>CP136061.1:185343868-185691368 GCA_032622095.1 Siphonodentalium dalli | reverse complement strand
TTTTTTAATTTAATTTATTTTTTTCAATGAGTTAATATTAATTTTTTGTTTATAACATGAGTTAATATTGACAACGACGACCGCCTGGTCAAACTACACACACGTACCAAGTTTCGTATCGATCGGTCGAGAATCGTATATTTGTATAAATTACATACAGACATACAGACAGACAGACAGACAGACAAACAAACAAACAGAGGTCTTCAAAATATATTATAGACTAGCAGGTTAGCCCGCCACTGGCGGCATTCGTCCCATGGCTTTGTTCGAAAAAGCTTTTTTTAAATGAATTTATTTTTCAATTCGTCGAAATCCGCCAGTTTTACCCGATTTGACCTTGAATTGATCATTTTGAAGGTCAAGGTCAGGTCGGGGTCACAATTTAACCCGCCCATGACACTTCCCGTAGGTAGCAAGTTTGAGCTCAATCGGTTCGAGTCTATAAAGGACCCACACATATATATATCATTTGTGGGTACCCGTTTCAAGGTGAAGATCACCTAGGACGGAAAAATTGACCCGATCCCAGTTCCTAGGAAGCCCTAAGTATGTAAGAATCACACAACACGCTCACCGACGCTGACGCCCGTGTACAGACGTAAGAATCACATTACGCATATACGCTCTTTATCGACTACACTGCGGGTAGGAACGCTCTTTAACTATCAACGCGATTAACCACCGCCGTGCCGTTTGCGGTGATTTTGATGATTGGGAGTGGAGAATGAGTGGTCAAAGCTTTCCAAAATGCGACGTGGACGATCCCCGTGGGGTTTTACACTTATATACGAAATTTGAGCTCGATGTGTGCAGTCGTTTTCGATTCTATAAAGTACACACATATAATCATATATATATACACGGAAGTCTCAAAATATATAGTACTAGCCGATGAGCCCGACGTTGTCCGGGCTATTCAAAAACTAAATTTCAAGTCGATAGCTCCACCCGTTTCCGAAATCTGGTAACCAAATTTCAAGTCGTTAGCTCCACCCGTTTCCGAGATCTGGTCTGCGCATGCGCGAAGCTTGCGTCGCACGGGCTCGGCGACCCGATAAAATTCGTATCCGGGGCAAGATACATTCACAAGGCAAATTTCAAGTCGATAGCTCCACCTGTTTCCGAGTTCCCGTATATCTCTCTGTAGATGCTAATAACGTTGAATGGTAAAGAAACGCTCTTCATAGCGATGCGTAAAAAACAAACGCTCATTAAATTATCACTTGATTAACCACCGCAGTGCCGTTTTTTGTGACTGAGTTGGAGAACGGGTGCTCTGAGCTTCTCCAAAACACCGCGACGACGATTCCCGTGGGTTTTTTACATTTAGATGGGAAGTTTGAACTCAATCGACCCAGCCGTTTTCGATTCTATGAAGTACACATATATATATACGGAAGTCTCAAAATATATAGTATAGACTAGCAGGTTAGCCCGCCACTGGCGGCGTTGGTCCGAAACATGACAGTTTTTTTGGCTTTTCAATGAGTTAATTGTGCCTTTTTAATCAAGAGAAATTATGGTACCCGTCCCTAAAAGAGGTATGATATAAGGTACAAACTGACCCGATGAAAATTTCCCCCCGTTCCTTGGAACGACAGACATAAGAATCACACAACACGCATTTTTTAATGAGTTAATTTTGTCTTTTTAATCAAGAGGAATTATGATACCCGTCCCTAAAAGAGGTATGCCAACGATGTCGTTGTTGTTGGCATTCGTGCCTTGGGGCAACACGCATTTTTTAATGAGTTAATTCTGTCTTTTTAATCAAGAGGAATTATGATACCCGTCCCTAAAAGAGGTATGCCAACGATGTTGTTGTTGTTGGCATTCACGGCTTGGTGGGCACCCGGAAATTCTCGCCCGAAGATTCTCACATTGCCGTAAAGAGAAAATTTGCATTGTGTGGATTTAGTAAATATTTTTTCGCCAACAATGTCGTTGTTGTTGGCATTCACGGCTTGGGAGTGACCCCCACCTTTACGAGATTGTCATTCACGGCTTGGGGCAACACGCATTTTTTAATGTGTTAATTCTGTCTTTTTAATCGATGTCGTTGTTGTTAGCATTCACGGCTTGGTGGCCACCCGAAAATTCTTGCCCGAAGATTCTCACATTGCCGTAAAGAGAAAATTAGCATTGTGTGGATTTAGTAATTTGAACTAATTATTTTCTCGCCAACAATGTCGTTGTTGTTGGTATTCACGGCTTGGGAGTGACCCCCACCTTTACGAGATGGTCAAAGAAGAAGGCAGTGGAAGTCCCGTCAGATTCAGGGACGTATCGCACTGCCTCGAATTTACTAAATTTTAGCAGCCATATAAGGTGCGTGAGTTAGCAGGAATCGATGGGTGTAAGTTTAGAGCTTGTTTATATGAATGTATTGAAAATAGACTAAGATTTTCAGCCGTAACAAGAAATGTATATATGAGAAAATGTAAATTCTATATTTTGGGAGGTATTAGCAAGTTTTGGCTCAACGGGTTTAGCAGTTTGAAGTGAATATGGATATAAAAATGTACATATACAGATATAAAAAAATGTAGAGTTACTCCTCTTGGATTGCGAGCGAAAATCAACCCGATTAACCCCCGCCGTGTTTGCGGTGATTTTATTGATTGGGAGTGGAGAATGGGTGATCAGAGCTTGTCCAAAATGCGACGTCGGCGATCCCCGTGGCTTTTTATCCTTATATACGAAATTTGAGCTCAATCCGTCCAGGCGTTTTCGATTCCATGACGTACCCACATATATACACACACATATATATATACGGAAGTCTCAATATATATATATATATATATACTAGCATGTTAGCCCGCCACTGGCAGCGTTCGTCAGAAACATGACAATTTATAAAAAAAATAATTATTTTGTTTAATTTCAAATTTTTAAAATTAATTTTTTAATTTAATTTTTAGTTTTTTACCCGATTTGACCTTGAATTTATCATTTTCAAGGTCAAGGTCAGGTCGGGGTCACAATTTAACCCGTCCACGACACTTCCCGTAGGTAGCAAGTTTGAGCTCAATCAGTTCGAGTCAATAAAGGACACACACATATATATCATTTGTGGGTACCCGTTTCAAGATGAAGATCACCTAGGGCGGAAAAAATGACCCGATCCGCATTCCTAGGAAGCCCTAAGTACGAAAGAATCACACAGCACGATTTGACATTGAATTGATCATTTTCAAGGTCAAGGTCAGGTCGGGGTCACAATTTAACCCGTTTATGACACTTCCCGTTGGTAGCAAGTGTGAGCGCAATCGGTTCGAGTCTATAAAGGACACATGCACACATATATATAATTTGTGGGTACCCGTTTCGATGTGAAAATCACATAGGGCGGAAAAACTGACCCGATCCGCGTTCCTAGCAAGCCCTAAGTACGTAAGAATCACACAACACGCATATATATAATTTGTGGGTACCCGTTTCAAGGTGAAAATCACCTAGGGCGGAAAAAACTGACCCGATCCGCGTTCCTAGGAAGCCCTGAGTACGTAAGAATCACACAACACGCTCATGTCTGTATAATGACGCACACGCCGAGAAACAGACGTAAGAGTCACATTGCGAAAACTAATAAAAATGTAGAGTCGATGGCTATAAAGAGCGTTACCTGTTAAATCTCGCAATATGGAAGATATATAAGGAGGGTTGGTGTGTTAACCCCCACGGTGCCATTTTTTGTGACTGCGAAGGGAGAAGCGGTGCTCTGAGCTTGTCCAAAATGCGACGTGGACGATTCCCGTGGGTTTTTACCCTTATATACGAAATTTGAGCTCGATCCGCGTAGCCGTTTTAAATTCTATGAAGTACACACACACACATATATATACGGAAGTCTCAATATATATATATATATAGACTACAAGGTGACCCGACTTCGTCCGGGCTTTGACCTTGAATTGTCCATTTTGAAGGTCAATGTCAAGTGGGGTCACGATTTGACCAGTCCAAAACACTGCCCGGACAAAAGTACCCGACAAAAGTACCCGTCGAAATCCATCCGGTTTTACCCGATTTGACCTTGAATTGATAATTTTGAAGGTCAGGTCAGGTCGGGGTCACGATTTGACCCATCCAAAACACTCAGTGGACAAAAGTAACTCTATGTATCAATTTCGTGGAAATCCCATCAAAATTCGCGATTTGACCATGAATTGACCCGATTTCAAGGTCAAGGTCATGTCGCACGGGCAAATGAATAGGCTTATGAGACTCCCCATACGAAAGTATCCCTAGACACTAATTTTCATCGAAATCCCGTGATATTCGGGGTCTGGATCGGAGCGATTGTCATTTTGTTTATCGCGATTAATCTGTCCCACCAATAAAGAACTATTTATTTACAACTGCATATACTTCAGACGTTATAACATGAACATCATAAACACATTAGTCCTCAAAAATAAAAGACGACAATTGGGTTTTACATAGGTGGTTATCATATCTCCATGAAGATACAGATGTTTTAAAGAAATATCCAGGTGCTCCTCTGTTCATTATGCTATATACTGGCTAATTATTCTCAGTTTAAAAGAAATGTTGCCATGCACCTATATCAGCTACATGTGCCCGACACAGAGTGAGATTTTGAGTTGTTTATGATAGGCGATGAGTCTGTTCTAAACATGAACGATATCCTTTGTATATTGGGCAGATATCACTTTGTCAGATGTCAGTATTGGATAATCCTGAAAAGTCATGTGCCACTGACTCCGAAAACTCTCCGTTTTCTTTTATCTCAGAAGAAATTATATTTGACGGCACACTATTGTTTAACAGACCTTCTATACATTTCCATATCTCTTGTAACTTTTTTGTGGAACCTATATTGAAGACTAAATTGTGTTATAATATTAACATGAGCTATTCTAATATTTTAACATGCACCATTATCTTCCTCGTAAAATGTTACCACTATTAGAACGCCTAGGTGCCATCTCGATTGTACCCCGTGAAGTTATATATAGAACACATACAGAGAGACATATATTTGCAAATATATCTAGGCACCAAATGTGACGTTTTTAACACGCACGATTTGATTCGTCGTATCATTTGAGAAGAACGTGTATGAATTTAATGTTTATTGGCACTACACATATTTCAATCAGTTTTGATGACGCGCCCGTCCCTATTTCGGACTCAAGCGGCGCTGGAGATGAATATATATATATATATATATATATAATTGTTGAAAATTGGCAAGTATACAAATTCGTATAAAATTTAGGACCCCCATATCTCTCACCCAAACGGCACCAATTTGGCGTATTTAAACCACACGATTAGATTCCTCGTAACACGGAGAAGAATATGTATATCAGTCTGGTGGAAATCGGTGCTAAACATATTGTTTATCCAGTTTGTGTCACTCTTACCCTCTGTGGACCCATGTCTCGAATGACACAACTTTTGACAGCTTTAAACCACACAATTAAACTCCTGCTATCATGGAGATAAATATTTATAAGTTTGGTGCTAATTTAGTGCCCACCCCACACCAACTCTCACACAAACAGCACCAATATAGCGTCTTGAAATAACATGATTTGATTCCTCGTATCATGGATAAGAATGTGTATCAATTTGGTGGAAATTGGCGCTAAAATTATTGTGTATAAATTCTGGTGCCCCTCTCCTTTTCAGTGCACCCATGACTAGAATGACCCCACTTTTAACATTTTAAGCCAACCATTAGACTCATCGTGCCATGTGGATGACTTTGTATAAGTTTGGTATCAATCGGTGACTAAACCAATTTTTATCAAATTTAGAGCCTACCCCCCCCCCCCCCAATCTCACATCCAAAACGACACCAATTTGGCGTCTTTAAATCACACACTTAGATTCCTTGTATCGTGGAGAAGAATGTGTATTAATTTGGTGGAAATCGGCGCTAAAATTATTTTTATCAATGTTGGTGCCACCCTCCCTTTCAGTGCACTCCTGACTCGAATGACGCCACTTTTGACAGCTTTAAGCCACCCCATTAGATTCATCATATCATGGGGATGATTATTTGTAAGTTTTTGTATAAAATTGGCGAGTAAACAAATTCGTATAAAATTTAGGGCCCCCATATCTCTCACCAAACGGCACCAATTTGGCGTATCTAAACCACACGATTAGTTTTCTCGTATCACAGAGAATATGCATCAATCTGGTGGAAATCAGCGCTAAACATATTGTTCATCGTTGTTGTGTTCCTCTCACCCTCTATGAATCGTAACTCGAAAGGCCCCGCGCGTCCCCACTTGTGACAGTTTGTGACATCCTTAAACAACACAATTAGACTCCTGATGTCATGGAGATGATTATTGATAAGTTTGGTAAACCAATTTTGACCACATTTAGCGCCCACTAACCCCACCTCTCACACAAACAGTACCAACATGGCGTCTTTAAATTAAACGATCAGACTCTTCGAATTGTGGATAAGATGCGTACCACTTTGGTGGAAATTGGCGCTAAAATTATTGCGTATCAATTTTGGTGCCCCTCTGCCTTTCAGTTCAACCCTGACTCGAATGACGCCACTTTTGGCAGATTTAAGTCACACCATTAGACTCCTCATACCATGGGGATGATATTGTATAAGTGTCGTGGCAATCGGCGACTAAACCCATTATTATCAAATCGAGTGCCCGGCCCTCCCACAACCTTTCATCCAGACGACAGCAATTTGGAGTCTTTAAATCGCACAATTAGATTCCTTCTATCACAGGGAAGAATATATATCAATTTGGTGGAAATCGGCGCTAAAATTAATTTGATCAATTTTGGTGTCCCTCTGTCGGGAAGATCGAATGAAAGCGAGAAGATCGAGGGTATCGGAAGGCACAACTTTACTCTATCGAAGCATAGTTTCAACTCCAAGTCAATTACACACAATACATTGTCATACACAGTTCGCTCACTCAATTGTCTCAAGTATAACCCAGCGTTACAGTCGTTAACATGATTAGCAGCTCAGTCCGGTGTATATGCACAGGGGCGGCCCCAATCCCCGACATCCTCCGGGGGGGGGGGGGGCGGACGTCAACTGTCACATACAGTGCCCTACTTTGTCCGGAATAAGACGGCATGAGAAACCCAATAGAACATGACAGACGTTGGCCAGTATAATCTGGTCTCGGACGTCCGAATGGAATCATATGTCCAGACACGTGTGCATGTACAAGTAGATCACCAACCGAAGACTGTCCAAAGCAAGGGAGAGTTTGCCTGACAAATGACGAGCTGGCAATCACAATCGTAAGGTCATATGCGACGAGAGTCGGGATCAATTGATGCAATGTTCGAAATCCTGGCAATGCGTGCATAGCATGTAATGCGTGGTGAGTTAGTCTGTTGAGACCCATCTGGCATTGGCGATTGCTCACATATAGTACCGAAGAATCTGTCGTAGACCAGAGATCACAGGCCGCGGGGTTGACAGACGTTGAATCGATACTTAAACCCAGACTGATAAATGTAACGGACAGTCCTTCGATGTGAGCAGGATAATCCGGACGTGCAGAAGGAGCCTGTATTTCGGAGATGGCACCGGTATCTGCCGGAACGAGAACATCAAGTGACGTCGGAGAGACATAAGATATCGGAACGCCAGTAGAACTCTCATCCGTGGTTATGAGGTTGGAAGCAGACAATGGCTCATGTGATCTTGGAGCAGCAGGCGAATCACTACAGGCATCTGATATCAACTGAACCTTTATTAAACTGGAACCAACATCAGGCGTCGGAATATACTTCACCAATCGGGAAACACAGCTGCCTAAATTTGACATTTAGAAGACCGTCCAGGTGTTGTCTGATCACGCGATACCTATCTCTCAGAGGTGCATAGCGTCTTCAATCAGGTCAGCTTCTTGAAGATATACGTCATCTTCCTCTATGTGACTGATTAACTCCCATGATGTTTTACCCAGAGTTGCTATATTTTCTACAATCTCGGCGTGTAGGCTTCGAAGGGTGTCAGCACTGGTGTCAGGTGTATCAGAAATAGGTAGGTCCACCAATGGGTCCACTTTGCATAGCAGTTCCAGAGTTCTGTCGAATAGCTGTGTCCAGTGTTCTCTGTCGGTGGTAGTCATATTGAGATTAATCCGGTTCGAGAGACCAAATGTCGGGAAGATCGAATGTAAGCGTGAAGATCGAGGGTATCGGAAGGCACAACTTTACTCTATCGAAGCATATTTTCAACTCCAAGTCAATTACACACAATACATTGTCATACACAGTTCACTCACTCAATTGTCTCAAGTATAACCGAGCGTCACAGTTGTTAACATGATTAGCAGCTCAGTATGGTGGCACAGGGACGGACTCAGTCCCCGACACCCTCTCCCCAAATTCCGTGCAATCCTGATGCGAATGGCGCCACGGCTGACATATTTAAACAACACCATTAGATTCCTCATATCATGGGAATGATTATCTAAAAGTTTCGAGGCAATCGGCGGCAAATATTTTTTCTATCCCTCCCCTGTTCTGCCCCTGACAACGGCGTCACTTAGAAAATACTAACCCGCACCATTATCTTTCTCGTAAAAAGTTACCCATAGTAGACCATTTG
Organism: Siphonodentalium dalli; assembly: GCA_032622095.1. NCBI lineage: Eukaryota > Metazoa > Mollusca > Scaphopoda > Gadilida > Siphonodentaliidae > Siphonodentalium > Siphonodentalium dalli. Next base: position 185,682,772 of record CP136061.1, on the reverse strand, counting down.
GTGCCATCTAGATGGTCCCTCGGCGCTAAACTTAATTTATCAATTTCGGTGCCCCTCTCCCCTTCCGTGCATCCCTGACTCGAACGGCGCCACCCTTGACCTATTTAAACCACACCATCAGATTCCTTATATCATAGGGATGATTATATATAAGTTTCGTGGAAAGCGGCAACAAAAATTGTTTCTGCCCTCACCTTTTCTGCCCCTGACAACAACGGCGTCACTTTATAAAATTCTAACCATCACCATTATCTTTCTCGTAAAAAGTTACCCCTAGTATACCCCTTTGGTGTCATCTAGATGATCCCCTGTGAATGTATATAGAACACAGACAGACATACATACAGACAGACTACAGACATACATTCGCAAATCTAGATATAGATTATCGTAATTTTATATTGCATAACTTGTAATATCATTTCGTCTTGTAAATGCAACCCGGTTTTCCTGAGGGCATGGTTGCATAATCTAGTACGAATAAGCTTCAAAATTCATGGATGTATAATAATAATTTTGATCCATTTGAGACCATCAAACTGTTATATAGCAAATAGTGCCATAAAAGTCCCTTCCTTTGTCGGGTACGCATGCACTTGAATAGAACGATCACGCCACTGTTGTATAGATTCGTGCGGAGATGGAACTTTATTGTGCAGATTAATGCTTTGTGTTTTTATTTTAGTGCACATGCACTAAGTCGCTGTGACGACTGAAAAAATAGCTGAATGTATTCATCAAGATGGTTACGATAACAATGAGAACATGGACAGGGGTATAACGACAGGGGTTGGGGCATGCAACCCAAAATTTCAAAAAATCTAAATTCTAGGGTCACTGCAAAACCATGTCAATTAAAGTTTATTTTGAGATATTTACACACCACATTTTACGTGTTCACAAAGGGCGGAAATATAAATAAGTTCTGAAATGTTCATCGCCAAACATGCAACGGCCATATTGCATTGGTACACCAATAACCACACACCCACTGCCAAAGAAGTGACGAACGCCTTGACGATTAACTCGTTATTATGTTGACGCGCTGCCAGCTGGCGAAAAATACACTAAACTGTCGGGTTCTCGGTTCTCATCTACGACATCCGAGTACGCAAATACCTGTTCTAATTGCTACTGAAATAGAGGTCTGGAAAATGCATGACATTGCATTCAGGATATCAATGCGACCAAAATTGTAGATTTTTGTTACAGGGTTCAAGTACGCAAATACAGAGTACGTTTTAATCAAATTTAGTCCACCACCTCCTACGACAGGGCCCAATATACTTGCCAATATACACCATAAGAGGGCGTAATTGTGATATAAGAATGACCTCAGGTAGTGCACTCCTGATATCAACTGAAGATATGGTCTCTCACGAGGGTTAATTAAAATACATGTATGGTCCCATGAGGGTTAATGGAAAATTAGTCACACCAGAGAGGGTTAATTAAAATATGGTCACACGAGGGTTGAATAAAATATGGTCACATGAGGGTTAATTAAAATATGGTCCAATGAGGGTTAATAAAAATATGGTTCAATGATGGTTAATTAAAATGGTACCATGATTGTTAATTTAAATATGGTCCCATAACTAATCAGGGTTAATTAGATAATGGTCCCATGATGGTTAATACAAATATGGACCATGTAGGGGGGGGGGGTAATTGAAATATGGTCCAATTAATGTCAATTAAAATATGTTATCATGGGGTTAATTAAAGTTAAAATATGGTCACGAGGGTTAATTAAAATACAAATATGGTGTCATCAGTGTTGATTAACTACGGTTCCATGGGGTTAAATAAAATATAGTCCCATGAGTGTTAATGAAAATATGGTCCAATGAGGACTAATTAAAATATGTCCCCCATGAGGATCAATTAAAACATAGTCACAAGAGGGTTAATTCTGAACATTGTTCAATTCATATAGCATTCTGATATATGCTACGTAGACAGACATGAAACGATGTTTAGAATAAGGCAAGATTGTATGTTAAAACAACCGATGTTAAGGGTTAGTGTTGGAATTTTTCTTAATAACATTTATATTCATAACCCAGATATATTCCGCATACAAATAAATGAAAACAAAGTTTAGAGACCAAGACTTAAAGGTACTCAACCCGTAAAGAGGGTCCCCATCTCAACAGATTCCAACAACAACAATCCGATCGGAGGGTCCTATATTACTATTTCTTTGGCTTTGGGGGTAAAAAATATTTGATTCGAGTCGAGGAACCCATCAAACAAAGCTCAGAGTTATTAGATATTGATTTTTGAAATTTGTTATAAACTCGAGATGAGTACTGCTAACTGCCGTAATCTGCTCTGGATGTGTTCTCCAAATCTATTCAAACAGACAAGGATGGATAACTCTAAAATCAAGTGGTAATTTTAACGCAGTTTTGACTGAGTTCTGGGCCAGATAATATTCCCGATAATGAAAAATAATAGATTTCTAAAATCGATATCTAACAAATCTGAGCTTTGATGGGTGACTTCCTCGACTCGAATCAAATATTTTTGACCCCCGGAGCCATTGAAATAGTAATTGAGAGGAGTTTTATCGGGTTGAGTACCATTAAACGTTAATATGTACAAACAGAACGAAGGAGTAACGTGTGAATTGGTTAATAATTACAATCCTAGTTCATTTAGAATATAACATACCGACATTTATCGCGTGTAAATAAACGAAAAAGTTCACTAAACGATGTTAAATAACACGTTTAACACCGTTTTACAAACCACTCGAAGGGTTCATGTGTGAATTAAATTTCTTATTCCATCCTCAAATCCCGATGCAATAACATTCCGATTTATGTCACGTGAAAATAACAAAACAGGTTAAACAACTATAGAAACACAAAGCATGCATGTCAATACAATAGTTTATTTCTTATAAATCATACATCGTATGACATAAAGAAAGTACATATATAGACAGACCGACCCCTAGTTCACATTTAACTAAACAATCGTTGAATCATTACAATCATTACACCGAACTTTGAAGGATAATTATAACATGTATATGCACTTATAGAACAACATAATAAAGGTGCACGGGGGTCGGTCCAAATATAAACAATTGCATGCGTCGGTCCTTATGGACAAAATATCTATCGACTTTGAGTATAAACGGTATACTAGCTATAAATAACTGGCATATATTAAATAACATGGATTAATATATATAATTTATGTATATAGCGCTGATTATTAGCTTTCCCCATAAATGTGCGAAACATGACGCCGGCGTCGGCCGATATCCCGAACTTCCCATGCATGAACAAATGTCCAGTACATGCGGAGTCCCGGACTACATCCGCCGCCGACGACCGGTCCACACATCCATGAAAGGAATTTAGATATTCGAGTTAAATAGCCTATAGTTATCATGCATATCGATATTTTCGGACCAGGAGTGTCAGGTATTCTGGGTTACACCCAGGTCAGTGTGATTGCGCGCTCCGTATATACCTACTACTCCCGATTAAAGGGGGTGCAGGAGGAGCTATTGCGAACCAACCATACGGAAGTGCACCATACGGTATACCGGTGCACGACTTCTCGCTTTTTTCAGGTATGAAAGATAGTGTTCTTGTATATGATGCTCTTTAATTAACCGATACAAACGAAACTTGGAAGAACTGAATGCGCCATACCATTCCTGAAGATAAATATCTCGCGTTCATGTCGACATATATATACAAGCCGATCTGACCGCAAAGGCTTTGAGCGATATGTGAATATATAACGCGACGCGATGCAATCTCTATTAGACCACAACAATAACAAGAAAACCATAGTCAGAAATGGTATCGCCACCAAGATCATATTAATAGCCATAAATATAAATTATAATATAATTATAATATAAACTAGCTTTCAAATTCCATGTGGGAAATTTGGATACTTCCATATACCATGTTTTCCCGTTTCTCGTGTTATACATTACATTCTTCAAGCTGTCTCTGGTGGGCCCGACTTCGTCCGGACTGTTCCCATCTACTTTCCGGCGAAAGGCGCGATTTGACCTTGAATTGACTATTTTTAAAGTCAAGGTCAGGTCGGGGTCTTAATTTGACTCGTCCAAAACACTCCGCGGAGAAAAGTATCCCTAGGTATCAAATTTCGTCGAAATCCGTACGTTTTACCCGATTTGACCTTGAATTGACCATTTGAAGGTCAAGGCCAAGTCGGGGTCACGATTTGACCCGCCCAAAACACTCCCCGAACAAAACCACCCCTAGGTATCAAATTTCGTCGAAATCCATCCTTGGTTACCACACGATCGCATGCTTTCCAAAATGTGTGGTAATTATCAATATCAGCACATGTGCTAATCTGTGTCGGACTATTTTATTGAGGATACCGCATTCGGGTTAACACTACAGTTTTTAAAGCGACCCATTCGCAGCTTTTACATCGACTTAATCCCGCATAACACCAGTGGATATTATATTTTCAAGCACAGTATACACCGGTGGCGTTAATTGCAGTACACCAATTATTCTCCACAGGGCACAGGAACTCTCTAACCTAGTCAATTGTAAAGAATGACTCTTCGGACCTAATATGACCAACAGAAAAGATAAAAAAAATAAAAAATAAAATATGTCCGTGTGCCGTTTCCGTCCTTAAATTTGCCACTTTCGATACTACCCTAATTCCGCACAAAATCATCGTCACCAAATTTTCAAACAGACCCCATTAAATGCCAGTTTGTGCGTGCGATTAATTATTTCATAACTTGTCCACTAAACGCTTTATAATAAGAAATCTCAGAATAAATCGCTCAGAACTGTATATATACCGTAACCAAACCCTGTTTCCCCCCACTCCAATATATAAACAAAACGCGCGATCTTGCGAGATAAATAGCTCCCGTCTACAATTAATCAGAATGTTTATTACCAGGATCAAGGTATCCTACGAGAATAGAAACAAGACGCACGTGGTTTTATCAATAAAGCAATTGATAATTATACTGATATCTGTTTGGTTTTAGGACACAATATTTTTTGCTTATTCACATGCCAATATACTATAAGTAATTGGCCATACATATATGTATAATAATCAAGAACGTTTGACATAAACAAGGTAAATAATTTATTAAATATTGTCGTTATCAATTATCTTTGTACGAACCGGTTACGGAAATTTTCAGTTCAGGGGTCAAGTGAGATAACATTCGCTTCAAACAAACTCACTTCTGCCTCAATAAATAGTTTGTCAAAACTTAAATGCAATTTGTAAACAAATACGATTAACATGCGTTTTAACGAGGTGGGCTTTAATTAAATGAAAGAAGCAATGCTACATAAACTATTTGTCATGGACTCAGCCAGTGTGTCATATATCTGTGTCAACTAAGGTCGCTTTGCGTGGTAAAAATGAACAGTGAAAGTGAAAATTCTATCAAATTCGGAGAATCCTATTGAATGTGAAAGTACAATTCTGGGAATTCCGCAGATTCAGAAAATGTATACTATTGAAAGTGAATGTACGATTCCGGGAATTCTATCAGATTTCGCGACTCTGCTCGCTTTCGTGATCATAGGTTATATAGGTCCTATATGACCACGAAAACGAGTCGAGTCACGATACATGCATCGGTACAAACACATTGTGTATATGACCAGAAAATAAAAAGATCGCGATTACTCCAACAGAACAGGCATGCGCACTACAATTAAAATTATCCATAATTGACTTCACTATACCACAATGGCTCCCAATGGGTTATAAATTATTTTCAGGCTATCAGTTAATTGAATACTATTTGCATTTTACTCAACTAACTAAATAAATAAACTAAAGTAAAATAAAGTAAACTAAAATCAAATATAGGACTTACATATTATTTTTTGGCATATCTTATTATTCTTATAACAAAACCCCCCAAAATAACCATTATTGATACCCCATTCGGGGTAAGACTACAGCTTTTAAAACGACCCATTAGAACTACCACTACATCTTTTACATCGACCTATTCCCCCATTGGACCAGTGTTATTATATTTTCAAGCACAAAGTACACCGGTGGCGTTAATAATAATATGTCAGGATCATTTTCGGTTGTCTTGGAATAATTATTTCGTCTACCGAAACTGTATAAGGCTGAACCAACTCAATTTCTACAAATCGGAGAATTTTCGGATTGTATCCTTTCATAAAAAAAATTATATCTCTAAATCAACGTTAGCTTCATTAATACGTCATGCGTGTTCATTAAAGCGAATCGTCCCATTTTGCTGGTTTCGGTTTTCCTGAATCTCTATTCTCCACAATAGCTTTGTTTGGGTTTTCGCTTCGATGTCAATGGTAATGCACAGTGTGACTCGGACCGCAATAAACTGAACTCGCTTCCTCAAAACGTTTTTGAGCGAACACAGACAGTCGGTGTTACAAATTACAAAAAACTACTGATGAGTTTTTGCATGATAGTTTACCGATTTTCGATATGCGATGACAATCCCCCAGGTTTTCGCATTGAAAAATGATGTAGATTTGTTTTAGGTAAATTTGAAATTTTCGAGAATAAGTTGATCACAGTCGTCGGTTTTAAATTCCAGAAAACAGAATTTAAAATTCATTACAAAATTCAACAAACTCTAGGCATTTAAAGTGTCTTTTCAAACCACACACTTTTACTGTCAAAATGTTCAATGAGTCATATTTGCGTAGGTCATATTTTCTCCTCTTATCTCGTTCTAATCAGTATTTACATTTTTGATTTAGAGCAGGGTGAATGTAGCGCCATTTGCGATATCTATTTTAAAAGCATATCAGGGACCAACTTCGTCGTGGTAACCAAGCGTATACTATATAGTTCCGCAATATTCCGTGCATGTGAACCAGACAATGTATAGTGGTTCTTCATGAACCAGACAATGTATAGTGGTTCTTCGTGAACCAGACAATGTAAAGTGGTTCTTCGTGAACCAGACAATGTATAGTGGTTCTTCATGAACCAGACAATGTATAGTGGTTCTTCGTGAACCAGACAATGTAAAGTGGTTCTTCGTGAACCAGACAATGTGTAGTGGTTCTTCGTGAACCAGACAATGTATATTGGTTCTTCGTGAACCAGACAATGTAAAGTGGTTCTTCGTGAACCAGACAATGTATAGTGGTTCTTCGTGAACCAGAAAATGTATATTGGTTCTTCGTGAACCAGACAATGTAAAGTGATTCTTTGTGGACCAGACAATGTAAAGTGGTTCTTCGTGAACCAGACAATGTAAAGTGGTTCTTCGTGAACCAGACAATGTATAGTGTTCTTCCATATGAACCAGACAATGTATAGTGTTCTTCCATATGAACTAGACAATGTATAATGGTTCTTCGTGAACCAGACAATGTGTAGTGGTTCTTCGTGAACCAGAACATGTAAAGTGGTTCTTCGTGAACCAGACAATGTAAAGTGGTTCTTCGTGAACCAGACAATGTATATTGGTTCTTCGTGAACCAGACAATGTAAAGTGGTTCTTCGTGAACCAGACAATGTATAGTGGTTCTTCGTGAACCAGACAATGTATATTGGTTCTTCGTGAACCAGACAATGTAAAGTGGTTCTTTGTGGACCAGACAATGTAAAGTGGTTCTTCGTGAACGAGACAATGTAAAGTGGCTCTTCGTGAACCAGACAATGTATAGTGTTCTTCCATATGAACCAGACAATGTATAGTGTTCTTCCATATGAACTAGACAATGTATAATGGTTCTTCGTGAACCAGAACATGTAAAGTGGTTCTTCGTGAACCAGACAATGCATAATGGTTCTTCGTGAACCAGACAATGTATAGTGGTTCTTCGCGAACAAGACAATGTATAGTCGTTCCTCGTGATCCAGACAATGTATAGAGGTTGTTTGTGGACCAGACAATGTATAGTGATTCTTCGTGAACCAGACAATGTATATAGTGGTTATTCGTGAACCAGGCAATGTATAGTGGTTCTTCGTGAACCAGACAATGTGTAGTGGTTATTCCTGAACCAGACAATGTATATTGGTTCTTCGTGATCCAGACAATGTATAGTGGTTCTTCGTGAACCAGACAATGTATAGTGGTTAATCGTGAACCAGGCAATGTATAGAGGTTCTTTGTGGACCAGACAATGTATAGTGGTTCTTCGTGAACCAGACAATGTATAGAGGTTCTTTGTGGACCAGACAATGTATAGTGGTTCTTCGTGAACCAGACAATGTATAGTGGTTCTTCGTGAACCAGACAATGTATAGTGGTTCTTCGTGAACCAGGCCATGTATAGTGTTTCTCTGTGAAACAGACAATGTATAGTGGTTATTCGTGAACAGGCAATATATAGTGGTTATCCGTGAACCAGACAATGTATAGTGGTTATTCGTGAACCAGACAATGTAAAGAGGTTCTTTGTGGACCAGGCAATGTAGTGGTTATTCGTGAACCAGGCAATATATAGAGGTTCTTTGTGGACCAGGCAATGTATACTGGTTCTTCGTGAACCAGACAATATGTTATTCGTGAACCAGGCAATGTATTGTGGTTCTTCGTCGTTCCCGGCGACATGTGAGGGATAAAGATAATCACCAACAAATAAATCAGTATGACACAAACCGATGTTTCTTTTGCAGTCCGCTTCAGCGGGCCCTTAATATTTTAGCCGACATCGGAGGGGGGGGGTCTGGAAAAAAATGCAGACACGAGGCCCAAATTGTTTTCCGACTTCAAGGCACCATTTATTTTTCACCACTATTATTGACTACAGAAATATATGACGTGAAACAATTCTATCCCAATCTGCGTCAATAATACATTATTTTATTAGTAGGTACTTTATTCTGCGAAACAGCTAGACCATGGATAAATATGTATAAACACCATATCTAACCCCAACATAATTTTGAGCGTGTTATCTGATATTATTTTTGTAAATTCTACGCAGTGTTAAAACCAGGTCCATTCCAGTTCCATTCCTTGGGGGTGAAATGGTATTTTAGGTATGTATTGTGTTGAAATGTGATGACTGATCAAAGGCCCAGAGCCAATATGTTAGTATGTTTTATGGGGCTAAAGCCATATTATACCGATGAGGTTCCATGAAGATGATAACTGAGTCAGGCCATAATTTTATTTAATGGATATATTAATTTAAAAGAACTAATTGTATCGCCACTTAAAAATATAAAAGAAAGTGTTAGGAAATATATCTGATGTACATGTATCACATCGGCCCCATCTTTCGAAACCAAATATAACTTACTCAATAAATCTTCGCTCATACTTGCTCATATTTTAATTTTCAACATGCCCGACAATCTTCCCATGAATACTGACCACGATATCAAGTTTTTAATGAGGTAAATTGTCCAATTTAACCATGAAACAGGTTCGATAAGTCACGACCACCGTGGAAAGGTAGATTGCCTATCCTTAATCTTAAAGACACGATGAAGCCAACTAGTCCATGAGATATTGGTCGACATCTGCACCCCACATGACTCAACTTCACCCCACTAATTTTCTTTCTTAATGACTACTCTAATTTTGTTCGGTTGTTAACAAGAAAAAAAAGTGGCCGCAGAGACTCAGACAAGATGGCGTCCATCTTGGCGGCCATTATTTTTATATGCACCAGGTCTCTTTGATCGGCGTTATAGTAAAGATTATATCACATGCGATCTTGTTTTCCACATGATACAACCCTTACAAATTAGCCAAAAATCCGACACCAGAATCCAATATGGCCAAGATGGCCGCCGAAATGTGAAAATGTGAAAATATTTTTGTCTCTGTGGGAAAATATTGGCATCTTGGCGTGATGTTATACATTTATCATATATACGAGTCGTCATTGGCGACACATGATGACCATAATATACATTCATTGTGGGATATTTTGTCCGATATCACGTTTTTCCAAATACCAGTATAATAGGTCAAAGCTGAATCGACGCTAATAACGCGATGTAATGTTTCGAATCAATGATTGTTATTGCTATCATAACAACACCCATGCACAAATATGTGCAGGAGATACTTGAGCTAGGATTCCTCCTATACCTGAGTTGAGGAATATTAACCCAAATCCAAGATGGCCACCAGAAATAGAAAAATCGCCGAAAATCGCTGATTTTAACATCAGTGAGCATTATTGTCACGACAACTCCACACATGTTTACTTAGGCGAAGAACTTTCCTTTACCATATCCAAATAAAAGTCCCCCAAATCCAAAATGGCGCCCACAATGGCGGACAGATTTTGAAAACTCACCGAAATTCCCTCATATTCACACCATTGGACATTATTGTCCAGACAACTCCACCCATGCTTACAGTTGAGTTGGAAATACTGAGTGAAGTAATTACCTTACATCTCATGCAAGAAATGGTTTTCCAAATCGAAGATGGCGGCCAAAATGGCGACCGAAATTTGAAAACAAGCCTACATTCCTTTACTTTCTTACGATGGGCGTTATTGTTTCGCGATTTCTAACCACCATTACATGTTGATATGGAATTTTGATATGAAGTATTCATTATGGTTTGGCAATTGATACTCACAGTCAATATCACTGCTAAATTGGCAGCCAGAAAATGAAAAGAAGTCGATATTTTCACATACTAATTTCAACTTTTTGCCATAATATCGATATGTATGGACGAAACGGCACATAAACCATCTATTAGTTGAACTTAAACGTATCAAAACATAACTCATATCCTTCTGGAAATACGAAAACCCACAATTAATATCGCGATGTGGCATTTCGAAATCCAATCTCCACTTAGCGCCGATAATGGCGGTAACCGTCGATGCGCCGAATAGTCATATCAGAACAATTACCTGATAACAGATTCTGATTTTCCACGTCACGTCCATAATTATCTGGACCAGCTTCCATTTCTTTGTCTGATAAATCTAGGTCGCTCACACCGACAAAGTATTCACAACTTCTTGGGAGAAGGGTTCCTATAATCATAACGTTTCAAACAATTCATTTTTCGGTGTCCAGCTTACGATATTAAATATTTGCTAAATATGGGAATTGTGCGTCATCTTGAACTAGAAAGGCATATGGTCGATGAGTATACAAGGTTACAGAAGGTCATCTCTATGTGTGTGTCTCATACCCCATGGGGATAACGACGTGTACACCTGGTGAACAAGTTAGGCCCGTTCCAAACGACGGATTTTTGTCGACTCGAATCTAATACCAGACCCACAATTGTATTAAATGCGTCTAAAATGCGACGTTTGAAACAATTAGATCAGTGTCAGACGCACCACAGACGAATCTCCGTCCAATTCAGACGAATCTTCGTCGGTGATGCGTCTGAAATCCGTCTTGGTTTCAAACGACGGATTTTTGTCGACTCGAATCTAATACATGTGACGAGAAGAGCCGAAAGTTGCCGAATAACGAATGCAAATGATATGATAATGATATGATAATGGTATAATAATGCACAGGTCCCCAGAACAAAAATTGACCCCACCCCCAATAATACTTAATCCTATAGATTAAGTATTATTGGGGGTGGGGTCAATTTTTGTTCTGGGGACCTGTGTAATAATGAGGGAGTTCTCCTTATCTGCGGAAATACCCACATGACGTCATTTGTCGCACACTCTCTTTGTTATAAAGAAATATATTATCTATAAGAATTGCTTAGATATATAACATTGTGAAAATTTTAATTATTATGGCAGTTTGATTTCTCAACGAACATGGCATGTCACTGACTCACATCTTATAATGAATATATTATCAATGATTTATAATAATTCATATATACCGATATAAGGGATATGGGTTGTAGCAACTGATTTATAATAATTCATATTGACCGATATTCCTTATTGCTATGGATAGGGGTGGTAGTCTCTGATGTATAATAATAATATACCCGTATTACTTATTATAAGGGGTAGGGGTGGTATCACTGATTTTATAATAATTCATATATACCGGCATTACTTGTTATGAGGGGTAAATGGGTGGTAACCTCTTATTTATAATAATTCATATATTCCGGTATTACTTATTATAAGGGGCAGAGTGGTAGCCTATGATTTATAATACTTGATATATACCGGTATTATTTATTATGAGGGGTAGGGATAGTATAGCCTATGATTTCTAATATTCATATATACCGGTATTCCTTATTATAAAGACTATATGGTGCTAGCCTATGATTTATAATAATTAATATATTATTATTCCGGTATTCCTTATTATAAGGGGCAGAGTGGTAGCCTCAGATTTATAATAATTCATTAAACCGGTATTACTTATTATGAGGGGTATGAATAGTAGCCTATGAATTATAATAATTCATATATACCGATATTCCTTATTATAAAGGATATAGGGTGGTAGCATATGAATTATAATAATTAATATATTCCGGTATTCCTTATTATAAGGGGTAGGGGGTGGTAGTCTATGATTTATAATAATTCTTGTATACCGGTATTTACATGCATGGTATACACATAGATGGCAATTGGTTGCACGATATAACATTTATTTGTAGCGCCTATTATAGTATATTATATATCTGTATGTACTATATACATCCTCATATACATGAGCACATATATTCACGCTGCAGTCGCGCATATATATATGCATAATTTATACTGTATTTTAGTATATATATGTATAACATATACCGGTGTATATAGGCCTCTATATCTACGCGTGACAAATTTTTGACGGTAACCGGGAATCCACCTTTAAATAAATCGACCGATGTATTAGATTCGACGCGACAAAGATGCGTCCGTCTGTAACAAAATCGACCGCAGACGCATCACCGACGGATTTAATACAATTAGATTCGAGTCGACAAAAATCCGTCGTTTGGAACTGGCCTTAGCTAGTCACTTCTCAATAGATGGTTCGTCAACTCACAAACTCAGAGAACGCATTGGCATACGTGGACAACTTCGACAGTGTTTCGAAGGTTGCTAGCTGTCTCATTCCCTTGGACAGATGTCTATCTACTAAGGAGAAGACCATAATGTACCGACTACCCACACTTCTTGACCATGATCCTAAGCAAACTATGTGACGTCCCGTAGTCGTCTGGTCGAATATCTCCCAGCAGAGCAGAACAATACCAGCGGTGCTAGTTTGTGGACATGCGCCATGATAGTGGGAATGAAATGGGCCACGGTATACACAACCCCTACACCTGGTTCATATTTAAGATATAGAATGTCATGCGTGTCAGTTTGTAAGATTGTGTGGTAAGATTGTATTTCCACAACCGTTTCGAAGCCGTTGTGATTAAACTTGACCAGACGTACAATTTTGTCTGGATAATACCATGCTAGCCTTCCTCAAAACAGTCGGACGGACTAAAGGATCATGTCTTTGTAGCATGAAGGTATGCGTTTATATCTCTCATGGTTAATGTCAGTATGTGGGCGGTATTATTCAAGAAAATGTCAGGAACTGTGGTGCATTTATTTCACTATGTATTTAAAGAACAATTTATAGTCTCGATGGCAATGGCTGTGGACGTTGGGGAACGCGACCGTTGTGATCATATAGCTTTATATATATACTAGAAGGTGACCCGACTTCGTCCTGGCTTTGACCTTGAATTGACCATTTTGAAGGTCAAGGTCAGGTGGGGTCAAACACCAACACCCCAAAAATGGTGGAAATCGGCCCAGCGGATACCTGGAAATCGGCCCAGCGGATACCGAGATACCCTATGCATCAAATTTCGTCCGTAAAAATCCGCCAGTTTAACCCGATTTGATTTCCACTCAAGTATATAAACGCGCCTCATATACACACGCTCATTAATTATCAAGTTTCAACGTAAAGATAAATTACCATCGGTGCCCGAGATATCGCCAAGACGTCTGAAACAGTCAAATGCATCGGCCGGTTAAGCGTTAACGTGATCTAACGTTATGACCTCTAACGACGTCATAGAAGTTACGCATTGTTTTTTATCCTGATGGAAGATAGTACCACTTCTTCTTGATAATTGAGGCAGATAACTAAAACGGATACATACGCGTTAGATATCGTTGGAAAGAGGAAACACGAAAGATTCTCACAGTGTCATTATTATGACTGGCATTTTATTATTCGCGCTGTTTCGAATCGATTTGTAAGCACCGAACTCAAATGAAAGTCCCGTAACACAGCGTAAAAACAGATTTGACCTCGGCACGTGAAAAGTTGACCTCGGATCTGAAAATCAATAGGCCCATGTTCGTTCCCGGGTCGAATTACGTGTCCGTACCAAGTTTGGTCGAAATCGGTCCAGCCGTGTTCGAGTCCATCGCGAACACACACACACACAGATCTTCCAAAATATATAATAGACTAAAAGGTGACCCGACTTCGTCCGGGCTTTGACCTTGAATTGACCATTTTGAAGGTCAAGGTCAGGTGGGGTCAAACACCAACACCCCAAAAATGGTGGAAATCGTCCCAGCGGATACCGGGAAATCGGCCCAGCGGATACCGAGATACCCTATATATGCATCAAATTTCGTCCGTAAAAATCCGCCAGTTTAACCCGATTTGATTTCCACTCAAGTATATAAACGCGCCTCATATACACACGCTCATTAATTATCAAGTTTCAACGTAAAGATAAATTACCATCGGTGCCCGAGATATCGCCAAGACGTCTGAAACAGTCAAATACATCGGCCGGTTAAGCGTTAACGTGATCTAACGTTATGACCTCTAACGACGTCATAGAAGTTACGCATTGTTTTTATCCTGATGGAAGATAGTACCACTTCTTCTTGATAATTGAGGCAGATAACTAAAACGGATACATACGCATTATATATCGTTGGAAAGAGGAAACACGAAAGATTCTCACAGTGTCATTATTATGATTGGCATTTTATTATTCGCGCTGTTTCGAATCGATTTGTAAGCACCGAACTCAAATGAAAGTCCCGTAACACAGCGTATAAACAGATTTGACCTCGGCACGTGAAAAGTTGACCTCGGGTCTGAAAATCAATAGGCCCATGTTCGTTCCCGGGTCGAATTACGTGTCCGTACCAAGTTTGGTCGAAATCGGTCCAGCCGTGTTCGAGTCCATCGCGAACACACACACACACACACCCTCTCTCACTCACACACACACACACACACACACACACACACACAAACACACCCTCACACACAAACACACAGATCTTCCAAAATATATAATAGATAACTTTAGAATATAGTAGTTAATATGTCTCATGCAGGAAAATTGTCGGAATGGTGATGTTACCACAAAATCACCTGGTATACCCATCGTACATTGAACTAAATACAAGATGTCATCAACGTAACATTCCTCTGGATGTTCTTCGCGTTGAACATTTCATCCTTGTGTTGATGGCATTTGTACTTTCTTGAAACATACCGACCACCACCCAGCGTGAGTATGGCATATCAACCAACTACCGAAGGCATCGCCTTTAAGACTACACTGTGTGACCTCAGTCTGGGTGGGGCTTATATAGTAGTAGCAAATGGTACACGCCTGGTCCAGTTGATTCAGAACGGCTTCCAACGAATGGGAACATACAATCTTAGCATACAAGGAAAGCAAAGCCACACCTGAGATCCTTTCTGAATCTAAAACATACAAAAAGGAGGGGTGGTGCAGTCATGGTCCAATTTCATGTCCACTATCATGACACATTCCCACAAACTAGCACCGTCTGTATTGTTATAATCTGCTTGGATCTGTCCGGTGAGACGATTGCTGGACGCCAACAAGATTGTTCTTAGGATCATGTTAAAGAAGTGTGGGTATATTATGCATTATGGTCTTCTACGCCTTAGCAGAAAGGCATCCGTCAAATGTCAGACTTTCAACATTCGAAGCAATATACAGTTGTCCGGGTACGTCAGTGCATTAGATGAGTATGTGAATTGATGAACCATATATTGAGAAGTGGCTGTTTGGGAAGATCACCAGGTGTTATCCCCATTAGGTCACCAAGGCTGAAAATACGCCGATAGATAGGTCCTTCTGAAAGCTAGTATACGCATCGACCGAATACCTTTCTAGTTTATCGCAAAAGATGACGCTCATACCCCATATGTAGCATCTGAATTATACCATAAGCTATACCACGAATGAAGCTCGCCAAGAATAAGAATATGAATTCCAAGCTTTAGAAACAAACACGTGAGCTGGACACCGGCATATGTATTGTTTGAAACATTCCGATTAGTGGGACCCTTCTACAAATTAAAGAAGTGTTGAAAACTGTGTTGTTGTGAACGAGATAGATTAATCTGACGAAGAGACGGAAACTGGTCCAGATAATGCTGAATGTGGCAAAATCAGAATAAGCTCAGGTACTGTTGTTTTGATTATTTGAAGTCATAATATGACTATTCGGCGCACCTATACACGGTTACGGCCAGTATAGGCCCTTAGTGGATAACATATTTTGAAATGTCACATCGCGATTGTGGGTTTTCATCCTTCCAAAAGACTACGACTTATGTTGGAACTAATAAATGGCTTATATTATGTACTGTTTCGTCCATACAGATCGATATTATGACAAAAAGTTGAAATTAGTATGTGATAATATCGACTTCTTTTCAATTTCTGACCGCCAGTTTGGCCGCCATCTTTACTGTGAGAGTTTGCCAAAATCAAATGAATACTTCATATCAATGTTTGGAAAACAATTTCTTGCACGAGATGCAAGGTAGTTACTTCACCAGGGGAGAGGAGCTTCACCAAGTTTCGTAACTTGTGCTCCGATCACATGTGCACCCACAACATAATCCATATATTCTGTTTGTAAATTATTCCATGTATTTGTGGGTCACAATAAATATGTTCAAACAAGTTACTTCACCTCAGTATTTCCAACTCAATTGTCAGCATGGGTGCAGTTGTCTCGACTATAATGCCCAATGATGTTAAAATGAGGGAATTTCGGTGATTTTTCATAAAATATACCCCAACCCGCTATGCACAAAAAAATAAATTGTGTGACCCCCACGGTTTTGGAACTTAGCTTATATTGGCTGTAATTCGGTCTTTATTAATTTTATTATGAAGTTGGAATTGACTTATTGATTTATTAGTTAACGCCTATGGATTTTTGTACACCAGTTTTGAAAAAAAGGAACGTGTTATGTTATTGGCCCGTCCATCTGTTCGCCTTTTAGTTTGCGGATGATAAGTTTAGTAAGTCTGAACTGAAAGGAATGAAGTTTGGTATGTGGATTTACAAGCACTAAATGCAGGTCAAGTTCGAATGTTCCCCTCGCCAATTTTCTCCAGATTTACGGCGCTTTTTGTTGGAATTTGCACTCAATTTTCGTTTCCGGACGATAACTGCAAGTTATTTCATGAACCGAACATGTGTTTTGGCTATTTGGATCTAACACATTTTAAGCTCATAACATCTCAATACAGTGAACTCAATCTTGACTTTCGAGTCACTGTTGACATTATGTAGACATACATGTATCAATGACATATCAGTTGTTAAGCTTCAATTCAATTGGAGTTGACATAATTATTTTGAAAATAAATACATATCTAGAGAGGACATTTTCCAGGCTGCAATTGGAAATATTATTTTATAAATTGCTGATACCTGCAAACCTAGGTCGTTGTGCATGATACACACAATTCCATCATTTCTTACTTTCCTGATTAGCCTGTCAACCAGCACATTAACTAGAATTATTCCATACAACCTGTGTTAGTCTAATGGAGAATCTTCGTTTATACTAAATGACAAGCAGTCACTATGCCAGACTTGGATACTTTAGGTGTTGTGAGATCAAAAGATCATATGAGTTGATAGACATGCAAATAATTCATTGATTAGCTTGATGCACCGATTAACGTTATATTAGGTTCTAGCCATTGATAGTCACATTAATGTTTGAGACAGCTGCTCGCTCCTTTTTCATGCACACAATGATCTAGGCTTAAAGGTGGATTATCTCTTTGTAAACAAGTTTTGTATAGTTACCGGGGTATAAACTATTAGATTTGAATCGAAGACTCCTGTCCGGAAATGCTTCTATCGATTAATATTAATTTTATTTCGAATATGTTCTGGCCTAAAAAGGTGTGTTTGTTCAGCTAACGAACAATAGTGGTTACTGTTAACAGAGACCCGAAATTTTATTTACCAATTTTGTCACAAATAAAGGTTAATTATACTTATTAGCGCTTATATATGTGGAACAAAACAATACAAACAACCAATCTGTGACATTTGACTTTCGTTGCGTGGCCATAGGAACAGCCCAGTGCTCTATATATAGCAATATGGTATCATCCGAATGTTCTGTTCAAAACATTGTAACATGAACGGTCCCGATTTAATATTCCAAATAAAACTCAATATTAATTGATAGAAGCTTTTCCGGACAGGGGTCTTCAGTTCATATGTATTACTTTATACCCACGCAACTATTTAAAATTTGTTATTTAAAGAGATAATCCATCTTTAAAGGTCTTAGTTACACGAGGACAGGTTTATTTAATTCAGTTTTACATTTCTCGAAGCTTCTTTCGAAGGGTGTCGGGAAGGAAGTTTTTCATGCACCTCACCATCCCATATGCAACATGTCAGCTTAATGTCACCCCCACTAAGGCCCAAATAAGGTCCCAGTAACATAAATAAGGTATTTATGCAGTAATATGTTTTAAACTGTTACAAATGTCGAATATGGACACAAAAGGTCTTTAGTAAAAAATATGCATGAGGTTGTAAAAGTTTTTGCCTCTCGGACCACCCACCCACCCGGGCATACCTTCCTGCAAATTCTGTACCCCCCCCCCCCTGTATCCATGCAAATAGACGCGCTATATATTTCTCCGCATTTGTTTGCTAAAGACGACAAAATAAACTCATAATCAAGGTACATTGTAACTACATGCACCGTTAACAAATGACTTCGAAGTACTGTAATTACATTGACGCCATTATACATGCATGAACAACACCAAGAAACCCCCCCCCCCCCCCCGATTTTGCGAGTCGTCCACGGCGCTTCCACGCTTTACTTCTTTTAAATAACACGGGCATTGGAGAGTTTCCTGCCAAATGCAGTTATAATTTTGTAGACATAGACGTGCGTCAGTTGGTACAAAAAGCAAACAGATTTATAGATACAATTGACAAGAGGTTTCCGGCAATTTTTCTCTAAACAAACTTATTGCTCACACAAAGCCTCTGTCGTATACAGCTTTACACAATAGACTAGCCGGGGGTATACACACCGCGGCGTTATTATGGATGACACTGGCACAAAGAATGGCTTTATTTTAATAAGATATAAAAAAGGTTAGACAACGAACTTATATGTGGACTCAGAAGACCATGCTCTGATTACGCTTGTGCGTTCTTACGATAATGCACTCCGCACGCCATACAATATAAACAACAATATCCTCTTATTATCGCTGTATATATTAGTTTATTCGGTGACGGGACCGAAGGTCAATGGTTCCATCCTGTTCATGAGAACCAGGATACAATTCAGGCAGCTATATACACAGAAGATATATAAGTTACACGTTCCAAGACTTGTCTGTTTATTGTTGCCAATGAAGCGATGGCTCAACCAGGATCCATATCAGCAGGCAGTTTCTGGAGTATTTGTGCATTTCTTGTGATTTATGTGTTTGCTCCCATAGTCAGCAGTGTTGATGGGGTAAGTTTATATATAGTTGCTAATATGCTCTGATGCCCAGGGGCGGCGGGGCAGGGTGCAAGCTTTGTGGCACGAGGTTCTCCGTTGGAGGTGTCAATCAATCAAGTGTATTGTCTAGTAAATAAAGTAATGACATTTAGACATCATTAATTAACATATGTACATAGAATTTACATATTACACGCGTGCGTTGCAATATATATATTTTTTTTAAATTTTTATTTAATTTTTGTTTTACCCACAGTAGCAGGCAGCCGCGAGTAAACTACAGCTACACACATTACTTGAAAATCCAAACAATGCATGCAGCTCCAATCTACCTACGACTACCAACCACTTTGGTAACAATCTCACCCCCACCATCCCTGCCATATACCACATCACCAGGCGCCTTGGCAGAGCACACCCCGCCCCACACGAGACAAATAGACCGCGTTGAGCGGGGCCCGATCGGCCCAGACATCCATCCGCGGCACCGCAGAGATGATGGCTTTTCTGACCATCTATTATTTTCCATATCTGTTGAAATATTCTAATTACAATTAAAATAAAATTTAGATGGGCCTAAATAGATCATCAGTGTCCGATTTGGCATTTCAGACATACTTAATCATTTGCACCTTCCCCAGTATCGTTGGAAATTACCAAGCTGGTACTTGAAGTTGTCCAATAAATTGTTCGAAAACTGAGGTAATCTAAAATTTGCAACTCTGAAACTCTTTCTATAACTGGCAGCTCAACCCTATCAAAAGGCGTGAAATTTTGCAACTGTTGAACAAGTTTGATAAAAGTTGAGGAGTCACCTTCAATCCCCATGTCCGCCTCATATTTTTAGATATATAGTTAATAAATAAAAAAAACGAAATATCCGGCGTATAATTTGAATTGTGTGTCGAATAAATCCCGTATAAACAGAATGATGAGTGTTTGACAGGTATAAGTGTAACACTTTCGAAAACATTAAATGAAACAGATTCTTATCAGAAGAAACGAAACTTTGATATAATATAATAGCAGGTTTAGCCACATGTAAGAGCGAAGAATAGTTCACGTATAATTAAAAATATATTGCGGAATAATTACTGCAACACAAGATATTCAGACATCCATGTTTTATTCAGGCCACGCATAATTCACAAATGAACCGGACGCATTGCCCGAATAGCTGCTTCTCGTCGCAGATGATGTGAATTTCTGCGCTGGTGCATCCACCAACGCAATAGGCTAAAAGGGTTTCTTCTGACATTGCTTCTATGAAGTTGAACACAGTCATGTATTCCAAATCGATCATTTATGGAATACCAGAATGTGTTCCGCGTCATCAAAGCGAATTCAGACAAGCATTCTTTTTAGATATGAAACATTTGATTCGAATAATTTTGTTTGCAATGATAACATACATTAGAGCACAATCCCATTGTTGCAATCGTTCCCCGATTTTTGGTAAAGTACACCAATTTCCAAGGCTGGCGAAGGAATAGTTCAATGATTATCAATTCAATTCAATTCAATTAAGTTTATTCAGATCGTCAATAAAGACATTACAGAAGAGTTGTATACATAAATACAATGTATATATATACAGCAATGCCCAAAGTAACCGACCACACAACCACAGCAGAACCATGGGCAGCCCCTCAGGACCCAGTCTGAAATACGGCCCGCCACCATCCATCGGAAAGCTCTCGGCGATAGCTTTCCGATGAATGGCAACAAGCCACACCACGACCAAATCCCGAAAAACAACCCACCATCCCGCCCCGGTCAGGTGGTCAATCACTTTGGTAATCACTGTTCGACAGGCTGCTGGTAGTAAGCCTCAGGGGGACCTAAATATCTCAAGGACCTTCCTAATAAATACTGACAAGTTTTTAACTGTCTTATTATTTCGGGAGTTAAATAGAGCGGCTAATTTAGGCACACGCAACTCATAACAAACAAATCGCACGGGCGCTTCAAAGTGGGAACAGTCCGTGTTGTTTCGGACATATCTATTCACATTCAGTTCATGGTAATCACGTTTTTGGGCGTGGCTAACCGGCGATTGTGTCCAATCGCGGCCACCGCACGGCACATTTCCAGTTTATTGCATTAGGGTGGATACACACATGCATGTAATCTCTGTAAATATCGTGTATTTGGCGTTTTACATGGATCATGCAGACCATGTAATATGTGTCCGCTGACAACCCAATCATTGCGGCTATGTTTGACCACAGTGAGTCAAGCTCTGAACGTGCAGAGAGTCGTCGTCAGGCCGCTTAAAATAATTGTTCGCGCGAATACCCAAATGTTGGACGTTCTGTTTATATCATTGTCAGTCTTCTCTTGATTTTATACCAGTGATGGTCCCAGGATTTTCCCAATGCAGGCCATGATCCCAACATGGGGGCTATATTATCCCGGAAGCTACCGGACTGACCCCTACATATTTCCTCGACCGGGGCGGGGGGCACGCAGCACCATGAGTCCTACCCCCTTGTAGCCACAAAGCCACTCCTGATTTGTAAATATTGTAGTTGACAGTCATATCTGTCGTGCCTGTTTGCTACAAGTGACTAATCTCATATGCAGCAATTTATACTATTCATATAATTATGAACATATTATTACAGCTTTAAATTTGAAGGTACAGAAGGTGGTGTTGCTGTGTGTCTTCATTCTGGAAAAGGGTTGTCCAGCTACGAGTTCACAACTACGTCACCTTTCCTCTCTTGTGTTATATACGCACAATTTACAACTATGGAATATTTAGGTAAAACATTATGTTGTACATTCTTGCCCAGATAATCCCGGCCGATACATTCAACTAAATCCCTTAGTTATTCGAAACGTTCGAGAACCAGCCCCTCCCCCAATCATGGCTTATAGTCCAAAATGTGATAATTCAAGCCTCTACAGGCTAAAATTGTGACAGTTAGGAACTTGTTCATACTTTGGCCTGAGAAACATACTGTTCTGTAAATTATGGGTATATGCATGGAAATCCCAATTGCATGTTATCACATGAGCTCGCCCTCAAATTATCCGAGCAATCTCAACAAACTGGTATTGTCTGTCTTAATTATCCAATGCCTGTTATTCAAGGCATGAGAGCACCATATCGGATTGTTAAAATTTTAGCTCAGGCCATGCATATATAGTCGAGAAACAAATATCCTTAAGCCCCGGTTCCATATTCCCGATTTTCTGTCCCGAATTAGTATATTCGGCACCAATTCGGGACCAGACCAAATCGGCAGCATTCGAGAGAATTCTGGACGAGATTTATTCCAAAAGCCGCCGAACTGATGACAAAATTTAATCGTCCCGAACATTGCCGAGTATTCCAGAATGCTTCCGAATTTCTTCCCGAATGATAAAGAATTATCCCGATCTGATACCGAAATTTCGTGCGAGTAGCTGCTGAATTGCCCAGATTACTACCGACTTACACCGAGTCGTTGCCGAATACCCCGAATCAATGCCGAACTGCATGGTACCGAATTGATGCCGAATAAATACCGAATTGGTATTCAATTGCTGCCGAACGTCCCGAATCGATGCCGAATTTTGCAGATACACAGAATCTCAGTATAAAAGCAGCCACACATGGCGAATTCGGGAATAACCTATATACGGAATACTGCCGACTACTCCAGAATATTCACCCGAATATTGCCGAATACTGCCGACTACTCCCGAACAGGTGCCGAATTGCTCCCGAATTAATCCCGATGATTGACAAATCGGGAGCGATTCGGCTTGGTTCCCGATAGTTTTGAACATTTCAAAACTGTCGGGAGCGAGTCCAGAATCGTCCCGAATCGACCCCGATAGCACCGATATCCCCGATCATGTTCGGGGATAAAAATTCACTGTCCCGACTCGTCCCGAACTTACTCCACGATTTTTTGCAAAATTAGGATTCGGGAGTCATTCGGGAACATTCGGGGTGGAAATCGGGGATATGGAACCGGGCATATCCTTACGACTCGTCGTTGTCCGAGTAGGCTAAATCACCATGCATGAGTTAGTTGATTGCCATGTGTATTAATATAGCACTTCCAAAATGTGGAGCAAGAGAGCCGTTCGGGTTTTGCTGGACGAGATCAAATTGGGAGTCAGTGTGTGGGACATTAAACACTCATGTATCACAATCGTCCTAAAAGAGCTTCAAAAGTCTGCACATTTTATTTTTATTTTGGATGACCCTGTTTCCGAGAAATGACGAGAAACAAATCAAGTATAAAATCGACGGACTCAAGTCCACTTTTCGAAATGAACTAAAACTCGTGAAAAACAGCATAGATATCAGACAGGATTTATTCATTTCGGCACCCATGAAAGAAGACATGTTTATGACTGGCCTGAGCTCTCTTGATAGCAGTTAGTTTGATTTTGACTTATAACTACTCACTGCATGGTCTCGCCTGTTGAAATGGAACGATCGCGCGCAGGCCATTAATGCTGTCAATGATTGGTGTGACCATGTAGAATACGTGGATTTTACATACAGAAATTACATGCATGTGTGTATCCACCCTTATGTGTGATCAATTGTGCTCTAAGTCGGTCAGAGCACGCGAATTGTTCTTTACCATATGCAGAATAAATCTCGTCTCCGACTCGATTGATTCTGGTAAAGAACAATTCTTGTGCTCTAACCATTACGAAGCCTTGTGATATGTCGTGCTGTTCAGAGTGCGTGCATGATAACATTGGCGAAAAAGGCTGGTTCGTCTCGACATGTGACCCAGAGTTTCCAAATGGAAATTAGATCAGGTTTTACCTTAAAGAAGAATAGCATATCCCCTCTTGCATAATAACTAGTTTCACGACAATATTTTATAGTTATTTTCCACATTGATATACCTTACTCGTATTTATATTCGCGCATAACTATTTTTCACGCACCCATCATTGGTGCGCGAATTTAAAACTGACCGAAAAATAGTATAAGACACATGAGTTTATATCAAACAGGGAAACTCAGAGGGTTGTATGTGTATGAGTTGCATATATTACGGAGGGTACGTTGGACTGAATAGACAATTATATTTACATGCGCGGGCATATATAATTATGTAATGTCAAGACCATTATTCATATGTAAATCATGGTAACATATTCGACGTTGCAAGGCTTGTAAGAAATATACGTATTCCACGACGAAGGGATAAGAAACCACGTCTCCATATCCAACACTGGAGTGACACCGTGGTCATACAATCCGAGTTATATAAATACATGTCTGTCAATCCAACTATTTGAAATACACGCAGCTAAATAATAATTCAAAGTAATTTCAAACAAAGTCAACCACATATACGTGTTGTGATTTTACTTCTTTCTAGATCATTTCAATAATGTCCATAACCATGCATTTGAATATTATACTGATTGTTTGGAGCATATGTATGTAACCGCCCATCTTTTCAACAAAACGTTAATGCAGTTACATGCAATCGATGCCAATGTTCGCCAATCTTGGTCTTTAATATAGATATGCACTTATCAGGAACCATTAGGAACTGAAACTGTCATCAGATACAAGTCTTTCACGAAAATATGTTTGTCGGTTTTGAATTCGCGCAGCACGGTGCGCGAATTTAAAGTGCGCGAATTAAAAAATGAGCGAAAAATAGTACTACGCGAATTTAAACGAGTAATGCAGTCGGAAAGGGTCCTGCAGTTGCAAAGTGTAAGAGGTGATCATATAGGTCCGCAAGAAAATCTTCGGCGTGGATGGACGGTTATATAACAACTTCGCATGCAGATTGAACAACAATATTTCTAAGGCTTGCCTATGAACATATGGCAAGTTGATAAGCGATCAGAGAAACAAGAGTGTTCTCCTCTCCAATTCATACTTAATTGGCAAAACACCAAGTATAAAGATAGAGAGAAATAATTGTGCCACTTCTCTGAGAGATCAGTTGCATTTTTTTAATGAACATGCGATATATGCTCGTTATATAAGCTAAGGTAATTCGTAGATGAAAGGCTCCACCACATCTCGCAACCATCCAGAGATTTACGAATGGCTACCTGACAAAACAGTTTAAGATTTGTCAGAGGAGTGAAATCTTTCGAAACAGGGGCGCGACAAGCGACAAAGTAACATCTGCGTAGCATTTGAGAAGCGTGTTCAATATTTGGGATATGGGAACATCTAGAATTCTGGATTATCCCCAGATGCATTACATGATCGGATTCAGATATTGCACGGGGCTCAGAATTATACCCCCCGTATATATATATACACAAAGTTCATGAAAAACTTACGTCATCTTCAAAGATATATTCATATTCAAGACCTCCAGTTACAACAACATAAAATCAACTTTAAATCGAGAAAAAAAATGACATATACTAGACAAGTAAATACCAAAAAATCTAATTTTTTTATTAAAAAATAAACAAAATCCTTTATGGTGTCCCTCTAAAAGACTCTAAACGTGACGGTATGAAATAAATTAATAGAAAGTTTTTCGTGTGGCACGTTCCAAACGTGTTGTTTTATGCACTATAGAACCTGAATAAAAAGTAAATAGGTTTCGTAAAAATAAGCCTGGAAGCTGACTGAATCTTTAAATATGTATTTTTTTTCAAAGAACCTGAAAATATAACTCACAACCACCAAAGAACATGGTATCTGTTGGGTTAATACAAAATTGCTTTTGAAAGGTTCTTGATAACTTTACAAGAACATGTATTAAGAGATTTATATCTAGCTGTGTAGTCATCACGGCTGAGTTGTGGTCCTGAATAGAGAGGAGTAAAATTGTGGCAGTCATTAATAAGGTACTTAACGCATTAGTTTATTTCACTGCACTAACTTACTTTCAATTGACGCATATTTATCGTGTTGTTTACTGGTCTGATAATGGAACACATATGTAGACTACGCACAGCCATGTCGGTAGATTTCACAATGAAGGATGTAATCAGTTCAACGCTTAATTTCCCTATACAACCCAGCACTTGGGGAGCAGTGGAGCAGTGCACGACTCTCAACCTGCTGATAACATATTCCCATGCACTCATCGTCAAAAACAACAGTCAACTCTAGGGACCACTGTGAGCATATGTTAGTGTTTAAAACTCAAGCAAAGGGGGAACTATACATGCAGGAAACGTAAATACGTCCCCTATACATACGATTAACATATTCATTTTCCAATAATTCAGACGACAAGGTGAGCGAATTAAAAGTTTGATATAATATGCTTTAAAGGTACTCAATCCGATCAGACGGTCCCCATACCATCAAGATACAACACCAACAACATTTCTTCAAAATATGCTTTAGTTATCAGAATCGATTTATTGCAACAAAACAATGCTAACCACTGTCAACTATGGTATAAAATTTCCCCAAAACTTGTTATTTATCAACATTTTGTTCAACAAAATATGGCCGTATTTTCACTAAAGTATCACGAATTTTGACCGTACTACCACTTCATTTTAGAGTTATCCATCTTCATCCGCAATTTTGTCCGAGATATTATTACACACTCATCTCGAGAAATAACAAACTTCAAAAATCGATATCTGATCACTCTGAGCTTTGATGGGTGGGTTCCTCGACTCGAATAAAATATTTTTTACCCACGAAGCCAAAGAAATAGTAATTTAGGAGGGTCTGGTCGGATTGAGTACCTTTAAAAGCACGTCTTCAAACATCTCAGTTATTTCGTCAATAATCCTAGCATTAACCCTATATACTCATGTGGCACGTGTTATTGCGGCTGAATATCAATCGCTATCTAATCGTGAATAGCGATTGAATATCTGTCGATATCTGATTGTGTGAGTATTGGCTGGTAATTATTGTGTACGTTGCAAGAGATGGCCACGCAAATAGCGATCACATAAATTTCGATTTCAAGAACTTACCCCGACGCCTATTATATACGAAGAGGATTCAGTTCACTCTAAAATCCATAACCACATCCCCGTGCAACTTTTAAATTAAAGGTGTTGGGTTATTTCATTGTGGGCATCAGTTTTGTTCTTCTGAACATATGCTATAAAATCTCAAAACTTTAGCTAGAAAATTCAGGTGATTTTGTGGGTATAAGTTTGTATATAAGTTATCAACGCTAATGTTAAAGTTAATATCCAGTTTCCGAAAACTTCGCGATCTGTGTAGACACCACGCAAAGAGTTACGGCCTGTGTGAAGTCTATCTTTTGTCATGGCGGTTGTCAAATGCATAATTTAAATATGCACAATTGAATTTGTATAAGAAACACTCTCAAAACTTATGCGATATCCAACCATGACGTGAAGCGAACGAACTAAACTATATAGTGAACGAATGAGTAGTTGTATTGTTATGCTATGCGTATACGTGCCTCGATTTTCACTCGATCCGCTTTCTCGGGCAAGTTAATGCTTTGCATTTTGACATGTACTCAAGATTTATGTCAACTCCAAGGAAAAGATTGAGAACTGATATCCACGAACAAGTAGCTCGTAACGTTTTGAACGAGTTTTCTGGTCGCAATCTCGATATGTAAACTTCCATTCATCAACGAAGTCAAGTGCTCTACCGTGCAGGAAGCACCCATCATAAATGAAACTGGTACAACATTTGCGGTTGCGCATACAAATAACGGACGAGACAACCAGCGGAGTTTTTTTTTTTTTTTTTTACAAAGCTCTCAATATTAATAATAAAAACAATTTGACCAATTTAAGAATTTAAGGCTGCTATTGGGCGACCATTTGGTATAAAAATACGTCAAACAAAAATAAATAGGTGCTAACGGATAATCAATAAGTCAGTTCCAATATGATACGCGTCAAATGAAAATTAATTAAAGTCGAATTACAGACAATAAATCAATTCCAACTTAACAGAAGTCATTTTAAAGTTAATATGCGTCAAATGTACATTAATAAAGGTCGAATTACAGCAATTAAGTCAATTCCAACATGACAAAAGTTATTTTAAAATTAATACACCTATTTGCCAAAATCAATAGACGTATGTGTCAACAATAGCAGACACCGCTGTCAATATCAATCAATGATGTAGAACTATATCGCGAAGAACGACAATCAATAGAGAAATGTAAGTTCATATCGTTCTTTTTCAAATTAATGGACGCCGCTAGGTGGTGTTCAATGTAGTGTAGTGTTAGATAACTCTAAAGTTGGGTGGTGGTCACAATGTTTTAAGCGGGGGGGGGGGGGCGTTGCCTAGTTTTTCTCCTCGTGGGAGTATAGATTATCAGGGTGGGTACCGAATTCTATAACCTGGGATTTGCATAATCCAAACAGCCTTATTAAAATCCATAGATCACTGGGACGCTATGCTTCGTTAACTTATGGCTATCAGTATGTATACTCACAATTTGATCTATATATATAACCAACAAAGAATAATCTGACTTTCTGACAGGATTACCGCGTGTATATTGTGTCCCAGAGGACCAATCAAAGCGGGCCGGGTCTAACAAACCACTGCAATAGCTTTTCTACTGTATTAAGAATATATTTCTAAATCTATATTTAAAGGAGTATAAAATCTCCTTTTATACTCAACAGAATATATGCAACAAATGAATGAATTTGAGCCATGAATGAGTGAAAAATACACGCATTTACTGTATGGACGATGCAAACAACATGTAATTATAATGACAATAAATTTATGACTCCACACTTCATTATCATTACCATGTTGTTTGCATCGTTCATAGAGCACACGAGTGTTTGGGTTTATCGCCGTTTCAGCCAATATGGCATATATAGCGACTTTGTCAATTTCATTAGTGTAGGGCAGTCCACATAGAGGGTATATATTTGCGAATGGAAACCACTCTATATGCCTTACTTCACGTGAAAACCTCCGATCAACTTGCCCAGATAAGGTTACCGTTTGCGTGGATTAAAAAGAACGAACCGCTTATATTATTAGAACCAGCTTCGCCATCGCTGAAAGGCTTATAGGTTACAGTGAAGTAATTATTTCCCATAGGCCTCAGTGTTAACATATAATGGCCTGCAGCCCTGACTATCCACGAATTGTGACAAATGAGTACATGGTTACCAGGATTGGCATCTACGCAAAGTTTCTGCATGAAAAAAATCATATCGTCGAGCATAGAATGTACCTTTAAATTTGGGATTTATAATCGAGAGTCAGAATTGCATGAAAAAAATATTGACATTTTTTACCTCACACCAAAAATATTAAATCTAGGAACCACGTGCTTTACAATGTGCCAATGTTTTGTTTGGAGTCTTAAATTTCAAGAGGAGTGATTGCATGTATTTTATATGTTTAAATATCGAAACTACTATTAACCAACCAGAGCCCAGAATTTTTTTAATTCTCTCCTGCAAATCCGTTGGAGGGCGCTACCAATCGAATTACTTCACTGTAGGTTACAAACAACTAATTATATAGAGTTACGCTTCTTGAATTTGTGTAGGGAAACTCGAGTCAGTATACATTGAGGGAAATATCCCTAATCGGGAACAGAAAATCATAGCCTACGTAAATATGGCGATCGTGTATGTTTAGATGTCCAGGAAGAGTCTGGTGGCGTCCAGAAGTTACGGAAAGGGTCTGGGTATTTTTATGCTGCTTATTTTTGTGCAGTAAATGGGGTAGTTGTGGAAATGCAAGATTATCGTTTGAAAAAAATACCGAAAAGGGCGCGTTTGTTGTCACATACTGGTGCAGAGGATGACGTTCTAAGGGGAAATTGACCACTTGAAGTTCAAATAGGTCAAACCCATGGCCGGCGGGACTTTTAGTTAACACTGTCGCCTATGGAAAATAATTAGTTGTGTGTAACCTGTAACCTATAGACCTAATATATGTCGGCTTACTCCGCTGCGGACTTTATTTATGAGCCAACGGATGCCCCAGTCGGTTTCATTGTTAGTGCACGTACACGGATGACATACTTCTTGAAACTGTAGTGCAAAGTAAGAGGGCTTATACAAATAAAATATCGAGTGCAACTCCAGCCAAACTGGTGTGTCTGATTGTGTATCAACATTCTGTTTACAATTGTACAACAAAATATTATCTGTGTGTCCGTTTACCTGCCGAAATCACTTGCCTATTATCTATTGTGTAGCAAAGCTTCGTCCATCAACAATTTCCGTTAGCACACCCTAAAGGTCATCCGATCGACAGCAAACTTCACATGGATCTTCGGGTTGACCTCTAAATGGGAGCCATCGAATTTTGTTACATTTTCATAATTCTTCCTCTTTATGGAATGTGGAGATTATTATCTGGGACTGTGTCCCCGATTCCCTTCTAAATAAACAAGACAAATTACACACAGCTGCGACTCGAACTGTATCAGACTTGACTCGCTCGTATGCCATACATAATTTATTTACAGATGACCTCACGAAGAGTGAAAATAAAGACAATAAGAATAATTTAAACAAAGAGATTATAGACCAAAATCTAGTCACGATGTTTGTTGTGCCGAAACCGCCTCCCTTATACATGATTGGAAGCCGAGCGAGAAACATACTATATAAACAATTGTACAATTTGTTTACAAATTACATAATTCGCTAATAGAATAGGAAAACCTTTGGATTAAATCGTTCACCATTTGGTATGTCACTTTAACTAAATATATCTCTGTTGTATTGATTTGTAGTAATTAGTTTACGGCTATTGATTGGTTATTCTTATCGACGGTATCATTGGCGGGTTTCATTAATGAGAGTAATATTTCACGCGCGAAATTCCTTTGTGTGTGCATTCTATTATTTGACTCCGAAGAAGCAAGTTCATTTGATTTGAAAGCCGTTTTAGGCAAAACATATTTTCCCACCCGCCCTACCCATTTATACATCTTTACATTAAGAATTTAAAAAATTGACTAGTGGTTTGGTTTTGATAGCTTAGGTAGGCGGCATGAAAATTATAGATAGGGCATTTATTTCAATTGTCGGATGATTATTTATTTTATTTGAATTTGTTTGTCTGCATGATTCTTAGTGTGTGTGTCATCTATGTTTTTGCATGTATTTATTTGCCTTGTTTTCATTATGTGTCTGTGTCCTTATGTGTTCATATTCAATTATTCATGTAACTTGTTTCTTCGGGTCGAATAGGCGACACAATAAATCATTAACTGATTAGTTAGTTGAAATTCCCATTCATGAGTTTGAAGCACACGCCCTATTCCGGTCTATGCAGAGAATTATAGTTACCTTAATTTTGATAAACATATTATTCATATTGCCGATTCGCCGAAATGTTGTTGTGACGCACCCTAGGAAACAGGATATCACGTAATCTCACAACCCTCCCTCAGACGCAAATAATACACTTTTCCTTTGATATAATAATTAACGTGTACGGTGTACCCGAACTTTAACTTTATCTTTTATTCATACAAGTTTTTATGTATAGCTTTGTATTATATGTATTGCAGACAGGAAGCCTAATTCTTTTTGTTAATAATTGTCAATTTTTAGAAATGGGTGTCAATAAGTTAGCAATAACTTATGCCCAAATCCAATTAGCCTAATAAAATATGTTTAAACTAATGTGAGCCATCGACCCCCACCACATCCAGAAATGTGTTTACAAACATGGTCGCAGCAGCCATCTTGGATTTGAATCCATCGCCACACCATGCAGCTGACAATAATTGTCCTGAAATTGTTCTGAAATATAATAAGCATGTTTAGGATCACCTCTAGATGGGAGCTATCAAATTTGAACGACTTTCGATGAAAAACATGACCACTGGCAGCCATCTTGGATTTACTCTTTGCACGACTGAACTCTTTGACACACCCTATACAGACCACACCACCATCCGATCATCACCATATGGATCTTTTGGGTTACCGCTAAATGGGAGTCATTTTTTTTTCTCGAATTTCGTTGAAAAACATGGACGCCAGCAGCCATCTTGGATTTTACTCTTTGCATGACTAAATCCTCCCACACACCCGACAGTCCATATCCGAAATGACAGAGTGCCTGTGAAGTGACTTGATGGACAAAGTGCTATATCTTACTCCTAGATGTGTAAATCATATTTCTATGTTAAAACAACACAGAAAAAATGACGTGATGTGGGATTTTTGTACTTGTTATTTGGGGGACACGAATTTTGTGTGCAACAAACAGATTGGAAAACTACAATAATTTTGCAATTGAACGTTGAAAAATACAATTTATTTTTTGTTTGCAGGACGTGAAGATATATTCACTTCATATAAAATCAGACATAAAGCTGCGATACGCTACGACGCTCGTCACTAGTCGTGTTGCCAATGGCAACCTGGAGGCGGATCGGGAAGTGGAATTCGACGTTACACTACCCAACCAAGCAATGATTACTAATTTCTCCATGTGAGTTATTGAGTATCAGTGTGAGTGTGAGTGAGATTATTCGGCCTACGTGAATAGTAAACGTGAACCATGTAGATTCCGGACAATTTAAACAATTTTTCTAAATGTATATGTATGGGTCTGTATATATCCTTATATGTATATGTGTATAAACTTAACAATCATCATCATGGGAATTGTTCAAATCATCGATCTTAGAAATCCTCATTGATTCCTTTATCCACAATGAAATTATTTTATATACGCAAATATTACAGGGAAATTGACGGAAAAATCTATCCAGGGGAACTGAAAGAGAAGAAGGCCGCACAAAAACAATACGATGCAGCGAAAAAGAAAGGACAAAGCGCTGGTCAGATAAAAGCAAGGTAACTATATCATCGAACGGTAACTATATCATCGAACGGTAACTATATCATCGGACGGTAACTATATCATCGGACGGTAACTATATCATCGAACGGTAACTATCAGTTTAGAATATTTATATACTAGAGCTGCATATCCATTCGACTGTCACTACGACCGCAGCTAGATCTCGATCGGTCCTGGGATGGGGTGTCCAACTTTGAAAATCCAACTTCAACTGAACCAGACTCAAATTTCCACAAATTTCCCACCCCTAGGTCAACTGGTGCATCGAGATCCTGTTGATGTGTATTCGAATCTGGGCATTATACGGTTAACCACCAAGACCAATCTTCATCCGATTGGTCGAAATTTGCATCGACGCCTACAAGAACGAAAATGTTATAGCACATTAAATTGTGTGAAATTATTTGTTTGACCACGTCATAACCCCAGAGACGCTAGTATAGTGTGTCATATAACTTTCGTGCCACCCAATAGTATATTTTGGTTCCGTCATATTGGAAGAAATAGTACCGCATATTAATAACAATCAACGTTTGTCTTGTCTTTTTCAGGCCACGCGAGACCAACAAATTCAGCGTTCAGGTAAACATCGCTGCACAGGGAAAAGTTACATTCAATTTGACGTACCAAGAGTTGCTGGAGAGAAAGAAAGGATTGTATGAACACATTATCTACATCGATCCCGGCCAGCCGGTTGATGACATGAGGGTAGACATCGCCATATCAGAATCACGACCAATAACTCGTCTTATTGTTCCGCCAATTAGTAACGAGCTTCTCACAAACAACATAGACCTGAGCGGTACGTTCAGCATGTATACATTATATATATACACATTGTATATAGCCTCCATATTTTGGAGAAAAGCAATAATAGACAGAATAGTAAAAGTTAGTGATACAAAAAGAAAATAATGATATTCGTGGAATATTTCGGAAACACTCCACTGCACGTACAAACCACCCAACCATGGAAATCAACCGACAAACATGCCCAGATACACGAATCACAAATCCGCGCTCATAGAGATTAGAACCATCACTGGGCGACATATATATACTAGAAGGTGACCCGACTTCGTCCGGGCTTTGACCTTGAATTGACCATTTTGAAGGTCAAGGTCAGTTGGGGTAACGATTTGACCCGTCCAAAACACTGCCCGGACAAAAGTACCCGACAAAAGTACCCGTCCAAATCCATCCTGTTTTACCCGATTTGACCTTGCATTGATCATTTTGAAGGTCAAGGTCAGGTCGGGGTCACAAAACACTCAGTGGACAAAAGTAACCCTATGTATCAAATTTCGTGAAAATCCCATCAAAATTGGCGATTTGACCTTGAATTGACCCGATTTCAAGGTCAAGGTCACGTCGCACGGCAAATGAATAGGCTTATGAGACTCCCCACACGAAAGTATGCCTAGATACCAAGTTTCATCGAAATACCGTGATATTCGGGCGTTTGACCTTGAAATTACCCGATTTCAAGGTCAAGGTCACGTCGCACGGGTAAATTAACAGGCCCATGCCACTCCACGTCCGAAAGTACTACCCCCACATACCAAGTTTCATCGAAATCCCGTGATACTCGGGCGTTTGACCTTGAAATGACCCGATTTCTGAGAATTAGGTATAGTTTAAGTAGATGGTGCTATATATATGTTTTAAAATCGAGGTTGGGTGTCCCCGGATACCCTGGACGAGGGAGTGTTGGTCCACATTGGAATTTCCAAATGAACACCCATCCTTTACACAGGTCGAAAATACCAAGTCCGAGAACAGCCATCGCACCCCCATCATGGGTTGAATTTTTCCAGCTGCATGTTGCCTCAAACTTTTCAACTATTAAGGTCTAGATGTTCCCACTAATATTTCAGCCAGACAAAGCTAGCTAGACAAATTAGGTTCCATCCTTGGTAATATTGCTATATAAAGTTGATGTGGCCATTTGAACGGCAACCGATGTGTGTGTTTGCCGACCTTTTTCGACAAACCGTTAATAAACATGTAACATAAAACATCTGAAAATGGTAAGTATTCCACACGATACTGAAAAAAATACTTTTCATCGTGCGCAATTGTGGTCAAAATAACCCAAGTATCGGAAACTAGTCACACATAATGTACCTTTATTCATCAACTAAATCACTCACCAACTAACAAAAATAGGCATTGCCATATCATTCGCATATATCATTAGAGTAATTTCCCTTGACAAAATCACAAATGTTTAGATGTGCGTTCAACGAACGGTGGTCGATAGTACTCGATTTGCCGTCTTTTTGTGATTTACAAGAAATCGCGTTCGCTGTTAGATTACAGTGGTCCATAGTGCTCGACACCTTCTGTACGGCTCAAATAAGCCTGCTATTACAAAAATTGTATTCTATAGTATAGGCCCCAGTATGGAAGCGTATTGGTGCCACATAAAAATAAAAATTTGGGTCCCAGTATATCCTAATTAGGAGATCGTAAGTCCTAATTAGGAGATAGTAACTCCTAATTAGGAGATAGCTATGTAAGTCCTAATTAGGACTTACTATCTCCTAATTAGGACTTACTATCTCCTAATTAGGAGTTACTATCTCCTAATTAGGACTTACTATCTCCTAATTAGGACTTACTATCTCCTAATTGGGAGTTACTATCTCCTAATTAGGAGTTACTATCGCCTAATTAGGACATAGCTATCTCCTAATTAGGAGTCACTATCTCCTAATTACGACTTACGATCTCCTAATTAGGACATACTGGGACCCAAATTTTTATTTTTATGTGGCACCAATACGCTTCCACACCCCCGGAGTTAAGAATTATTGTTGTGTTATATTTTGGTTGCATGGTCTACAGAACGCCTACTATTTTTGTCAGAAACATCTGTTTCGAATCGGATTTCCGATTTGACACGATGTCATTTAGATACGAAATGAGAATATGTTCAAGCACAAAACGAAGCAACGAAAGACATTATACGCATGCATTAGTACCTCCTATATACATTCTGATATATATTGCAGAAGAGAACGACGTGGCTGTCATCAATAGACCAACCCCAAAGTCGGCATTCATCCACTTCCGACCATCTAAAACAAAACAGCAGGAGATGGGAGATGCAGGGATTTCTGGATTGTTCCGGACATTTTATGACGTTGAACGATCGGAAGCAGGCGGGGAAGTTCTGGTACGTATATAGTATACCTAAACCAAATAAATGAGTCCCAAATTCGCAAGGCGAAGAACCTGCATGCCATAATGAATGTAACGACATAGGGTGGGGTTTCTCATAACCAAATGAGCTCATTATTTTTAAAACAAACTTGTAACATGAAATTATGGCCTTCCGCCTTATGAAAAAAAATCGGACGACCTATCAGTTCAGCATGATTCGGTTAGAACTTGAATAGAACTATTCTATGTGTTGTGTATGTTTGAGTACGACCATGTTGATTATCGAAATAAAAGATTTGAATTTGTTTATGCACGTACTTCCCGTGCTCACCCGGCAACGCATATTAATTCTCAAATGGATAGTGGATTAGGAATCGAAACGCCTTGGTCTTCGTTGAATTCCAGTGTTGTTTCATCGGAGAGGCTCCAATTATAATTGTAGTTATTCGAATTTGGTATTATGCAATGGTTGTTTGTACCTACGACACTCTCGCGAGAATATGACATCGACGAGAGCCAAACGGACGTAATCCACGAAAAGCGAAAATCTAAAACAAAAGAGGACGACACCACAGCGATTGACGCCTTCGGTACCTACCGTCACGGCTATATGTAAGGCTAATTATATGTTCATACGCTGGCAAGTTTGCACGGTATGTTTTTGCGAGCATTTCGTCATAGAAAACCACATGGTGCCACAATATGAACGGAACCGTGCACATAACATGCATCTTTACCAAAGCGAAAGACATGAGAAGTAACATTTATCTAATTCCACAGTGCTATTGGAATTTTCCTTCAAATACCTGTATGATTTATTCTTGCGAGATAATTGCATGATATTTACAGGCAAATGCCGGTAGCATCGTTACTAGTGGAACTACAGAGATTTTACTTCGCACGCAGTTAGCTGTGGCACAGATGTACTTTATGTGCTTGTTTCCGTTCATATTATGGCACCATATCGTTTTCTACGACAAAATGCCTGCAAACCATACCGTGCAAACATGTCAGTGTATGAACGTACCCTAATGGGCGAAGCGAAATTTGTTGGTGAACTTTCAGGTTTTTTTCTTTTTTACTTCTTTTTTTTCTTCGAAAATGGCTTTCATTGAGGATAACTTCGGATATACTGATTATAGTCGGACGATTGGGAACGGATATCATGTCAGATGGAATACTTGGAGTCTTAAATTCTAATTATTCAGGGCGTCCAAATGGATTTCCGTAATATTGGATAATATTCGGCACTTAATGGAGAAAGGCGCCAAACAAAATGGGTGATGCAAATTATTTTCAATCGACAAATATATAAAAGATTAATTAGGAAACATTAAGATATTATAATTATATCACTTAGTTTTTTTTTACCTGTTGCATCATTTCTGAGAATGATCTGCCCATATTAGTGACTATAGAACACAATGCATCACCAGGTCGGACACTCATGATTATATTACACCGGTACCAAGTAGAGAACAGATTCAAGATATACTGCAAGCAGCTGGGGTGGGGACCCATTTTTAGCTCACCTGAGAAGTCTCGGTGGAGCTATAGTCACGAGGAATGATGACTATAGCTCCACCGAGAGTTCGTCTCAGGTGAGCTAAAAATGTGTCCCCACCCCAGCTGCTTGCAGCATATCTTAAATCTGTTCTCTATCGGTAATATCGGACTTATATTCATGGAGAACACAAACTTGAATATGCCATACACCAACTTGGACATAAGATTCGAAGGAATGTGTCGATTCAGGTCAACCCATATATACGAATCTCAATCCCATATCATGCATGCGAATGTTTGATTGAAACATATTTACATCCAATCTAAGCATCTATTACAAACTTCATGCAATAAAAGTAAGATATGCATAAATTAAATTATTGAAAATAGAGATTGAACAACAGGTCCGACGGGGGAGGTTGTGACAACATTTGCAGCCACAGGAGCACCCACCAGTGCCATATGTGCATTTTTCCCAGGTCAACTTTTTTTACCCCCCCCCCCCGAAATTGTAAATACATCAGAATAATATTAGCCACAATTCTGTAAGCCTGTTTCTTTCTATCAATTACTATTTGGCATATTCCAACATATTATATTATAAAACCCAAAACAGTGGAATGGTAGTAGCATGATCGGAAGCAAAATCATAAAAACAGTCCCCATATATAGGTATCATCTTCCCACCTGTCAACTAGTTCCGCAAAGTCAGGGCCATAACTCTTTCCCTCCATTATAATTCTTAAAACGACTTCTCAAATACAATCGGACCGAACGGGTTCATATTTGATACGAAGGGTCCTTTGGTGACTGGGGTTCAAATTTAAATATTGAAAACTAACCATGTTTAACATACGCGTGGGTACGTCGACTCACCCCACCAAATTTAGTTGAAATCGGTGCAGGGGTCTGGGAGCAAAATCATGAGCAGACAGATCATTACCCTTGCCAACTGAAGGGTCAAGTAAGTACATGTACCCTTGTTACAAATGTTGTTCTTTCACATTCCTAATGCCACAATATTATTTGAGAAGTCATCCCCTTCACTGACAACATTATAAAGCTTGTATGCATGCCACTATCTCCAATGTCGCTTGTGTATGAAATGAGATCTTAATTTATCTGACAGTGTTTATTAAACAAATAACAGAAATGGCTGGATAATGTTTATTTGTGTCATTCATTTCAATTTAAATTATATTAATTCCTCTGTGCTGTGTTCTATACAGATGTACAGTGTTATGTTTATATAGGCTATTAACTATTTTCATCTGTGATAATGATGTGTCTTATTTATTATGCTGATGATTTCAAGTACCGATTATCAGAGATGCCATGTTGATAACCCTTCCCTAATTTTTTAAAACTTATTTTAAGGAAAATGAACTCACTTAACTTTTTTAATATACCCTTTGAAAATTCTAGATCAATGGATCTCATAGATTGAGATTTACATTTAGTTCAAATAGGGGCAGATGTAGGAGAGTTAACACTCCCGCACCCACCCTATATATGCTATGATTTCATGTTTGGTACTTGTATATAGATTCCTATAGTACATGTAATAATTTTGATATATACCGATATATTCAGTAAGGCTTTGATAAATTTCCAACAGTTGGAGATCTTTAAGTACAGTTGTAATTTAGTTTGGTCCAGTTTATCCCATCCCACCGTTCAACGAAGACCCTCTACCTGTGTCACTGCTTAGAACTACTTGTTTTAAAGTGATTTGACAAGTAATGAGTATTGTAGTCTTCAGAGTCCCAGTCTTCTCCGTCTTTATAGTCTGGTGAGCTACCCACAGTCATTGACTGTCTTGTTATTGTGCGTGCTCTGTATTTACAGGCGTGAACCATTACAGTCGCACGCGTACGGTATATATTACAGATTTTCACCGATCTGCATATACCAAACAACTGTTGCAACTTGAAGACCACAATGAAAACCATTTGTATTATTACTATTTTTCTTAGTAGCACTGGTTTGTTGGTTTATTATAGGTCGTCAATGGATACTTTGTTCATTTCTTCGCACCAGAAGGTCTAGACCCGGTTGGGAAAAACGTCTTATTTATTCTTGATGTCAGCAGTTCTATGACTGGAAAAAAGATCCAACAACTAAAGGAAGCTATGAAGAGCATTCTGAATGACCTTAGCGAGGGTGATACATTCTCCATTGCTAAATTCAGCACAGCAGTAGTCATGTGGAGAGCCGGGTTCATTCCTGTAAATGACGAGAATATTGCTCTGGCAACACAGCACGTAAACACCATGCGGGCCAGTGGATGTAAGCATACGACAACACAATCTAAAAAACTGGTTTACGAACTATCCTGCAACCGTTTCCCTATATTGTAGTATATAGAGAATACCTACAATTTGTGTTTGAATACCGAAATATCTCATATGAGTGTCTGGAAAGAAATATCGAATTTCCAGACACGACTGAAATCTTTAATATTTTTTTTAGGTATTCTTTTTATTATATGCGCCTTGTTAATGCTCAAAGTTGCTAGATTAGCTCTCACTTAATTACACTATTAACTCCAACTTATTAAAGAGCGTCAGTGTTAACGTCAGACATATTACGGTATGCATACTGGGTATATTGATTCGTGCTTGCTTGAATCTTATTTCACCGTGGCTTCTAAGAGATACATACGACGAACTACGTTTCGGTAATTTTCCGCTATTTTATAGGCAAGCTTATACTATAAAATAATAATTGCTATTATATATATATATTCTTGTATTGCCTCCACTATCGGAGAGTTAAATTTAAATAACATAGTTACAAACAATTCTAATACAAAAATGACAGTGGAATATATGCACATTTAAGGAATATGACAACACAAAATAAAGCGAGATTACGCACACAGTTACACGCACACACAGTGAGTCTCAGGCACATGCAACCATCCAGCCGCGCACAGGCGTACACGTAAGCACGTCCAGACAGACCTAGGCTTAGACGATTTTACAGACAAACGTACACGCGAAAGAGACATAAATACAGACAGGCAGACAGTCACATAACTATCTAGACAGACATGCATGCTGACAGATAAACATGCAGACAGGAAGAAACACCCCCTCACCAAGCATTCAGTCGCACACGAACTCACCTACCCTCACATGCACCCTCACACAACCAAATGCACACGCACCCTCATTTAAAGACCCACACACATGCACACGACCTCACACACAAAATAGACATCAGTGTATATATATGCAACATTATGCCAAATGAACTCATCAATGTGACATCAAACACAAGTCAGATCAACTCACATGGAAACCGTTAGACATTGAGCCACCATTATAGACATCAACCCCACTGTCTTTCACGAATAATGTTTCCTTCAATTAGAATATGTAGTAGCCAA
Organism: Siphonodentalium dalli; assembly: GCA_032622095.1. Lineage (NCBI taxonomy): Eukaryota > Metazoa > Mollusca > Scaphopoda > Gadilida > Siphonodentaliidae > Siphonodentalium > Siphonodentalium dalli. The sequence goes on along the minus strand of CP136061.1, from coordinate 185,641,274 downwards.
AACTCCGGATTATTGGGGTTAGTTTTCCATCTGTAACTCAATGACTAAGAGTTTCATATCGGACCGTAGATACCGTCAAAGGAACAAAAGTGTCAATTGGATAAGAAACTGTACAGTAGCGTTTATTGGACAACACATTGAGTAAATGTGAAAAGAATTTGCTCACGGAGTCCAAAGGCGGTAAATACCGCGTGTTATATATACGGAAACATCGAAAGCCGGAATCAGGTTGAGGCCGAATATTGAAAAATCGACGACCATGGGAAAACCAAAAGTGCCTGATCACGAACACGTTGCTGCAAAATTAGCATTTTAGATGCAATAACGAGAGGGCGCCTTTGACTGTATGGACAGGCGATGCGATATATTGAATACAAAAAATATAAAAATGCATAATAATGGTGTGAATAAATCAAGTGATCCACGATTTGCATAAAAAATATCATTAAATCGTTCATTCAGACAACGGCTCAAAGTCGACAAGGCATTTGAGAGCATGATTCAATCACAACAAGGACCGGTGGTAGTTTCACGCGCGACGGCGTGGCCATCCTAATAAGGAAGCATCTGGCAAATCAGTGTATTATTCTTGATACTGGAACAGACAGGATTGTTGGATTGCAACTGAAAGTGAGATCGTCAGAATATATTAGTGTTCTCCAAGTTTACCTCCCAAGCACTTCACACAGTGACGATTATTATGCAGAATAGATAACTATTCGCCAAGAGGCCCTGTGATTGTTATGGGCGACATAAATGCCCATTTGACTAGAACCAGGGGGAGCATCTCCCGACTGGTCACGAAAGTAGATCGCAACTCATTAATGCTATGCTAACTCGGACACAATCCTATTCAGTTACATGTCTGGATTCATGCACTGGTCCCCCATTCTCATACTACCCATTCTGTACAGTCGCATCACCTTCACGTATAGACCACATCATTGTGCCGGATACGATGGCGGATCTAATTGTTAAAAGCGCCATACTCGATGACCACGAATTGAATACATCGAATCACTTACCAGTGTCGTGCAGCTTTGAGATACCAGTTTCAGAGACCACTGCACCAGTTCTATTCACGAGGTTATCCTTCAATTGGGATAAAATGGACACTGCCTTATACCAGGCTTCACTTGATGAACTTCTCACCATGACTTTGTGCCACTCTCTCAAAACACGAGATAATCTAGACAAATTGTATACAGATATTGTTAAAGCAATACTGCACGCTTCCTCGATGGCGTCGCCATCAGCACCACGCCATAGGTCCAGGAAATCTTTCTGGAACGATGAATTACGGTCACTTCATGTCGATGTCAAACAGAAACGTACCGTGTGGATAATGGTTGGTAGGCCTCACTCATACGACCATGAAGAATACATCCAGTACAAAGAATCCAAACGTTCCTTCAGACGATCAGTGCGCTCTGCAATTCGTTCACAAGAGCATCGCAAATATGAAATCCTCGAATCATGTGCCAGCAAGGACCAGACGCAATTCTGGAAAATGCTGCGAACATCTGATGATTCTCAACACACTGACAGTTTCGGTTCCGTTATGAACTTCGAAGGTAGAGCACTCAGAGATCGCGGCGATATTCTTGAAGCATGGCGTGTATATTTCGAAAAACTGTACACCCCGGCTATTCATTCTGACACAGAGTTCGAAGAAAGCATATACAGACAACTGCATTCGCTGCTTGATGAATCTCATCCTCAATTCGATTGTAATGTGTTCTGCGAGCCAATAAGTAATAGCGAAGTGTTTTCGGTTTTACGACGACTGAAGCGGAACAAATCAGGCGGCATCGACCAGATCACAAACGACCATCTAATTCACGGAAGTGCATCCCTTGTTAATGCTCTTTGTCGCCTGTTCAACGGACTTATTCAACTGGAATGGATACCACCATCTCTTAAAACTGGAATAATCGTGCCATTACACAAGGGTGATCCCAAACCGAAGCATCTACCTGACAGCTACAGAGCCATAACCTTATTGCCTGTAATTTATAAAGTTTTCGAACATATCCTTCTCAATAGATTTCTTGGTGATCCCGACATCGCAATGTTCCCACATGAGTTGCAGCACGGTTTCCAGAAAGGAGTTAGCTGCCAAATGTCTGCCTTTCTTGTACAAGAATTCATCAACTATACTGGTGATCTCAATTCTCGTGCTTTTGTGTGCTTTTTGGACTCGGCAAAAGGAACAAAAGTGTCAATTGGATAAGAAACTGTACAGTAGCGTTTATTGGACAACACATTGAGTAAATGTGAAAAGAATTTGCTCACGGAGTCCAAAGGCGGTAAATACCGCGTGTTATATATACGGAAACATCGAAAGCCGGAATCAGGTTGAGGCCGAATATTGAAAAATCGACGACCATGGGAAAACCAAAAGTGCCTGATCACGAACACGTTGCTGCAAAATTAGCATTTTAGATGCAATAACGAGAGGGCGCCTTTGACTGTATGGACAGGCGATGCGATATATTGAATACAAAAAATATAAAAATGCATAATAATGGTGTGAATAAATCAAGTGATCCACGATTTGCATAAAAAATATCATTAAATCGTTCATTCAGACAACGGCTCAAAGTCGACAAGGCATTTGAGAGCATGATTCATATAGCCTCCAAAGTTTTGCTGTGTGCAACACAAATGTGCGTGTAAAGTCAGAAATATCCGCTACTTCATCAGACAAATCAATTGGCATGGAACTCAGGAAGACAGCAAGTAATTCGTCCGAGTTTAGAGCCTCAAGCTTTAAATAACATGGAATACCAAATTGAGTTATGAAGTCATACCAGAATGTGTTACGGATACTGTTAAAGGCAGGGCAATACAAGATGACATGCCACACAGGATTGAGATACTCGGATCTACAAAGTTGACAATTCCCCCCATCTTCGTATGTGGTACGAGAGACGAGTCTTCCAACAGTTAGGAAGGAAGCTTTATCTCTAGGGTACTTTTTGCAGGCTAACCAAAGAAGGCTCATCTCTAGGCGAGGGTGAATTAATTTTAATATCGAAAGAGCGTTGTCTGCGTGAACGTCATATTCCCATTTCATGAGGTGAACAGTGTCAACGTTATCGTGAATCAAACTCTTCCAAAGAAATTTAGTTGGAAAGTGACCGGTATTCGAGAAGTGCACGAGATGATTGAGTAGATTGTACTTGGACAACGTTTGGTGGAAGTTCTCGATAAGATGACTCTGTTCGCCCAATAACATGGATTCGTTAAGTCTGAGAATGAATACCCTAGCGGATGTTTTCTCAATACTGGTCCTACATAGCGTAGCAATAAATGACAGTTTGCGTCGTTCGATGACGTTGTACAGAGAAGTGATGCCACGTCATTTCGCTTACTTATCTGGACTGAATTTTCGATGGTTGATCTTTCTCCGCATCGGGACTTTTATGCATTAATTCTGGGTGTTTTAATCATATTTGGCGAACAAAATTGATGCAGAAGTGTAATAAATATAGTAAACACGCACTCGTTTCTTACGAACGTCTTACGTCTCTCGCCTCTCGAGAACCAATTGATTACTCTATATGTAGGTTTTTTGTTATTTCACACTAGCTTGCCGAGTGACTTCATGACATAATCACTTGACAGCGGTTTGCTACATATCAGCTGATCGGTGTCTGAAATTTGGGTCAACCAGGTATTGCTTTCCGGGTATTGTTTAATTTGTTGTGCTATTAAAAGTGAGAATGCTGCACAATTAAGCAACTTTAACTATAAGGCGCATATAATTAAAAAGAACACCTACAGTTTTTGTTTGAATACCGTACCTGAAACATCTCATTCGTGTCTGGAAAGACATATTTTCTGCTAGATCTCACCCAATCCAAGGCAACTGATTTAGTCCAGTCCGGTTTCTATGGGACGGTGCATATGTCATAGTGTCTCTCTTGACTCATATTATCGATCTGACCTTTTATCACGTACATTTTCCGGCAGATTTGAAATAAGCTAGGGCGGTGTCTATCTATAAGAAAAATGAAAACCAACCTTAGTAACAACCATTTCCATTCTAAGTGTGGTCTCAAGAATTTTGTTTTAGAAAAGGTGTTTTTTTTATACAGATGGAGTAATATTTAAGTAAATCTGAACTTTTATATGAATTTCAATCTGGTTTTAGATTTGGATTCTTGACTGAGTCTGAGGCCGAATCAATTCTGTTTGGGTACCAACCAAGAATTCGATGCTGAAATCAGATTAACATTAAATATAACCAGACTAGTATAATTATATCAACCCCTCTAACATCGTTACATATCTGGGAGTTGTTTTGTACTAACATCTAAGCGGAGAAGCCTTAGCTTAGTCTTATCTAAATCATGCTATTAGACTGAAGATCCTTTATAGAAAAGCTGAATGTTTAACAAGCTTCACAAAAAATATTCCTAGTTCTCGCTTTGATTCAGTGCTATTTTGTTTATGCTGTTGCTATTGGCATGGTGCACACTCTTTAACAACTAACGGGAAATTAGAGAATAGATTGATTATATTTAGTTTTGGGCAACATATTCGAGCAACGGTAGGTCGCAATGAACATCTAAGAATGAACATGTTAACCGTTGAACAGCGGATTAACCAAACAAAGCTGTTGCTAATGAAGAAGATTGGGGACTCAAATGCTCCCACAATATCTCCCAGAAAACTTCACCAGAGTTAGCTCTTACTTTAGCTATTATTTAGAATTAAGATCAGGACGACACAAAATCACAATCCCTCATGTAGGTCATTTTGGCTCGCACAGTTTCTGTTATACAGGAATAGTACTCTGGAATGATTGTTCTACATTGACCCCAAAGGTAACAACTCAGTTTTGGACCAAGACTATTCACTCAGAGTTCATCGTATTTTAACAGGTTTCATGCACAAATCTGAAAGTTCTATCTAGAAGTACTATTAACAAATTACCTGATTGTGTAGTTTCATGACACACTTTGGAGATTTTGCTTTGTAAATATTTTTTTATTTAATGACCGGGGTGGGGGGGGGGGGGGGTATAGCCTTTGAATATGTCGTAGTACGTGATCGCATAGTATAATCCAGATCGAATGGAATAACATCACCTTACTGTACATTGTACATTGCCATAAGTTGGTGCTATCATTATCATCATCAAATAAACCACCAAACCCGAACAATAGGCAAAGACACCCCTCTCTCCTATTTTATTCAGATATATATCTCCAGTGTTTTTTAACTTCTAGAGTGGAATACTTGCTGTCTAGCTCACTACGGCGGCTACGGGGGGGGGGGGGGGGGGGGCGTAGCATGACACCCCACACGCTGTTGGTTTTATTGTTTAATCTTGTAGAGTACTCCTAGAGGGTCAGGAATCAGCTTGTTACCAACTCTAAAAATGTGTCCAAAATGTCCGCCATCTTGAATTCAAAATGGCCGCCACTCATTATTCTGACATTTAGGTATACCTTGGATTTTCCATCTGCACATAAAATTAATGCATCAATTCACCACTCTGATTATTAAAACATGCTTGAATGGTGTTGTGTTAAATAAATATGTAGTTTGTTTAATATTTTTCCATTAAAAATGTATTAAAAAAATGATATTTAAAGAGCGTTTAATGATTTAAAAAAAGAAAAAGAAAAAAAAAGAAGAAGTTTTTCTCTGAATTTTACAAATAAATATGAAAAATGCAGTATTTGGCTCTTAGCTACAATATTCCTTGTCGTGATTGTGATTTCAACCAGATGATTCACCATGTATAGAAGGTCTGAAACTAGGTCTGTACATGTATGGTTGTATGGGTCCATTCTCCGTATTGTGAAACCTGAATGATATGATAGTCTATATAGGTTTGTGAATAAGGATTATATGCCAACATGACAGGATAGGCCACTGCATCATAATTGTTGGTCTTGAACTTATTATCTGAACATTTCCTAAGGAATCTACTTGTCTGGTCAATGAGTATTCAGTATAGAGAGGGTTAATACACACATGGGAATGGTCATATAAATGCTAGTGATAAAGAGTGAATTTGTAACTTGAGCAAACCCACATACTCATTAGTTTGTCATTCCTATCTAAGAAACCTTGTGGGCTGTTATTGGTCTTCGGTCATAAAGATCACCATAAATTCCCAGGAATACAAAATGTATTATAAAGGCCATTCAAGTTTTAAAGAGATGTCAAGATTTATAGAAATCATACAGTTATCTTGGTGGCGTTCCTTTAGTTCATGTCAAAAAGGAATACCACCCTACTATGGTGGAAAACGACCAAAGATTCAATCAATTAATGCTCCCTCAACAAATGCTTCATCTAAACATATGTCGTGGCAGCGAGCACTTCAGCACAACCTTATCTATATGCTGCACCGTTCACCTTCTTCTTTTGGATTGGATTTCAATACTGCAGAGAAGCATGTTCCTTCGTGGACCGAATTCAATCATAATGTTTCAAATGAAATTCCGATGAAATAAATAATTGAACAAGTACCGGTAACATCTCAGTCTTCAACAGACATTGCCGTTGTATATTCTTTGTTACAGCATAGCAACCGTGTACGGAAGGACCTTAACCTTGACTTCGTATTTGTCGTCAGTGATCATGTTATCTTCAGTAAAATGGTTGAAGTTCTGGAGAAAGAAGACGAACTTTCTTCTCATATTATCTTGAGAATGGGTGGTTTCCATTGAGTAATGAACTTTGCGTCCATTATTGGTACCCGCTTTGGGATTGCGGGCCTAAGAGATCTGATGATAGAATCTGGTGTTGTCGCTGCTGGTTCCGTGGACTCTGTGCTCTGTTGTAAACAGTACAATCGCTGTGTACGATCATTCAAATTGGGGTTTGAAGCTTTCTCTCGAATGAAACTGGCTGCATTCAAAGTCTGGATTGAGAGTCGAATTTCTGCTTCCGACGAAAAGGAAGAAAGTTCAGAGGCTGCAAATTAAGATGAAGCTAAAATTGATGATTCTGATTTAAAGAGACTTATATCAATTCTGAGAGAATATCAATGCCCGAAGTCAGCAGAAGATGTTCTGAATTCAAAGGAATTTTGCGACATGTTCGACCTTTGGACTGAATTCGAGAAAACTGACCGTGGGCCAATGTTTGCATTTTGGGATTCTTTCATGGGTATGTGTGAGAATTTGCTTGGGCTTATTCGATCATATCGTGACAGTGACTGTGAACTAAATCTACTCTGTATTCGAAAAGCCACGCAGTACATGTTCGCATATGAACACCATAATTATGCGCGGTATCTCCCATACTACTGGTCAAAGATGACAGCTTTGAAAACAGAGAATCCATCTGCATACAAATACCTTGCTGACGGAGGATCTGCTGCACAGCTCACCGATATGAATAAGTTCAGCAGAGTTCCTTTTGATTATGTGGTGGAAAAGGCTAACAGAGCAATGAAAGTTAAAGCGGGATAGTTATGTTTAGCAACCAGCAGGGAGCTGTTGATCGCTGGGTATTAACCCAGCATGTCCGAAGCACTGTCCAATTGCGATTTCTGGAACTTGCAGGCCTTGGTGTTCATCGACACAATTCGAGTACAGATGACCTCTCTCCGAAGAGAATGGAACGTGACATTAAAGATGTGCAAGCTATTGTTCAAACAATTGAAGATTGGGGTGGCAATCCATTTCTTCCATGCAGTGAGATCAGTATTTTAAGTTCTGGTGCAACAATTACAGGCAAGATAGCAGATGATCTTCTTGGTGCAGAGGCTTTAGGCAAAAACTTTCATCGGAATTAATTGAAAACAGGCTAAATTCATCAAAGGTGGATTTCTACAGTCCCATCAAGAAGACCAGAATTGGGTCACTGCTCAAACCGAAATCGAAGAAAGGAAAGGCGAACGCCAGAGATGATTTTGTTAAAGCTGACAGGAACACATTTGCTAGAATGACAATAATTGGGCAGAACCGGCAACTGAATATGAAATAGATCCTGAAGTATCCATTGAGTCCAGTACCTACATCACTGAAAACATCAGATGGACGAATGTACAAAACACGAAAGTCGAATCTCGGTGGACTGTTGGAATCGCTTGATGACAGCGGAGACAGCAATGTGAAATGTAGTTGTGTGATTCTTGATGCCATGGCAATTTTTCATATGTGGAAGGATGTTGCAAAATCTATTTTCAACACAAAAATTGAACCGATGTTCAGGGGTGGAGCGACGAGGATCGACTTCGTTTCCGATGTCTATGCTGAAAACTCCATTAAGGATGTTGAATATGAACGGCGTGCGGCTGATGATGGGGCTCTGGAGATAAAAATACCTGGCCGAGATCAGAAGTCACCACTTAATCAACAGAACTGGAGTCGATTTCTTTCAGACGCAGAGAACAAGACTGCATTATTTGGATTTCTAGCCACCGAGTGGTCCACCCAATATTATGAGGGCTTATTAAACGGCAAAGAGCTGTATGTCACAGTTGGGAGTAAATGTATGCGCATTAGAGACAATGTTGTGACAGAGTGTACTCGTTTATTATGCCACCAAGAGGAAGCTGACACGAAGATAGTATTTGTCGTGACCGGCTATTCGTATTGAATATTCCACCTCCTATTCCGGGTGAATGACTTTTATATAGTTTATGTTACTTCCAGCCTGGCAAGGCATGTTGGGTAATGGAGATACAAAGAATATATTATTTGATAAACGACACCAATTACTGTCTATAACTCAGCCCATTACATTGGCGACGACGGAAAAACAGTTTAATCGAAGGCAGAAGTATATCTGGCCACGATAAATAAGCTTAAACAATGTCAAGTCTCCCCAATTTTCCCACATTTGAGGCTGAAAGTGACAAACCCAACGCCGGTCCACGTTTTGAAAAATGGTTAGGCCGCCTAGAAAATTTGTTCGTTGCAATGGCCATAGACGGTGATGATCGGAAAAGGGCCCTACTGTTACACTATGGCGGAGAAAGACTTTATGATGTGTATCAAGCAGAAAAGGGAGATTCTGGTGACACTTTTGATGAAACAAAGACAGTGTTATCGTCATACTTCAACCCCAAAAAGAATGCTCAAATGAACATTTACACATTCAGAAACTGTATTCACAAAGATGATCAAAATCTAGATGAGTATGTGACAGAGCTCAGACAGCTTGCACGTGACTGTGAGTTTGCCGACGTCGACAAAGAAATTCTGTCGCAAATCATTCAACACTGCAAATCGAATCGACTGAGACGGCGTGCCTTGAAGGAACCTGATAAAACGCTGACGGATATCATTACTCTGGGAAGAAGTCTCGAATTGGCAGATACTCAAGCCGCAGCAATTGAGCGTGAAAACAGTGCAACTTCAGTGAATAGAATTAAAGATGGCACCCGTCAGAAATATAGTGACCAAAAACAGGACGTCCGTTATAGTGCAAAACCAAAAGTTTCCGATAACAAAGAAACGCGCGGTACCTGCAGAAGCTGTGGGGGTCCGTATCCCCACACAGGTGATTGTTTTGCCAAAGGGAAACGCTGTAATTATTGCCACATGTACAATCACTTTAGTTCCAGGTGTAGAAAACGGAGGAGACAGGCACAACAAAACGTTCGAGAAATACACACCGAAAATTCTTCGGACAAATATGACTGCTCAGGGAGTGATAGCGAAGATGAAGCATATTGCTATCATATAAAGGAGCGAATAAGTATTCTTGGACGAACATCCCCACAGGTGACGTTGAAGTTGAACACGATATCCTGCAAACTGATGATAGACACCGGCGCTTCAGTAAATGTGTTGGATGAGTACACATACAAAAAACTGTCTTCACCACCATTAATCCCAGCACATAAGTCTAATCTTATTCCATATGGTGGTGGTCCTGCACTCAATGAACTTGGAAAATGTTCGATGTCGGTATTGAACTCAACCACAAATAAATCTGGAACATACATATTTCATGTGATATCGGGAAATCATGGATCTCTGCTTGGTTATTCGACCGCAGTTGACTTAGACCTTGTAAAAGTGGTGGGAACATTATCCACAATACCAGAAGAATTTCCTGACTTATTTAAAGGCGTCGGAAAGCTAAAGGATGTACAGGTGAAAATTCACATTGACGAGCGTGTGACACCGGTTGCACAAAAACACAGGCGCATTGCATTTCACATGCGGGATAAAGTTGAACATGAACTTGATGAACTTCTCAAGGATGACACCATTGAAAAAGTGGAGAATGAACCAACACCTTGGGTTTCACCAATAGTTACTCCGCCGAAAAAAAATAATAATGAGATTCGTATATGCGTCGACATGCGAGAACCTAATAAGGCGATTGTTCGGGAACGTCACATCCTACCCACAATGGATGAACTGATTCATGATTTAAATGGAGCAAAGGTATTCAGCCGCGTTGACCTTCGAAAAGGATACCATCAGTTGGAGCTTCAGCCAAGTTCAAGGTCGATAACCACATTTTCTACTCACGTTGGCATATTCAGGTACAAAAGATTGAACTTTGGCATCTCATCAGCCTCTGAGCTATTCCAGGAGACGATTCATAATGTTATTCGAGACATTCCGGGTACAAAAAACATCTCAGACGACATTCTGATTTATGGCAAAGATCAAGTTAGCCACGACAAAGCTCTGAGAGCTCTACTTGAACGACTACAATCGCAAGGACTGACACTCAACCGTTTAAAGTGTCGATTTAGTAAAGACAATACGACTTTTTTCGGAATCGTGTTTGGACCTGACGGCATATCACCCGACAAGGAAAAAGTTTCTGCCATTAAAGGGGCTTCACGACCACAAAATGTGAAAGAAATGCGAAGTTTTCTCGGAATGACAAGCTACAGTTCACGAATTATTCAAGACTATGCTACAATAAGTGAACCACTTCGTAGACTGACGCATAAAAACACTGCATGGTCTTGGTCTAATGAACAGGAAGTTGCATTTCAGACCTTGAAGGAAAAATTATCGTGCGACACTGTGGTTGCTTATTACGACCCAAGTAGTGACATTGAAGTCGTCGTGGATGCTAGTCCTGTCGGTTTAGCAGCTATGTTGGTACAGAATGATAAAATAGTCGCGTACGGAAGCAGATCGTTAACTAGCGTCGAGTCACGCTATAGTCAAACTGAGCGCGAAGCGCTAAGTTGCGTCTGGGCGTGTGAACATTTCGACATGTACCTGCGTGGAGCTCCAAAATTTACAATCATCACAGATCACAAAGCGCTGGAAAATATCTGGAAAAAACCAAAACCGCCTCTCCGAATCGAACGTTGGGGTCTCAGATTACAACCATACAAATATTCTGTTGTGTGTCGCCCTGGATCTGAAAACATTGCAGACTATCTCTCGAGACAACCACTCCCATGTACTGAATCTATGCAAGAAGCGGTTGCTGAAGGATATGTTAATTTCATTACTAAAGAAGCAGTAGTGAAGGCAATGTCACTCGATGAGGTTAAAGCGGCGACAGATCGCGACAGAACAATGCGCATGGCAATTGATTTCGTCCGAAACGGTAGATGGCATGAGGCGAAATCAATAAATGACCCAGAAATTAATGTGACTGAACTAAATTCACTGAGGTCAATAAGAGACGAATTAACGATCCACACCGGTAATGTTCTACTTCGTGGCGGCCGTATAGTGCTACCAAGTGAATTGCGCGAAAGAGCTGTTGCGATAGCACATGAAGGCCACCAAGGGATGACACGCATGAAATCTTACATTAGATCTAAAGTGTGGTTTCCGGATTTAAATGCGCGCGTCGAAAGATGTGTCAAAAACTGCATCGCTTGTCAATGTGTCACGCCAGACCAAAAGTGTATGGAACCGCTTAACATGTCTGAGCTTCCAAAACAACAGTGGGACTGTTTGAGTGCCGATTTATGTGGACCTCTCCCCACCGGCGACTACATGTTTGTGATCATTGACGAGTACACCAGATTTCCTGTTGTTGAAATCGTCAAATCTGTATCTGCAAGTGCGACAATCTCAGTTTTGGAAAGAGTTTTCTCACTAATGGGGTGTCCGCGAGTTATAAAAACTGATAATGGAAGTCCTTTCACATCTCATGCATTCCGCGAGTTTGCGCAACATACCGGATTTGAACATAGACGTATCACACCTCGATGGCCAAGGGCTAATGCGCAAGCTGAGTCTTTTAATAAGCCACTCATGAATAATGTCCGAGCTTCACACGTGGAAGGAAAGGATTGGAAACATGAACTGACTGTTTTCTTACGCCAGTATCGTGCAACACCGCACCCATCGACAGGGTTTTCTCCATTCCAGCTTTTGTTCGGTCGAAATCAGAGAGGAAAACTACCACAAGTTAAGGAAACCCGAATTCCTTGTGATGAACAAATTCGACAAAACGACGACAATAGCAAGTCGAAAATGAAAGAATATACTGATAAAAGGAATAATGCAAAACCGAGTGCGATTCAAGTGAACGATGATGTTCTAAAGAAAACTGACAATAGAACAGGAAAGACCGCACCTACATATGAACCAGAATCATACAAAGTTATAAACCGAAAAGGAAATATGGTTACTGTTTCCACTAACACTGGTTGGACAACCACGCGAAACGTATCACGCTTCAAGAAAGCACCACAAGGGACAAATGAGGCATGCCGCCCAGATGAGGAGGAAGAAGAAGATAATGACGTCAACGAAACTGATCCAGATGGTGATCAAATGGACAATAATCTTTCCTCTTCAGATACTAGCGATGGAATAAACTTGAGCAAACAAAATGACACTCACAATCCACCTGTGCGCGAAGCATCCAAAAGAAAGACAATGAAACCACGTTATCTGAAGGACTACGTCCAGGTGCTCCGATGTTGAACTCTATACTCAACGTAGGGAGGGATGTCGTGACCGGCTATTCGTATTGAATATTCCACCTCCTATTCCGGGTGAATGACTTTTATATAGTTTATGTTACTTCCAGCCTGGCAAGGCATGTTGGGTAATGGAGATACAAAGAATATATTATTTGATAAACGACACCAATTACTGTCTATAACTCAGCCCATTACAGTATTCCACGCAAATGATGCCAGTCAGCAGGGGCACAATAGCATCGCAGTACATTCTCCTGACACGGACGTCGAGATCCTTCTTATATCATTCTCTCAAAAAATAGGAGCTGAAATATATTTCAAATCTGGAAGTACAGCAAGACCAGTCTCATTTCTATTAACTCAATAAGCAACAACATGGAAGAGCTCACATTGAAAGGCCTGCTAGGCTTTCATGCATTCACGGGATGCGATACAGTCGAAGCATTTGTCAACAAGGGAAAAATACGACCATTCAATTTGATACAGAAACAACCACATCATGCTGAAGTTCTCGGAAAACTTGGAGAATCTTTAGACACTGTGCAAATCAATGGTTTCCTGGTCGACATATGTAAATTTGGCTGTGCCATGTATGGTGATGAGAAGACATCGGATCTTGCCAACCTGCGATACAGACTGCTTGCTAAGAACCAGAAAGCTAGCCACTTACTACCGCTAACTGAAAACCAAGTTCTTTACCACACTCTTCGTGCACATTATCAAACATATTTGTGGAATAATTATTTGGAGACACAAGATGATATTGCCTTGCCAGATGGCAATGGCTGGGTTATTAACGGCGATGGCATCGACTGTGTGCGGACTGACCAACGAATGGCCCCAGTCGAAATTATGGAAATGGTTAGCTGTGTGTGCAGAACCAAGTCAGGTTGTCAACCAAAATCTTGTTCATGTCGACAACAACGTCTTCCTTGTACCGATGCATGCACATGTGACTCGTGCGAATATGTGTTTGAAATTGAAGCTGTTGATGGAGATGATTATGATGATGAAGATAGTGATGCTGACTGTTAAATGGACTGTGTTAAATGATAACCAATTCATATTGTGACACCATACTTAGTTTTCAATACAAATTCCTTATTCAGAAACCTATTGCTTCATACAAACAACCATAAGGTTCAGGTTTGACTATACCTATAATGGCACATAGTGCATGGTATAGACCTAGTTTCAGACTTTCTATTCATGGTTAATCCTGTAGTTGAAATCAGAATTATTTCAAGGAATAATGTACCTAACATATTAGAACTAACTACCACATTTTTTTCATATTTTATTTGTAAAATTCAGAGAAAAACTTTGAAAACAAAAATCATTAAACGCTCTTTAAATATAATTTTTTATACATTTTCAATGGAAAAAATATTGAACAAACTACAAATATAATTAACACAACATCATTCAAGCATGTTTTAATAATCAGAGTGGTGAATTGATGCATTAATTTTATCTGCAGATGGAAAATCCAAGGTATACCTAAATTTAAGAAATAATGGGTGGCGGCCATTTTGGACACTTTTCAGAGTTGGTAACAAGCTGATTCCTGACCCCATACTCTACAAGATTAAACAATAAAACCAACAGCGTTTGGGGTGTCATGCTACGCCCCCCGTAGCCGCCCTATATCACCTATCGTTATTTCCAAATTCAACTGACTCATTTCATTAAATCAAACATAGTGTATGTTTAAACCTGTGGGTTGCAATGTGTGTTCCGGTCTTCCGTGTGGCTTGAATCCACTGGGGACCATAATGGAAATAAATTGTCGTAGGACTGTTTTCTTATGCTATCCCGATGTTTTAGTCACATGTTAAGTGTATGTTTAAACCTGTGGGTTGCAATGGTGGGACGCGTCAGTGTGTGTTCCGGTCTTCCGTGTGGCTTGAATCCACTGGGGACCATAATGGAAATAAATTGTCGTAGGACTGTTTTCTTATGCTATCCCCGATGTTTTAGTCACATGTTAGTGCCGGACAACTCCTTTACAGCCTTATACCCCGAATAAATGTCATACTCATGCTGGGCATTTGTCGACTGCGGAAGTGGCAGTGTACCATATAGTATATCGCATCCTTCCGCAAGTAACCTATGTCCAGTAATAATTATATATTCTACATCTTATTAAATCTGTTAATCTGGTACGTGTTATATCACTTATATACCATATATTCTTTTTGTTTATTTTATCTTTACATGTAGGTTGTCCAGTATGTTTAAAAAGACAATTAAAACGTGTCTTATCTTATCTTATCTTATCTTAAAGAAATATCGAAGTTTCACTCGCGACATTCAGCCGCTTGTGAAAATTCGATATTTCTTTCCAGAAACTTGTGAGATATTTCGGTATTCAAATAAAAAATTGTAGGTATTCTCTATATATCGATTGCTTTATCAGCATGTAAATACATGCACGAATCATGGGATGTGGATAGTTGATAGGAGAGTCTTTTCTTTTGCTTTCATCTTATTTTCCATAATTTAAACCCTTTTATGGAAAGAAATGTCATAGTTTATTGTTTTTATCATATTCTCGTGGCCACGACTTTGCTCTCGTGACCACGACTTCATATTCTCGTGGCCACGACTTTGTTCTCGTGACCACGACTTCATATTCTCGTGGCCACGACTTTGTTCTCGTGACCACGACTTCATTTGCTAGTTACCAAGACTTCATATTCTCGTGGCCTCGACTTCGTATTCTCATCGCCACGACTTTATTCTCGTGGCCACGACTTTATTATCGTCGCCACGACTTTGATCTCGTTGCCACGACTTAATATTCTCGTAGCCACGACTTTATTATCGTGGCCACGACTTTATTCTCGTGGCCACGACTTTGTTCTCGTTGCCACGACTAAATATTCTCGTAGCCACGACTTTATTCTCGTGGCCACGACTTGATATTCTCGTGGCCAAGACTTTATTCTCGTGGCCACGACTTTGTTTACGTGGCCACGACTTTATTCTCGTGGCCACGACTATATTCTCGTGGACACGACTTCATATGCTAGTTACCAAGATGTCATATTCTCGTGGCCACGACTTCATATTCTCGTCGCCACGCCTTTGTTCTCGTGGCCACGACTTCATATTCTCGTGGCCAAGATTTTATTCTCGTGGCCACGACTTTGTTCTCGTGGCCACGACTTCATATGCTCGTGACCAAGACTTCATATTCTCGTGGCCGCGACTACATATTCTAGTGGCCACGACTTCGTATTCTCGTGGCCACAACTTTATTCTCGTGGCCACGACTTTAAACAAAAATCGGATGTCGCCTCCGGGGCACCATAGATTTTAATCATTTGAGATGTTGAAAATAATATGTTATTTTTTCCCTTTCGGTAACAAGAACTGCTACAATAATTAATAATTTAACACAACAACCATATCATCAAATAGCTTATTGTCTTGGCTCTTTGAGAGGAGACTTCATTTGTATCATAATTTTGAGTTAGATTATTATCTGTATCTGTATATGTAGATATTGTAGTGCAGGAACCTCCCATATATTAGAATGAAGAATAAAGCAGCGACAAATATTCCAGCTCATATGCATTGAAAACAAATGTTGATATGTAGTGAGGTCCACTCAAACATGAACGAATCAACTGGAATTAGGCACAAGTGTTAACATATATGGTGGTCAGCTTTAACTTGGTTATGAAATAATGACCCAGATTTCATCTCAGCCCAATTTTTCATTGATCAACAGGCATATGTCAAGACAATTCTCCAAAATAAATATTTATGGGTAGTTGCTTTCTAAATGAAAATAATCATTAATTTTCACGAATTGGTAATAATTAAGTCTTCTCTCATGCTATCATGGATATATGAACTGCACTTTTGAAAAAAAAATCTATTTTATAGTTTTTAGTCCCTGAAAACAGTAAAAGTCTAAATGTTTTTCATGCCAAAAAAAAGTAAAGAAGTAAATAAGGTTATAATATCCAAGTTGTCGATGTTCCTTAAATATTGTGTCACAATACTCGCTCGTACCAAATTTCACAAAGAAATTCTTGACAGATTATGAGAAAATTCATTTTGAAAATTTGGCAATACGTGCGACTGAACCTTAAAACATAATTATTTTTTTCTTCGATATATAGGGACAAATATAAATGCCGCATTGTTGTCGGGGATTCAGGAATTGAAAGATTTAGACGACGATCGTGCTGGCATAATCGTTTTCCTGACAGACGGTGAACCAACCAGAGGAGAAACTAACCCAGATCGCCTGCTCAAGAATGTTCGATCTGCGAACGAAGGGGCACAACTATTTAGTTTGGCGTTCGGAGACGGGGCAGACTTTGATTTCGTCAAAAAGGTAGCGGCTCAAAATTATGGCGTTGCCAGAAAAATTTACGAGGACTCTGACGCAGCCTTACAAATTTCTGGGTTTTATGAGGATATCTCAACAGCTTTAATGCAGGATGTTACCTTCAAATACGTTAGTGATCAGGTTGATAACAGCACGCTAACCAATTCCAAGGTAAAAACCTACTTCCAAGGATCCGAGTTCATTATTTCTGGGAAACTCCATGACCTTGATGTAAAGTCACTAACTATGGAAATATCAGGTATAAGTTCTGAAGGTGGAATAAGTCTAACTCTTGATTCTGGTGTTACTGATGTACACATAGACGAAGATGTTGGCGGGTTAACAAAACTAGAAGATTTGGCATCGATAACGGAACGGATTTGGGGCTATCTGTCGATAAAGCAGTTAGAGAAACGCCTGTTGATGGACATCACGACCGAGGAGCGTGGAGCCATAAAAGATCACATTCTCGAAAAAGCATTGAAGGTACATGATATGGGCTATTATTTATTATACTCTTCTTCATTGAAGGTACATTATATGGGCTATTATTTATTATTATTTATTATACACTCTTCTTCATTGAAGGTACATTATATGGGCTATTATTTAGTATACACTTCTTAATTGAATGTACATTATATGGGCTATTATTTATTATTATTTATTATACCCTTCTTCATTGAAGGTACATTATATGGGCTATTATTTATTACACACTCTTCTTCCTAGAATTACCGTGTCCTTGCTGATCCATATTTAAAAAATTGTATGGAACACGCAGCCCATCTTACTATAGTAGCATATATCACACGACGTAAATGACGCCCCATCAACCATGAAACCGGAATAATAAAATAAAAGCAACATCACACATGACAAAACAAGCCCTGTATAGGCATATATGTGTGTTTAAATAAGCCTTCTTAATGTGTTTTGTTTTAATACACGGATTCCAGAACGGATGGTGTGTAATAAACACAGAATGACACGTGTGTTAATGAGTTTGTCGATACGGCAATATCGTGCCATCGCGGCAGGAAATAACTCGAGGCTGCGCTCCTCTTTATATCCTTCCGTATATACTAGCCCTCTTGTCACATCGACAAACACATTAACACACTCGTATCGTTCTGTGTATATACACGTATTGTATTGATTAGATAACGTAACGTAACATAGGGCTTCGGAGACTCAAGCATGAACACAGTTTGTCAACGAGGCAGCTTGGTGGTATGCATGTTCACAACATCACGAGTACACTTAATGGAAACAGCACCAAGACACACCATAATTATATTTTGCATTCCATGTATGCCACAAACTATATATATAATATTTCCTTATAAATTTGCTAATTTCAGTGCCTAAATTTCTATATAGGTACAGTGTATTTTACACGGCTTTTGACTGCATTGGCTCGGTGGGCAAGGCTAACTGAATGAAATGGGGCACGCCGAGGCAATGTTAGTTAAAACTAAAGATAAAATAAAATAATAGTCCAAAATATCTACATCCCTTTATCAAATGAGAGAGAATGTGGTATTTGGCGAATTTATAACGGATGGCGTTACATCATTATGTTGTAACAAAGGATACTCTTGTATCATAAAGCCCCTAAACCCGGCCTCATATTTTTAGTAAGACACAAGTCTATTATCAACATGCGCAGTGACGTAAGAGCTTTGCGCAATGATGTCGATGCCAATGCCGGAACTTTATTATTATGTTAATTAGAATATAATTATGATATTCTATTTGTGTTGGGTTTGCTTAGGCCCGTTCCAAACGACGGATTTTTGTCGACTCGAATCTAATACCAGACCCACAATTGTATTAAATGCGTCTAAAATGCGACGTTTGAAACAATTAGATTCGTGTCAGACGCACCACAGACGAATCTCCGTCCAATTCAGACGAATCTTCGTCGGTGATGCGTCTGAAATCCGTCTTGGTTTCAAACGACGGATTTTTATCGACTCGAATCTAATACATGTGACGAGAAGAGCCGAAAGTTTCCGAATAACGAATGCAAATGCTATGATAATGATATGATAATGGTATAATAATGAGGGAGTTTCCCTTATCTGCGGAAATACCCACATGACGTCATTTGTCGCACGCTCTCTTTGTTATAAAGACAGATATATCTATAAGAATTGCTTAGGTAACATTGTGAAAATTTTAATTATTACGGCAGTTTGATTTCTCAACGAACATGGCATGTCACTGACTCACATCTTATAATGGATATATTATCAATGATTTATAACAATTCATATATACCGGTATAAGGGATATGGGTTGTAGCAACTGATTTATAATAAATCATATATAGACCGATAGTCCTTATTGTAAGGGATAGGGGTGGTAGTCTCTGATGTATACTAATTAATATATACCGGTATTACTTATTATAAGGGGTAGGGGTGGTACCACTGATTTATAATAATTCATATATACCGGCATTACTTGTTATGATGGGTATATGGGTGGTAACCTCTTATTTATAATAATTTATATATTCCGGTATTACTTATTATAAGGGGCAGAGTGGTAGCCTATGATTTATAATAATTTATATATACCGGTATTACTTATTATGAAGGGTAGGGATAGTAGCCTATGATTTATAATATTCATAGATACCGGTATTCCTTATTATAAAGAATATAGGGTGGTAGCCTATGATTTATACTAATTAATATATTCCGGTATTCCTTATTATAAGGGACAGATTTATAATAATTCATATAAACCAGTATTACGTATTATGAGGGGTATGGATAGTAGCCTATGAATTATAATAATTCATATATACCGGTATTCCTTATTATAAAGGATATACACTCTTAGAACAAATGTGTATAAATACTACACAATATGTGTTACATTTGATCTTAAACAAAATTGTGTAGATATGCAACATGACATAAATGTGTCGGTGGAATTTCCTCAACATTGAATATGAGTGAATATGTGAGTATATTATATTTAATATATGAGATATTTTCTATTTGAGACATAATCCTCGTAAAAGCTGCCATAATAAAAAATTGGCAGCTGCTTTAAAACTTTGTGCTACACAATTATGTGTTGTTCAGTTTTTACACAAACATAGTGTATAACAAAGGTTAAAGCTGCTGCCAATTGTTTGTTCTGTGGTAACCTTTACGAGTTTTGTGTATCCAATAGAACACATTTCATCTAATAACTATGATACACTCACATATTCAATCATATTCAACGTTGATGATATTCCACCGACATATTTAATAATTATATGTCATGTGTCATTTCTACACAATTTTGATTAAGATCAAATGTAACACATTTTGTGTAGTATTTATACACATTTGTTCTAAGAGTGTAGGGTGGTAGCCTATGATTTATAATAATTAATATATTCCGGTTTTCCTTATTATAAGGGGTAGGGGGTGGTAGTCTCTGATTTATAATAATTATTGTATACCGGTATTTACATGCATGGTATACACATAGATGGCAATTGGTTGCACGATATAACATCTATTTGTAGCGCCTATTATAGTATATTATATATCTGTATGTACTATATACATCCTCCTATCCATGAGCACATATATTCGCGCTGCAGTCGCGCATATATATATATATATATATACATAATTTATAATATATTTTAGTATATATATGTATAACATATACCGGTATATATAGGCCTCTATATCTACCAGTGACCAATTTTTGACGGTAACCGGGAATCCACCTTTAAATAAATCGACCGATGTATTAGATTCGACGCGACAAAGATGCGTCCGTCTGTAACAAAATCGACCGCAGACGCATCACCGACGGATTTAATACAATTAGATTCGAGTCGGCAAAAATCCGTCGTTTGGAACGGGCCTAAGGGTTGTTGAACAATTTTGTCAGCATGAAAAGATACATTTAAAAATGGTTCTATAT
Organism: Siphonodentalium dalli; assembly: GCA_032622095.1. Lineage (NCBI taxonomy): Eukaryota > Metazoa > Mollusca > Scaphopoda > Gadilida > Siphonodentaliidae > Siphonodentalium > Siphonodentalium dalli. The sequence goes on along the minus strand of CP136061.1, from coordinate 185,620,131 downwards.
TTTTTCTTGAAGGTGTCTTTACTTCCTCTTTGGTTTGATTATGAAATACATATTTTGTTTAACCCCAGCCGTTTCGAGATCGTTTTTCCTTGATAGCTGAAATGTGATTATGTTAACAAATTGATCTCAATAATGAGTCGCAATTCTATACGAAATTTATTAACCTCGTCCACTAAATTCGACCCGAGCCTCACCAAAGCTTGGCTCGAATCGATTTTAGTTCACGCGGTTAATACATTTCGTATATAATTTCGACTCATTACAGATCCTCTATATATTATTTCAAGTAACAAATCATTGAATGCATATGTTATATACATGCATATTCCATGTAATTGTACACTGTTAAACAAATTTCGTAAACCTACGGCCCTATATAGGGGAGATGATTATGTAACGGCCCAGTGGTCCGTATCCCAAATCTATACAAACATTCGAACCATTATTTTACAGATCATTAAGATATTCAACGGCCCAGTGTCCGTATCCCAGATCTACTGACATAGTTCCGTAATTTGTAGCGTACGTATATACAATGGGTGAACGTCTATCAGTGATCCTTTCATATATAATCTCATGGTCAATCAACGGGAATATGTTGACACTTGTGGCATTCATGGCCTCTTAAAAGTGTTAGCAGGTCGCTTTTTACTTTTTCACAATATTTAAGACACAGGAAAGCGGTATGTATTTCGCAGTATCACATAAGTTATATGCCCGTAAAAATATACTTGTTAGTAATGACAAATTAGTACAATTTAACAATTTTCATAGTATTGGCAACAGTATGCGGTCATGATTGACAATCACCCCAAAAATCCCAATATTTATTGAGGAATCGGATAATATCGAGCTAACGCTATCATTTAACTACAATTGAAACGTCGCAACATATAACTGTAATCTGCTCCGCAGTGCTGCGTTGGAACAGCAAGTGGCATCGGTTAAGAAATCGATCTTTAAAACGGCAGAATCACTGGGGTGGACTATTGGAGACCTCCAAAATCCTGGTCCAGTTCTGAGTCAATTCAAAAGAAATCTTATTGAAGATTATTATATATATTTTAGACAGAGTCTCACTGATGAATTTTCAAAAACGGGAAGTAATAAATTACGAACATATACGACTTTTCAAACTTAAGTACGAAATAGAACCTTATCTTCTTTACATAACATCAACAGAAAATAGAATCGTTTTCACTAGAGTGCGAATAAGTAATCATAAATTGGCTATTGAAAAAGGACACCGCATTCAATCGCCGACGGCTTTGGAACAAAGACGGTGTATATTTTGTTCCGATGATGCCATTGAAGACGAAAACCAGTTTCCTTTAGAATGGATATGTATAGTGCTTAACGCACACCACGTCTCGAACTCATAAACCTTATGAAGACACAGTTCCCATACTTTGAAAGCATTACCCAAACTGAACAGCTTGTCAAAATCTTTTCCAACAATATTTCAAATACATGCACTTCAATTTGTCATATAATCCGAAGATTATTTTTCGCACGCAATGAGAATAAATCAATGAATACATTGAGACGATACGACCCTGTGCACATTCAGCTGTACTGAGGTTATACATTACCATCTATTAATGTATTTTATTATATTGTTCAATACACAATGTACAATTATATGTTATTATGTATGCATACTGTCCTTATAAGGGTGTTTTGCCAATTAAACGTATCTATAAGAGGCAATGAAATGGAACGGAACTGTATATTTAAACTTACGCCACGTGGAAGGGTGTCAACTATTTGTCAGATATACATTACGGACATAAATTCTTTCATAGATGATTGTGCCGTAAAATAAAAAATACAGTACTTTGAACCATAAAGTTTACGGACATATTTTTTGCACAGATAAATATGATAAAAGATTCCGGTTAATAGATCCGTGATGTTACGGAACAAAGTACTGACAAATATTTCCCCAGCGCTTTGCTCCGTAAACTTACGGAAACTCTTTTAATAGTGTCCCACGTGTATATATATTTATATATATTAAACAGTTTCACTTTGTGACGCCATATACGTCTATGGTGGTGACGAAACCAGATGCATCTGAGCTGTCAGACTTTGGAGATTCTCCAACACCCAGCAGAGAAGGTAAGTTAAACCTTTATTTACTACACTCTAATAAAAAGTCGTGTATATAAAAAAGACCCGTTAGAACAAGTTATGCTTTACAAAACTTTTTAAATAAAACGTATATGTTTTATTTTCGAGACGTTGGTGTTTAAATTTGAGACGCCTAAAACGCCTTGGTCGCTAACGCTGAGGTAGAAAACGCGTTGTATACTTATCGAACACGTTCTGTGATATGACGTCTTTCACACAGGTCCTATATATGGTACATTATACCCCCAAATACATATTACATGTCCTTGAGGTGGGCCCCTGGTCTATTGCACCAGAGACATGTGCATGATATACTAAATATGTGCACTATACATCAAGGAAGCCTTATATTTTGTGGATACTAAAACTGTCACATATATACTAAAAATTCTCACCTCTGATGTTCGGGGACTTTTAGTATAGCGTTTGTGGTGTTACGTCATGGACTATAGCTAAGTTGCATTTACAAGATACATGTAGATAGGCTGTAATTACATCTTATATTTAATTCGCAATAACGCATATATACCGGTATACAGCTACATTGGAGTTATAACTTATCTCCGTTGTAATTAAAATATCGCTATATTGACATTACAACTTAGATTTATTGTTCATGTGACGCTAATACGATTCCGTGGACTCTAACTCATATACACTATATAACTATTTTATATGCGCTCATTGTTTTAACAGATAAGAAAAGAATACCACAATCAAGTACCGGTAGCAGACAACATTATGCAGGCGGAGGTAGGAAAGTATTCAGTTATATTTTATCTCGTGTGACTTATTATTCGGTTTGGCAGTAGTACGTGTGACTTGTTAGACCCACATCTAAAAATAGATTTTTTGGGGTTAAAATTGTTTGTACTAAAACTTCCAAAACTTCCAAAATTTCAAAACTTCCAAAACTTCAAAAATTTCAAAAACTTCAAAAATTTCCAAAATTTCCAAAATTTCAAAATATTAAACATTTTTTTTTCAAAACTTCAAAAACTTCAAAAATTTCAAAAACTTCAAAAATTTCCCAAATTTCCCAAATTTCAAAAATTTCAAAAATTTCAAAAATTTCAAAAAATTCAAAAAATTCAAAAAATTCAAAAAATTCAAAAACTTCCAAAATTTCAAAAATTTCAAAAAACTTCAAAAATTTCAAAAACTTCAAAAATTTCAATATAATGAAGATGACGAGCAACCAATTTTCGACTGGCCTGAGGCATTACGTTATGGAATGAATAACGACAGCGGATCAGAATGTGATCATACACGCAATAATAGAAGTTACTTTGATGTTGTTGTTATGAATAGAATTTTATCAACCTTATGTATTAACAGTTTATTGAGTTATGCATACATATAGTACGTCACTTGGACATTCTATCAGTTTATCACGTGATCACTAAATGTAGCAATCGGGTATCCACCGATGCCTGCAATGTATTATTTATAATAATTGGACTCATTTATCTCACGTAAATAATACTCTTAGTGTTCCAATAAAATAGTTATCAAATTCGATCACCAATAGATTTGACTGTGGAATATAACGACCTTTAACTTATTTATCGATCTATGTTAGAACATGGTCTTAACAAAAAACATGACCATAACAAAAATTACCTTACCTTTATGCATGAATCTAATTTGACCATGCGTAAATATTGTCAGCTTATCATTGGATTTACTCATCAGCCGATAAGCTCAGGTACAATTGTATCATGTTTACATGGACTGACTGCGGTCATAGCGTGACGAGCAAAATGTGATGTTTACACACTTAAGCTCTGGATAAACAATACATATCGTATCTGAATGAATTTCTGGAATGTAGGTTAGCCATGCGTTCACAGACACTGGAATAAAATAGTCACTGTCTATTGAGAAGTATGACCTTGTACGTAAATAATAAAGCGCGTTATCGAATATATGTTACACCATATCTCCCCTCCCCACTTATAGATATATATAACGAAGACGAGAATAACATGTTGATGAAGTTTATTGAAATTTAATCATTGTCTGAATCTTCGACCGTTAGAGTTATTTCTAAGAGTTTCTTGAATTTTCTCATCGCTTCATCTGCAGCCCATTCATTATTATATCCGTGTTTGGTCAGTTTGACCATTTTCTTCATGATCATGTTATGTATGGGTGGTGTTTTCAATCGATACTGGTATTCTATTAATCGTCTATAACTTTTGAGAAAGAGAGCAAACTCTGTGTCGATGGTAGCCTCTTTTCCCGACATGCTCTCATCTCCCGACATGCTCCCTTCTCCTTTCGCATCATTGGTGATGCGTTTCATCATACTTTTGAATGTGTCCATCTCGTTGACACATCGCGCAGCTTTCTTACGACCGAATACCGTTCTACTACCGGCGACAGTATTATCTTCTGAATCTGACGAAGCGGTTCTAGATTCAGTTGAAGATGAACGGGGAACGATATCAGATTCTAGGTCATCGGTATCGTCTCCGAAGAAATTTGTCTCGGACATAACTCCGTGTTTAATCTGTTTATGTCTTTGTAGATTGTAGTTCGTCGATAAAATATTTCCGCATAAATGACACCTGTGTATTATCGCGAATTATTGGAAGAACGATCACTCTTATAAGTAGCGATAAAAAGAGAGAATATGGTGTGGCATACAACCCTCACGTTAAGAGTACGTTCGTCCCGGGTCTAGGGTATAGATCTTTGACCGCCGGTGATTCAATTAATGCCAATTTATCAGTATGGTACTCTATGTATTCATTCATGATTTGGCTAATCGTATGACACTTTTCTTTTCATTTTCTTCTTATTATTAGACAAACCTCCAGCTAACACTCTCTTGTTGGTTTGTTTGGACGCTTTACGTGTGTTTGTCAACTTATTTGCTTACCATTACGCATGAATATAAATTTACCATGCGTAAATATTGTCAGATTATCGTCTGATGAGCAAATCCGATGTTTACATTATACTTAATCTCAGGTATGACTAGAATTGTATCATGTGTGCACATGACATCATTAGAAGGGGCAATACACTCAAGGAGTTAAAGTGACACGAAGCAAGGGACGTGATGCAATATTGGTGTTTGAATATTAAAGGAACACAAGACACTCTAAAGGGACACAAGACACTCATTATGAATGAATGTTAACAATACAAGCGCAGTAGTTGGAAGTTAAAATGACACAGAACAATATTTAAAGTTCAAATTTTCGGGCACTTAATGCGCCTTTTATCATTACGTATCGTTTCTCACTCTACAATTCCCAATAATCCACTCACTCTCTCCCCGCTTATAGATATATAACGAAAACGAGAATATCATGTTGATGAAGTTTATTGAAATTTAATCGTCCGAATTGTCATCACTTTCGTCAGAAGTGTCATTTGTTTCGTCCATGAATTTTTCTAGCATCGGTTTGTACTTTAATATTGACATTTTCAATGCATCACATTCTCCATAACCATTATTCAAATATTTGTCGACTTTATCCATGACTCTGTTGTGCAGAGTCCCATTGCGCAGCTGCAGATACGCTACTATTGTCCAAGCATAACCATTCATAAATTGCTTCATATCTTTACTTTTAAGTTCCTTGTAAGCTTGTTCTTTTGCTTCTGTTTCTTTCGAACCATTTTCCTTATACGTGTCCACTTTATCACTCCATTCCTCATGTGTTTTATCTCTACTCTCATCACACAAACTTTTGAAGTATTCATCTTCATTCAATTTAAATTTAATTTTCTTATTCTGACTATCATCCGTGTCCTCAGTTAATTTTCGTTTTAACTTATTTTCTTGACACCAGGTTTTTACGTGTCTCTGAACATTATAATGATCTTCGAACAAAAACCCACCAGGGAGTTCTCTGTCGTCGTATTTCATCGCATTCTGTTGACCCTGGGTCTCAGTGTCTTTTGTATGTTTTTTCATCCCATTCTGTTCATCTGGGTGTTCTCTGTCTTTTTGGAGATTATATTTCATGCCATTCCATTCACCCATATGTTGGTTCGTGTCCTCTTTTAGTACATTCTGTCGCAGACGTAATGTGTCCTGTGTTGCAGCTTTTAAATCCACCAGTAGGTAACCGTACGGTTCACTCGTCGCTTCCGAAAACTCTCGAACCATACGCTGAGGACATTCAGGATACATCTGTCTTGATAATGTTGAAATTAATCCCTTGTCGATTGGGTTATTGAACAATACCAAATATTGACAATTTCGTCGTTGCGTTGGATCTTTGTTGTAGTAGAAATTCTGGTTCAAACTTATCAAAGATAAGTTCAAATGGTGACTTCCTTCGGAATGCAAATCATTAACTCTCTGGTCTTTTGATGAAGTTTGCATCAAGTCATCGAGTATAACTAGATTTTTATACAGGGGGTTGATAAGAGAATCCAAGTTTGCTGGTATTCCTCGTATAAAGTTGACCTGAGGGGTGACGGTATACTTTATTTCGTCATATAGGGGCTGCCAATATTTATAAAACCATATTATTCTGTCAGGTGCGGGTGATATTTTTGAGGCAGACTTTTGTAGCAAGGTTTTCACGAAGTATGTCTTACCACTAGATGTCGGTCCACTTACACATGCCGTGAATGGATGCTTGAAAATAAAATCTTCTTGGACATTGGCCATTGGATCATCAAAGCAGGATGTTATGTCGCTTGGTGGCTGTTGTTGTTGTTGTTGGTGTTGTTGTTGTTGTTGTTGGTGGTGTTGTTGTTGTTGTTGTTGTTGGTGGTGGTGTTGGTGGTGTTGTTGTTGTTGTTGTTGTTGTTGTGGCGTCATTTTACTAAAATATATGTGCAAAAAGGGGATACTATGGTAATTGAGGCAGATTGTGATATGGGAAATGTGACAAAAATAACATTTCCACACATGCCCCACTATTAACCTAGAATGACCATTGAGCTGCTTGAAAATGATATTTTGGTTCATTTTACCTTATTTTGCAAAACATGAAAATATGCGTTGATTGCGCATGCGCGCATCATTGATCCACAGTCACACAATATCTGGTGTTTAAGAGATTGTATAGTGAGGGCAATGACCATTCCAAAATATATTCATTGGATAGTAATAATGAAATACAGAAGAAGCAACAACATTCCCCGATGACATGACAATGATGCAAATACCCATTATCGGTATCCATGGCCGCCTTTTCGTGGAATTCATGTTCAACTGAATCTAGAACCGCTTCGTCAGATTCAGAAGATAATACTGTCGCCGGTAGTAGAACGGTATTCGGTCGTAAGAAAGCTTCGCGATGTGTCAACGAGATGGACACATTCAAAAGTATGATGAAACGCATCACCAATGATGCGAAAGGAGAAGAGAGCATGTCGGGAGATGAGAGCATGTCGGGAAAAGAGGCTACCATCGACACAGAGTTTGCTCTCTTTCTCAAAAGTTATAGACGATTAATAGAATACCAGTATCGATTGAAAACATCACCCATACATAACATGATCATGAAGAAAATGGTCAAACTGACCAAACACGGATATAATAATGAATGGGCTGCAGATGAAGCGATGAGAAAATTCAAGAAACTCTTAGAAATAACTCTAACGGTCGAAGATTCAGACAATGATTAAATTTCAATAAACTTCATCAACATGTTATTCTCGTCTTCGTTATATATCTATAAGTGGGGAGGGGAGATATGGTGTAACATATATTCGATAACGCGCTTTATTATTTACGTACAAGGTCATACTTCTCAATAGACAGTGACTATTTTATTCCAGTGTCTGTGAACGCATGGCTAACCTACATTCCAGAAATTCATTCAGATACGATATGTATTGTTTATCCAGAGCTTAAGTGTGTAAACATCACATTTTGCTCGTCACGCTATGACCGCAGTCAGTCCATGTAAACATGATACAATTGTACCTGAGCTTATCGGCTGATGAGTAAATCCAATGATAAGCTGACAATATTTACGCATGGTCAAATTAGATTCATGCATAAAGGTAAGGTAATTTTTGTTATGGTCATGTTTTTTGTTAAGACCATGTTCTAACATAGATCGATAAATAAGTTAAAGGTCGTTATATTCCACAGTCAAATCTATTGGTGATCGAATTTGATAACTATTTTATTGGAACAACTAAGAGTATTATTTACGTGAGATAAATGAGTCCAATTATTATAAATAATACATTGCAGGCATCGGTGGATACCCGATTGCTACATTTAGTGATCACGTGATAAACTGATAGAATGTCCAAGTGACGTACTATATGTATGCATAACTCAATAAACTGTTAATACATAAGGTTGATAAAATTCTATTCATAACAACAACAACATCAAAGTAACTTCTATTATTGCGTGTATGATCACATTCTGATCCGCTGTCGTTATTCATTCCATAACGTAATGCCTCAGGCCAGTCGAAAATTGGTTGCTCGTCATCTTCATTATATTGAAATTTTTGAAATTTTTTGAAATTTTTGAAATTTTTGAAGTTTTTGAAATTTTTGAAATTTTTGAAATTTTTGAAGTTTTGAAATTTTTTGTTTGAAGTTTTTGAAATTTTTGAAATTTTTGAAATTTTTGAAATTTTTGAAATTTTTGAAGTTTTGGAAGTTTTGAAATTTTTGAAGTTTTGGAAGTTTTAGTACAAACAATTTTAACCCCCAAAAATCTATTTTTAGATGTGGGTCTAACAAGCCACACGTACTACTTTTGGCTAAGAGCGCACTGATTTGCATCGATGTTACACAAGGGGTCCGGGAACATTAAAAAACATAGGCTATTATATTTAGAGGGTCAAAGCTGGATTTTCGTGGAAATAACACCACATTTGGGGAAATGGCTTAAAAACTAGTCTTCAAAGTATAAAATGTGTTGACAGCACTATATCCCTTCCATCTATATTAGTATTCATCACTAACATCCATAAAAAGACTAACCATTATCATTACTGACAAGACCCCACCCCATGACACAAGCAACGTCACTTTTAAACAACTATATTACAACAATACATTGGATACGTTCACCGCAGTCTGGACTAGACGATGTTGGAGCGGGTTTTAACACCGACTTGGGCGAATATCGGGACACCTCAAAGTGTTATTCCGATCGAAACGTGGCAATTTCGATAATAAATGAGAAATTATTCAAGCTCATTGAACTAAGCGCATTTGAAGCAACGAATACTCATATATACTGAGCCCGCGCCTACACAAATATGATATACTATACGTTTGGTGAAGTTGGCGACATTTTCCAGCCACCTTCCCAGAGTTCCCACATTTCTGACTTGAGAAGTATAATTACCACTTTCGGGACTCTTTATACCATGTCACGAGATTCCTCATATAACGGAGAAGCGTAGACATGTACAATTATATTAAGTGTGTGTGACAATCGCTAAGTTCAAACTGTTCTATTCAATTCCATTGTCATTTTCATCATGTTCATTTCATAGTTCCATCCATAAAATACCGTCCAAACGCATTTTGATTTCAAATTCGGCGGAAAACGTCACCATTGACCGAATTCATGTGAACCTGCATGGACAAGTCTTCATCTTTGTTCGTAATTATATGTTCCTTCTTATTCAAGAATAGTATAGTAGGATTATATGATATCTATGGATGATCAGATACACGTATGTACTATCTAGTCTTATAGCAATTTCATATCTAAAATGTTTTGTTTCGTTAAATGCAGTCGGTTTGCATCATAGTCTCTGGGGTGCCGAAACACGTGCTCTGTCAGGCCTGAAATTTCCAACTGTTGGAAATGTACCAAAGTTCGGGGGAGACACCCCAACCCGCGGCAACGCCTGTCGTCACGTCCCTGTACAAAAAACAAGTTTCGTGTGTTCTGTATAACGTCTTCGGAATTTTATTCAGGAGATCCAGAGCTGTTACAAATGCTTGGCCTGATCAATAAACACACTTTAACTTGAAAAAAAGATGCGATTAAGTCGGATTGTCAGCTAATTAGGTGCCCTGTATATTATACGCATAGAAGAAAATCATGACTTCACCACAAATATGAATATTATACATATAAGATACAATTGGTACTTGTGTCAAATACATGAGCGATGTTTGACGCTGGGAGAACATTAAACCTAGTACCGGCGACCACGTGGATGTCAAGATCTGACCTAGAATCCGTGTAATCTCGATTTAGCCCCGCCCCGTAATCGGTTTCGGATTCCGAATCCAGATTCTCACACGAAATAACGACTCAGGCGACTTAAAGGGGAATCTGAGCAAAAAAGAGCTATCCCTATCAGCTTATAAATAATACATTATGTGTAGAATAATTGGTACACATTGGTCACATGGCCAGTGGAATATCATAGGATAGGCTCCTTCGACATCAGATGACTTAACGGGGAACTTATAAATTGCATGATTAATAAAGAGCGTTTATTATCAGCTCAGAAAATATGTGAGAAAATTGGTAAAAAAGAGGTAACAAGACACGAGAAATGTCACGGAATATGTGCCGCTGTCCTCAAATGACTTAAAGGCACTAATAATTAGCAACCAAGAGCGTTTATTATCAGCTAAAACTAATTATTCACGCGATGTTCCTGCATGTCATGTTTCTCACCGGTCATTTTTGACGGGCAATCCCCTAATATATATAATAAAATTGATTATTTTGTTAAATATTTTACCAATAGAACTGTTCAAATTTATGGCTCTATAATTATTTGGATCGTGACGATCACCCTTTTAAAGATATAGCCTCCAGTGTGGACTCACTCCAAGGATAATATATGAAGAGATCAGAACCAAATTAAACAACCTTGTCGTTGACACGTTAATTTAAAGATATATTATGGACTTGTTCGTGTGTGTGAAATGGATAAGTTAGTACTCAGGTGCCATGCCAACCTGGGGAATGTAGCATTCCAATAATATCGCCGAAAAATTTCAAAGAAATCGACCATTATCACTCCATAGAAAACATCGTCTGAACTATATATACGCTCAATTGTAAATATTTACATCTCGATTCGAGACGCAACTATAGGCGATATACACAAATTGTTTTGCCACCGAGAGTCATTGCATTTAATTAATATACAAGAATGACGGTGTGTGTTGTCCATGGATTAATATTCGTAAAAAATAACTACTTTTAGCAAGATTATTCTATTTGATCGCCATATACATGAGTGTTTGACATCATTTTAAAAGGTGCTTCGCATAGGCCCCTTTGGTGACTATACATCACTTTGCGGCAATACATTGGCGTAATCAACTACAAGCCATGTTCTATTTCCTAAATAGTGCCTAAGGATGGATACACACATGCATGTAATCTCTGTAAAAGTCGTGTATTTGTCGTTTTACATGGATCATACAGACCATATAATATGTGTCCGCTGACAACCCAATCATTGCGGACATGTTTGACCACAGTGAGCAAAGCTCCGAACGCGCAGAGAGCCGTTGACTAAATGAAGTCATCAGGCCGCTTAAAATAATTGTTGGCGCGATAAATCAAATATTGGACTTTCTCTTTAAATCATTGTCAGTCTTCTCTTCATTTGTATACCAGTGATGGCCCCAGGATTTCCCCAACATGTGGTGGGCTATATCATATCGGAAGCTACCGGACTGACCATTGCATATTTCCTCGATGGGTGGGGCATGCAGCACCCTGAGTCCTGACACCACCCATGAAGCCACTAAGCCACTCCTGACTCATTTCTGTCGTGTCTGTTTGCTACGAGTGATTAATCTAATATTCAGCAATTTATGCTATTCATATAATTACGAACATAGTATTACAGCTTTAAATTTGAGAGTACAGAAGTTGATGTTGCTGTATGTCTTCATTCGGGGAAAAGGGTTGTCCAGCTCTACGAGTTCCCATCTAAGTCACCTTTCCTCTCTTGTGTTACATATGTATACGCAAAATTTACAACTATGGAATATTTAAGTTAAACAAACATGTATACATTCATGCCCAGATAATCCCGGCTGATACATTCAATTAAATCCCTTAGTTATTCGAAGCTTTCGAGAACCAGCTCCTTCCCCCAATAATAGATTATGGTCCAAAATGTTATAATTCAAGCGTGTATACAAGCTAAAATTGTGACAGTTAGGAACGTATTCAACCTTTGTTTCGAGAAACATATACTGTTAGGTAAATTCTGGGTGAAAATGGGGGGGGGTGTCACATTTTTACTTTCGACGATGTATCTGCATTAATTTGTTGGCGCTGTAATGAATATTCGCATGGAAATCACAATTGAATGTTATCACATTAGCTCGCTCTGAAACTATCTGTAGGAATCTCAACGAGCCGGTATGGTCTGTCTTAATTTCCCAATGTATGCTATTCAAGGCATGAACGCACCATATAGGTTATATGTTAAACACCCGTGTATCACAATCGCCCTAAAAGAGCTTAAAATTCTGCACATTTTATTTTTATTTTGGATGACCCTGAAATGACGAGAAACAAATCAAGTATAAAATCGACGGACTCAATTCCACTTTTCGAAATGAATTAAAACTCGTGAAAAAAGCAACCAGTCCTCTCTTGATATTTATAGCAGTAGTGAATGAGGATTTCCCCGACTTGGGGTTATATATGATCTCCGACTTGGGGCAATATATGACCCCGAAGGCTACCAGGCGGGGTGGCTAAGTAAAACATAATATATTGTACCTTCTTGATTATTCCGACCGATACATTCAACTAAGTCCCTTAGCGATTTGAAGCTTTCGAGACCCCATGCCAAACAAGCATCATTGGTCGAACATGTTCTATATCAAACCTGTATATGCCAGACGTGTCGTTTCTGGTGTTCGTGCATTGATAAAATGCCACATATCACACATATTTGACCAATTTCCACATCCGTAAGAGAAGACATGTTTTGGACTGGCCTTAAAAGTCATGATAGCTAACAGTTTAAATTCGCTTATCACTACTCACTTGTCTGGCCTGTTAACAATGAACCGCTCGGGCGCAGGTGATTAATATGGTCAATTATTGGTGTGGCCATGTAAAATACATGTATTTTACATACAGAAATTACATGCATGTGTGTATCCACCCTTAGCACTATCACACATAGAATTTGTATCGAATCCGTGTTCACCCATACACAGGCCTGGCTGTCTCTATATGTCTCTCATTCTGTGGACCCCCCCCCCCCCGTGGTATATGTATTTTGCCCATTACATAGTTCTGTGTTTGGACATTGGGAATGCCGCGACGCAGTGTATATGCCGTACTGAGCAAGTAGTCATCCGACGCATATAGTTGCAGAGGACGATACGACACGATACGCAGACCTTTGTTCGATTAATAGGTTGTTATATTATTATATCAGCGACTTCCAATTGAACAATTATTGTTGAAACCGAATAACCTGATCGGGTATATACATACTGTATTGCCTTAAACGGCCATGCGTATATGAGTTAAGTGTGAAGTTACCTTTGTAGCTCCATTGATATTTCCGGTAATTCCGGTATAATTAATTATATATAAGAGTTATAGAGGCACAGACTCATTATATGAGTGTTCATTGCTTCATATGTGCTTAATTCAATGAGCTTGAAAATGTTTTCTCATTTCTTATCGAAATGGCCATGTATCGATCGGGAAGGCAACTCAAGAACAAGCTTGATAATCGGTCCAGATTTTCGCCCATGTAGGCATTAGAACCCGTGCCAAACTCGTCTAATATGGCCACTGCAAATACATTTGAACCATATTGTGAATGGTCCTTGATTTTCTGAGAAAGCGAGTAGGCTATATACCATTATCCAAGAAAGCCTGCCCTTTTAATTGCTTAATCGGAATATGACAACTAATCGGAATATGACAACTCATATTCTCTCTTATCATAATGACGGTGTTGATAAGATTTCTATGATATTACAATATGGGCGGAGGAAAGTCTGTCATCTATATGTCTGGTAAGTTTTCGAAGTAAATGAAACTTAATTGCTATTGGTGCAAACTTCCTCCATTCCACATTCGGCCACATACACTGGATTAACATTTATTTTAATTGGTCTCATGCAGTGGTTTGAATTAGGCATGTTTTTTCCAAATGGAAGTCTTCCGGGTGATAGCTCCATGGCTTATTACGCGCGCCGCGTGTATACTAATGTAAAAATTCTTGTTTCGCCTGGGTGCTGGTGTTTGCGCTGGGGGTTTTATTCATAGAAATGGGAATTTTTGGGACGGATTTAAAAGTCGGACTGCGCGACCCGGAGGCCGAGTCCGGTAAAGGTGTAGTTGGTGTTTATTGTCCTTTACATTATTATGTCAATAATGTTGATTTTTGGTTTGTGACAAGCTATGTCAATTACAAATAAAAGAAATGAAAAACTTCATATTTCAACTGTTATAGACATTTTTCGTTCTGCAGCCCACTGGGGGTTGTGGTAGGAGACGACCGAGTCGGCCGCCGGTTCGTTAATTTAGGTGTTGGTTGTTATTGTTATTTTAACGGAATTCTGAATTGGTCATTCGCGAAACCAATATATTTTATATTCATATTTTATATTAAAAACATGGGTATATAATATATGATCTTGAGCGCGTTACCATTTCTGACATTGGTTTTCTTGTTCTCACTTGGCCGACCAGCATACAGAAATATCACCGGAAAGGTTTGAGCGTCGCGCCTAAGTCTGTATTAATAAAATAACTGTTTGCTCCTATATGGCTAGTTAGTTTATTGATTGATCATTGACAAGGACAGGTGTCGTTTATGCATATCTTGGGTGCGTTTGCTTTCTCGGAAACAAAGAACAAGTTCCACTACATTACATTTGGGGTGAATACATATGGAATGTGTTAATTCCAGCATTTCCTCAGATGGCACATATGCTCGCCTCTGACACTACCGGGACAAATAGGGGCAGGCCTCGGCATACCAATATTTTGCAATATGCGGCAACCCACTCAGTGGCGACGACAACGACGACGACGACAGCAACAACAACAACAACAACAACAACAACAACACCAATTAGTCCCATTCACACAACAAGGTCTCCTGAGAGTCACATTAGACCGAGTAAAATGAACACAAGTGCCATTGTTCACACAAAAGGTACGGGCATGGTGAGAAGAAAGGGCAAAAACAAGAAAAAGAGACGACCAGGACCAATAGCGGCTGGGGGTATGAATTTCAATTTGGCATGTTCCTTCAACATTAATGCATGTGACGATTCTCTGTAGAATGTTCAATCACCAAGTATCGACAACTGAGGGTCCTCGATCATCTAAATATTGAGATTTTTGGAAATGAATGTATGCCTACATTTGAAGGGAATGTGTTATGCCTTGTCATCGCTTTTGACGTCAAATACGTAGAGTGCGATTAAGCTGACGACTCATTTTGAGATGTTTGGATAACTGAGATATTGGCTGGAAATGATGTAATTATGCAGTGTTGGTGAACATTTAGGAAGTTTTGTTTCTCGTTCTTTTGTGTTAATTTTGTTTTCTACTGTCCATTTTTGTAGTCGGTTCTATCGATGCTGATGTCACGTCTATAAAGTAACGAGTGTCGTTGTGATTATCGCATTTACATAAACATAACACAGAGTGCATATTAATCGGTAATCTTTTATCAGATGAGCCGGCGCAAGGATATATTTCTCGAAAGTGGATCTGAGATTGGTACAATATCCACCGTCCGCAACGAATCCATAACATAGTTTAAATTATGGCGCAAGTTATGTTCTGTATTTATTCCACACCATTGTGACGAATATGAATAATCCAGGAATGTGACTAACATTTATACTATAAAATTATATACATTTATTGTGGTTCAAGTCTAATGCAAAAACCGGTGACCATCTGATTATCACCAAGTGGATTGTTGACGCAGTAGAATACCATATGACGAGTACAGAATTGTCGATTTTTACCACATACTATCTATGCAATGGAAGTATAACCCGATTCGTGTATATATGAGGAAGTATGTTTGTCGATTGCTTTCCAGTGTCGGTATTTTCTACTTGCAATGAAATGACTTTCTTATGAAATTAACTAGATGTGCAGTCTTTCCTCCACCCATATGTAGCCTAGCGACTGAAACGATGATAAATCTTAACAAACCAACACATGCATGCTATTGATGTGTATGCATCGCGTTACCTTGAATAGAACATTGGTTATGAAGGACTTCATATTTCGTAAATACATTCACATAACGACAGCAGTATGATAATGGGGTTGTTAATACGACACGAGTTCTAACGCCGAATGATAGAACAAGGATCGCAACCTCGAGTTCTTCCGCGATGATACAAGTGCTGAATCGACAAACCCATTATTAACACGCGTGTCGTTTTGTGTTTATTACACGCCACCCGTCCCAGTATCCGTGAATATACAAAATGACATACACGGTTTATTCAGGGACATGCGTGCAGTGCTTGTCATGTGTGATAATGCTTTTATTGTATATGTAGTTCCGGTTTCATGTTTATGTTGTGTGACGCTAATTTCGGTACGCATGTGGAACAACAGGAAGACTTATGGAATCCTATTAGGGCCACTTGCTAATGGCGCTGTCGGCGCACTTTTTGTCGCTTTCGGCGCGATGCGCCGAAAGCGCCAGTAGCAAGTGGCCCTAATATGATTATGGAATGTATGTTGCCCTTGTATGTTTAACGTTGTCAGTTTTCAACTTTCAGGTGACCCTCATTTTGAAGTGTGGTTGTCAGGAGTAGTCGAACCATTTTGTTTTGACGTTGATACTAAACCACGTGATACGTACACGTTGTTGGAAGACAAAAGGCGAGGTAAGTAGAATAGCCTTGTAACAAGTGCTCACTGCATAGCAAGGGTTTTCTTTTTAAGAGGGGGTCATAGTGACCTACTTTAAATGTAATGGGGATTTCCATGAAAGTATCCGAAGAAAATGTTGTCGAAAAGTATACCAATAATATAACCCCAAATTTGTGTCTATGCATCTATTATAGTTGACTCCAGGGACGTGGCTAGAGCGTATCCTTGTGGGGGTGTCCATCTTGGAATTTCCAACGACACCCCTCCCCTTGATCCGGACCAAACTGACAAGTTTGCGGCTTTCCATTTGCACCACCACACCCGCTGGGCTCTGAATTTTTGCAACAGGTACCTCACATGCCTTTTTGCATGCCTATCTCACATGCCTTTTGACTAATCGTGCCGACCATGGATCTGCCCGCTGTGGGAACATTTTAAAAATCTTAACCTGAAAATTGCAAAATCATAGCATCAAGCTTTCCAAGTGTTGGACATTTCCAACCTGACACCCCCATATAACGTTAGAAGATTTCAAACTGAAGGCAATTTCATTCCAAATCTGAAGCAGCCTAAAGTAGGGAATTATGCAAATGTTGTTCAAAAACAACTATTTCCCCCACTATATACTGCGAATTTGGACGAACTGCAAAGTTTATCACAAAAACACAAAGTACACTGTTAGTTATTTGAAGAACCAATGCCGCCGAATGTATTCTAGATATAACTACAATACTAAGTCACAGAACATTAGATTACTATGTAATATTGCAATGCAACATATATATTGTTGGGAAATCAAACTACGAGAACAATTTTAACTTCTTGTTGGTGTGAAATTTCCAACTAATGTTGTGTCAGTACTGTTATGAAATTTCCAACTGTTGAACATTTTGACTTAAAGTGGGGTGTGGTGTTTCGTTCGTGGCTCAGCCGTTCTGGTTACACTTCCGTGCAACGTATATATGTATACGCTTCTGATAGCTACTTGTCGAAGAGTTGCGCCTTAGCCCAATGGATGGCGGGGCGCTGCATGGGAACTATAGTCCATAGATGGACGACCGTGCAGTTTTCATAGACTGCATCTTTAACATACGCGTGAGACAATTTTTATGCAGACGACTGACTGAGCTCACGCAACCATGGCTTTATTATTCTGTATATTGCATAAGTCTGCTAAACATTAGAGACAGTGAGCATCTTATGTGAGAACAGGAATTGGTTCATTTCATGAAAGTCCGACTGCGCGCTATATACTGTTCCGAGTAACCCCACGCAACGTATATATCCAGAGGTTTGATGCACCCGAAAAGGAGATATAACCTCATGACATGGAACATAGACAACAAGTGCTTTTCATGTTGTTTATTATAAATTATTTGGTGAACTAAATATGTTGATCATTATATATATATAGAGGATCTCCAACGAGTTATGTTGGGATATAAGATTTTATGAAACGAGTTTGATAAATTTGATTCACAACGAGTCGTATAGACGAGTTGTGAATCAAACTTATCGAACGAGTTTCATAATATCTTATATCCATACATAACGAGTTGAAGATCTTGTATATCACGTGAAAAAAAAACTAAAGCTTTATGCCTTTTTAACAACATCAGCTCTGTAGAGAACACGCAAACTGTATACAAGTCTTGTGTTGGCTCAGACGCTTCACGACTATACGTCAGTACTGCGCTACACGCCCACCGAAATATAGTCCCATTTAGTTTCGTCTTTATTTGACGTCTATTGGGTTATTTATTGGTAACATTTGTCAATACTATAGTTATAATCAAAACAAATAACCAGTTTTCAATAGTAATTCACAGAATGGTATACGGAATCAAAATTACGTCACGCACGCAGGTATACAATGAAAGTGATTACCGCTTGGACTATTAGCTATTAGCCATTAGTGACAGATAAGGAAATATGTAATGGAGTTTTCAATGATATTATAGGGGTTTCATGTGATATAGCATTTTATCTATACATATCTCTGCTAGCTAACGTCTTTTTATTTACACGAAGGACTGATTATCACAGCAACAATCGTTGGTGGAAAGAAATTCAGCAAAAGAGATAACCAGAAAACTTACATTGGTGAAATCGGTGTTTCATACAAAAAGAAGCAGCTGGCAGTACTTCCTCTCGGATTGGCATCTGGTGGCGTATTGAGTAGTTGGCAGGATAGAACCATCGGCAAAATAGGTATCGCTGTGTTAGACAATGGGACGGCATTGGATATTCATGTGGCAAATAAAGTGAAGCTGCATATCAGAAGATTTGTGCATACGAATGGACACGTAGACTATCTAAACTTCGTGGTGGCTGATGGTCGTCGACTTTCGAAAAAGACTGACGGATTAATTGGTGAGTATAGCTATAAGCTCCTACAACTAGAATTGGTCTTTTACCATTTAAATCGGACTCACTCGTATGTTCCACTAAAACATGCACCTATATAATATATGCGCCAGGAGCACTGGCTAGGGTGATCATGCAACGACTCTCTACTCTGGCTGCGCCCGTACGGAATATACTCAATCAGTTCCATCCCGGGTTTTTTTTTATGTTCTGACGTCATAAAATTGCCCGTCAAAAAGTACCTAGGTTTTGCACTGGTGAATGTGATATCTTCGGGCGTAGTCAGAGAAGAGACTCATATCATGATCTAATGTCATTTCTATCGCAGCGTCACGGCGTGGGCTTACTTACACGACATCCAGAGACGACCAATCTATATATAGGTTTTCAGATTTATAGGCCTAGTTTAGTAAATTAGATTTGGTACATTGTTGACATTCTTGTTGTTGTAACTGGAGGTCTGGAACCTAACCTTGAACATCTTTAATATAGCCTTGTGACTATAGACATTTGGAAATAAAGTGTTCCGTCTGCCACGTGAGCAGTATAGTTCTTTAAGTTGTCATATGATTAATCATTATTTTAGGCCAATTTGTCCACAAATCAGCGAAGTTGAGGAAACAGCGTCGAATGAAGAAGACTGGGACCACAAGAGGAACGTTTGTGTTGTTTTCTAAACAGGGAAAAATGAAATTCAAAGCCGACCTGAAAATAAAAAAGAAGGACGTGACACATCAAACTCCAGAATCGTGTTGGATGATTCATAAGCCAGAAAAACATTTCATCAAAAGGACGGTTGAGTCATATCGTATACCATCATAGTGTACACGGGTCAGTGCCAAGTGCAGATCCAATGGTCTGACTGTTTCACTGAGAACAACCGTGACATGGTATCGCGTTAGCAACGAACTACCGTCACTGTGACCGTGGCCATCTGTTGTGGAGACTACACGGCGTCACAATGAAATCCTCTGCTGGTTTCGCTTCAGCAAAAACCGAACAGTAATTATAGCTTAAACCGAACCACCTGCTACACAATTCAAATTACTCGCGGGATGATTTCCATTCAACGGCTATAGCTAGCCTTTGAGTAAATCAGGAATCGGTGTCTTGTTTGCTAAAAGTCGTGGTGTGTAGATCAGTTAGGTTCTTGCAGTTGATGGTGTTGGCGCAGTGCTGCCTGTATCGCTACACCTGAGACTCAATTGCATGGCTTTTCTTTATCATCTAGGTTATGAGGTTATGGTCTCTTAACATAAGGCATTTATAAGCTGTATCTTGATCTTGTCATAAACGACACTCGAGTACAGTCGTTTTTCTTCGGCGTTCATTCGCTGGTCATTCTTCGTTAATTATGTGCAAACAATAATCACTATACACGTTCATATTCATATTACTACTGAAAGGGTCATTATCACATGGTACCGACCAATCATATCAAGATTTTTTAAACCACCCGCAAGTGTAGAAGCTTCTCACGTGCTATGGCACTCGAAACTATATATAGCAATGTACGCACATCCGATTCGCGGCCTAGATCTCAGTGCAAATGGCGGTCTCTCATTGTTCTACATTTAGCCTTTGAGTGCAATCTGGCCTTTTCCCCAACGAAATATAAGCATGAACATCAATGTCTATACCCTTTGCACACAGAATAAGACCAACATGGGAAATTGATTTTTGCGTTAATGTATTAGTTAGAGGGGTCTTGTGATGCCAAGTTCGGCCAGTGGCAATGTAACTCGCGTTTCAAGCGAAAATAGCCTGCGTCAGCTCAAGTGTGGACCAATCCTTCCCAATATAGGCATTCTGGTGGCTTTTAAGCCATTCCCGGACATAGACTTTAGAGTTTAAGTTCTGACATTCTGGAAGTGAAGTGGACCGACAACACATAACAAACGAAAGAATTGACTTACATCGGTTGAAAATACGTGAAAATGAAACGAAACAGGGTGTTTACCCACCCCATTGAGTTGCTGATATACGTAGAAAACCAACAGACCTCCATTTGATCAGAGAACCCGAGTAGGGCAGTGTGAACACCGCTAAGTCTGATTCATGTTATACCCAAACAAATTATTAATTAGGAAATTAATGCATTACCATTACTTGTAAAATGAGAAGTACTGCAAAAATCATTACTTTCGGTAGTGTCAGACTTAAAAATAAAGGCAATGCATGTTGGTTGTTTTCGTCCCAAGATATGTTGTAAATACAATGTCAAATTCGTTTATAAATTTATTGACAGTGTCTGCACAAATCGAAGGTATCGTGTGCTACCGATGGGAATGAGACAGTGATAGATGTCATGATATCATGCAATCATAACCTTCAATATGGCTGCATAAGTCATGTTCTTAATGTCGAGGAAACACCGACTAGGACCATTGTATATATATTGTTTTAAACTCCCACTTGTAAAAAAATATTCATTAATAGTCCAAGCGCATTAGACATGAAGGTGGAAAAATAAGGAAATACATCAGAGAAAGCTGATTTTTGTTTTATCATTTAGGTCAAAAGTCCCCTAAAATCCGAGTTAAGCTTTCTGAGTTACCTAATTATTTTTCGTTTTCACAATGATGGCAATAATTGGATGCCGTGACAAATGTTCAGCCTACAAATATATAGAAGGCAGTAAATACCGTTCAACGGAAAATTCTCCAACAGACACACCCCTTCAAAGTTGAATCTGGAATGAATTTCGCAGATATGGATATGAAATAACATAATGACACGAACACACGACGAACTGTTGTATTCTATGTCGGATTGCTCGTGCTTCTC
The DNA here is from genome assembly GCA_032622095.1 of Siphonodentalium dalli. NCBI lineage: Eukaryota > Metazoa > Mollusca > Scaphopoda > Gadilida > Siphonodentaliidae > Siphonodentalium > Siphonodentalium dalli. The sequence goes on along the minus strand of CP136061.1, from coordinate 185,598,065 downwards.
AAAACGTGGACGCGAGCAATCTATTTTAAAAACTGTACAGGCATCACCCATTCACTATAATATGCACAATTAGAGTCTCCGCCAATCGTAAGTGGTCAATACTTACAAAAATTAACCGCACCTCCTAAACTGGTTCATATAGACCTATAGTCACATTTTGCTCTCTAATAAGTCATTGTACATTATATTGTGGCATATGCGTCACATAGCTATACAAGTTTATGTGAGCGAATAGAGTGACCCGGACAGAATAATACAATCGCAGCCATGAAATGGCTGTCAAAATGGCCGCAACTACAAGCCATGCCACGACAAAAGCAACATGTTGTATAACCTCATGGGAGTGAAAATACGTATTGGAAATATACAGGTCTGTTGTTAATTATCTTGAACCCTTTCAAGGCGGGAGCTGTGCTGGTGCTGCATTTAAGATCCTGTGCCAGTGCATTATCTTATATAGATGCGAGTCTCAAATAGGGATCCTAGCATATATAAGAGAATTCGCTGGCTTATAATGTAAAATTAAATATTGTTAGGCAAATGTGTTCTCTTATATATGCGAGGCTCACATTGGGAGACTCGCCTATATAAGAGAATGCATTGGCACAGGGATTTTGCAAAATTTCAGGAAGCTCCAGTCATCGAAGAGTAAAAGGTAAACACGTCATTAAAACAGATCCATCTGCAGGATTTATCGGTCACTGCATCGCAAGTCAAACCCAATGATTTACTGCTTAGAATACATCCAACAGTCGGGCCCAAAACTAATAATTTCGGCATGCAACACACGAAGTAATGTTTCGCCACACAGTGCGTGGTAGTTTCAATCGGCAAATGATCAGACAGAAAACGTGTTCATAATATAATTGTTCTTGCAAAGAGATTGATATTTTTCAATCAAATTAGTAATTTCTCCTGACCTATAATATATGGTAATACATACCAAATAAGGAATTTGCTATGATAGTACTGTGAGTTGTAAGTTGTAGATAACCAAATTAGAGGCTTTACAACCGATGTATAATGCGCGCGAATCTAAATAAAGAAATGACGCAATATCGTGCTTATAAACAATTTACTGCACTTTTTGCGAGAAACTAAACAACACTCGACCTGCATTTTCTCTGACACAAAGCGTGGTTGGTGTATAATATCGCTTTCATATCATTATTATGCTATACTGTTAGTATAGTATTGAGGACATTATCCTAATTTTATGTTATTTCTAAATATATTCAGATAGGGAATTTGTTTCAAAGCGAAACCACTCGCGTTCAATGTCGGATCACTCATCAAATGGATTGCTACTACTCTGCAAATATAATTTATCTTATAACCTGTCAGTTTTGCAGATTCCAATATGTAGGCCAGACCAAAACTGAGGTTACATCTCTCCAGCATCAAATAGAAGTTGGACAAGCCAGTTGCCAACCATTTCTGTTCACCCGGACACAACGTTATGACTGACTTTCGTTTCATGCCCATAGAGATAGTGCCTCTCTGTGAAACAGACGAGGACTCTAAATCTATGAGACTGCAGCGAGAAGACGTTTGGATATCCACACTCAAAACCACAACTCCTTATGAAATTAATGTTTATCAACCAGCTCCGCACAACAGCTTGACATGTCTTCCTCTTGTATATAGTTGCCGCAACACAGAAATTGCGCGAATATACAAGGAGAAGGCGATCAAGTTGGAAGGAGAACTGGCTGACCACTCAACAAAAAGTGATAATCGCATTTAAGAAAAATCAGAATCTTAAAGATAAGCTGATCAGAGCTAAACATTGTTAATTCAGTATCTAATATTCATCTGTCCTCTTGTTTTCTATCTCTCACATTTCCCACGATAGTTACGTCGTCGTGTGGACATCTCAGTGTTCATAGCGAATGCTCCTTTAATGGGGATACGCAAGTTTGCCAAAAACAATTTCATTTTTGTGTGGGTCAGGTAATTTGGTAATATCTTGATAAATCCACAACCGTATGCAATGGAACTTCACAGGGATGGATAACACATATTGAGGAATGCATACCATGTATTGAAAATTTTGAGATATGAACATCATGTGAGTAATTAAGAGAGATTTGTAACATTTTATAATAAGTTCACTTTAGGTACCGAGAACTCATATCTACTTCCACTTTCATTGTTAAACTGTGGTGACAGATGTAACATCATATCTGTTTTCCATGAGAGTAGCCGTCTTTCTGCAGATGAAGGAACACCATTCTTATAAATGAAGTCAAATTATGAGTACCCTATTCTGAAAAATGGCAATAATAAACCAGACATTTGCAACCAAATTAGAGGCTTTACAACCGATGTATAATGCGCGCGAATCTAAATAAAGAAATGACGCAATATCGTGACTCTGCTTATAAACAATTTACTGCACTTTTTGCGAGAAACTAAACAACACTCGACCTGCATTTTCTCTGACACAAAGCGTGGTTGGTGTATAATATCGCTTTCATATCATTATTATGCTATACTGTTAGTATATTATTGAGGACATTATCCTAATTTTATGTTATTTCTAAATATATTCAGATAGGGAATTTGTTTCAGAGCGAAACCACTCGCGTTCAATGTCGGATCACTCATCAAATGGATTGCTACTACTCTGCAAATATAATTTATCTTATAACCTGTCAGTTTTGCAGATTCCAATATGTAGGCCAGACCAAAACTGAGGTTACATCTCTCCAGCATCAAATAGAAGTTGGACAAGCCAGTTGCCAACCATTTCTGTTCACCCGGACACAACGTTATGACTGACTTTCGTTTCATGCCCATAGAGATAGTGCCTCTCTGTGAAACAGACGAGGACTCTAAATCTATGAGACTGCAGCGAGAAGACGTTTGGATATCCACACTCAAAACCACAACTCCTTATGAAATTAATGTTTATCAACCAGCTCCGCACAACAGCTTGACATGTCTTCCTCTTGTATATAGTTGCCGCAACACAGAAATTGCGCGAATATACAAGGAGAAGGCGATCAAGTTGGAAGGAGAACTGGCTGACCACTCAACAAAAAGTGATAATCGCATTTAAGAAAAATCAGAATCTTAAAGATAAGCTGATCAGAGCTAAACATTGTTAATTCAGTATATAATATTCATCTGTCCTCTTGTTTTCTATCTCTCACATTTCCCACGATAGTTACGTCGTCTTGTGGACATCTCAGTGTTCATAGCGAATGCTCCTTTAATGGGGATACGCAAGTTTGCCAAAAACAATTTCATTTTTGTGTGGGTCAGGTAATTTGGTAATATCTTGATAAATCCACAACCGTATGCAATGGAACTTCACAGGGATGGATAACACATATTGAGGAATGCATACCATGTATTGAAAATTTTGAGATATGAACATCATGTGAGTAATTAAGAGAGATTTGTAACATTTTATAATAAGTTCACTTTAGGTACCGAGAACTCATATCTACTTCCACTTTCATTGTTAAACTGTGGTGACAGATGTAACATCATATCTGTTTTCCATGAGGGTAGCCGTCTTTCTGCAGATGAAGGAACACCATTCCTATAAATGAAGTCAAATTATGAGTACCCTATTCTGAAAAATGGCAATAATAAACCAGACATTTGCAATTGGGACTATTTAGAAATGTATGGAGGACAGGATGGACAAATAACAAATCAATTGAACATGTAAAAACAGCCAACAGTCTGTATATATTTGGATATTAAATGGAAACAATCATAATACAATAATATATGTATCAATTTATTATTAATAATTTAATTATTAATTATTAGTTATTATTTCCTGAACTCTCAAAAGATAGTACTCATTAAGCTTTTCAATGCACACTCTCTCTCAATATGTGATACACTGTCATTGATATCATACCAAATAAATACACATGAATAAATCATAAATTTTGCTTCTGACATTCTGTGGTTTTATCCCAGGACTGAGGTATCCCATTGATGCAAAGTATTCCCACTATAGCAAAGTAATCAATCCCACTATGCCATTGAATATTGGTGATAAATATGTTGAAATACAGTTTATATTGACCTCAAAGGTGTCACTTTCAGTAAGGTGATGTATTTGTCATATGATGGACCATGGGTAATGGGTTATACCAAAATCGCACATAACTGTTGGAGGTCATAGCATGTATCAACGTGCAGTATTGACGCTAAATTAAATTACATACCTGCTCATCTGCTCATTGTAGCACCCATTGTTATCAGCAAGGCAACCTCACAGTTAGTCGGCATTGTCAATGATTATAAATGGCAAGGATTCCATTTCTTTGATTCCAAGTTACTTCAAATAAGGATTAACTGCCATGTGGACTGTTTTTATGGAGATGTAACCGTGAGGTAAGTGGACATAACTTGTGTAAAACCCGAAGGGTTTTACATACAAGTTATGACCACTTACCTCACGGTTACATCTCCATAAAAATAGTCCACATGACAGTTAATCCTTATATTTATTTACATTTAGCGAAAAAGCCACTTTTGTAAATGTATTTAAATCGAAAAGTGTATCGTGACAAAAACAGCCCAAAATACCCAAATAGCACCCTTTGCAAAAGTTAATACGAACAATTTCTCTTCATATTGAAACCCGATGATGTATTAAGTCAATCCTGCGCGAGTCCAAATGCGCCCAAAAACATTACGCGTTCGTCTTTCCAAACCCAATGACGTGTCGATGGTGTTATGAGCTTGGTGTTATGAGGCGTTGCGCATTCACCGAGAAATAACTGCAACTAGCCACGTGGGCGCCGACCAATCAGAATGCTGGATTTAGTTATGACAACACTTAGTATGTAAATATTCACCTATAAGTGACAGCCAAATTTTAATATAAATTTTCTTAACTTTCAATTTCGCACCACCGATGTATAACAGCATTAGCTTTCTTGTGGGTTGCCACCGACACCACGTTTACACAGATAAAACAACAAAAGCTATCTCGGGGTAAATTCGCATTAGACACCACATGATATTACACAAATAAAATAACACAAACTATTTCCATGTAAAATGCATGTACATGAAGCGTTGAGTGGTCAATCTCAATGCCTTGTAAAATGCTTTATGGGGGGGGGGGGGACTACAAATTAGATTTAACGAACACCTCAAATGGGTTGAAGCAACTGTTCGAGGTTTCATTTAATTACTTGATAGTTTCATGTTGATCTGAATCGCCCTATACTGGTACTAATTGAAATATGTGGATAAAAACTAACATATTACTATAGTTTTGTTTTCATACAAGCTCAACTCAATTTCATTATTTTAAAATTCATATAAAATGTCAGAGATCCTGAATGTGTCTTTGCTATTGTGTGGCAGCGACAGGATAAAATAAAACAAAACATATTTTGATAATACACCTGCATTTTAGATTGAACTTAACAAAGACCCCAGTTCACGTGACAACTCCCGTGGTTCATTAACTCTAGTGCGAGCATAACAGAGATATACTACAGGTACAGATGGGGGACACAATCGCAACTGTTATTTAATGCTATTAAATGTGATGGGATGTTCAAAACATTTGTTTCCAGCTAATTATGGTATCTGCCTTAATGAATTGAAATTATTTATCTCAACTTACCTGTAAACTTACAGTTACAGGTAATCATGAATTAACCTCTCATTGCCCTCTCCTACCAGGTACAGGACAACCCCAACCTCTCATTCCATTTATGAAAAATAAGATAACACTGAGTGAGTTAAAATATTGTTTGAGAGTTAAGTTGCGATAATATTCCACATATTGAAAATCATATTGCTGCATATTAATTACTAACATAATGCACAGATGTAATTAGTACCATGTAACCAGTACACACAGGAACATAGCTAGAGGATCTCTGTTGATGGTGGGGTGTCCACTGTCTTTGAAATTTCCAAAAGCACCGCCCCTTGACCCAGACCAAGCAAACTCCCTCCCAGTCCCAAGTTTGCAAAATATAATTTGCACCCCTCTACGTTGGGTTATAATTTTCTAATTTTATATCTCAAAGTTTCCAACTGTAGGAAATTTCCAAATGATACCCCCTAAAGTTGAAACTGATGGCCATTTCAGTTCACGATTTGGGTAAAAAAAATATGAAACTATGTGATTATTGGCAAAAAAAACAAAAAAATCAAATTCCCTACTAATTACTGGTTGCAAAATTAAAAATATAAGAACACATTCTACATATTATTGTTGTGAATTTTCCAACTATTAATATTTTGTGAGCCTTAATACATTTATTTCCAACTGTTTGGACCAAAGTTGTTTCGTGGGGGGGGGGGGGGGGGGGGGGGTACATAATACTCCAGCATTATATATACCAGTCAATGAATGGTAGATCTTTCACTACCTGTTCCCAAAATGTTGAATATGTACATGCAAGCTGAGTACTTGTAACATGATAACCAGGTTTGGCACATCCTACATTTGACTAAATATAAATAGTTAAATATGACGATATCGAACCAATTTTCTTCCATATCTGCCCATATATGCATAAGTTATGAGATCCTTGAAAATGCAGCCACATTGAAGTGTAACAATATTAATATAGTAAATGAACAGGCTTTAGATAAAATTTGATCCATGCAGCATGAATCATTTGTGTGGTGTTAGATCAGACCATGAATCTCTAAACTGGCTATGCCCATATGTAGCGATTCATGGGGCATGATCTGGTAAGTCACATATTTGGTATTTATTGTTGAATTATTTCCCTTGTTTTGATTTGAAGATCCACGAAACCGTAATACATATACATATTCAGCTAGTATAGTTGAATTACTATCAGGTCATTCGGGTGCCTGGTAATAGTGTCAACATGATTATTAATTTGGAAAAAATTTCCAATGATCACTTGTATTATTTGGCATTGAGCCAGAGCGAAATTGCCATGTGATCTGATACTATTAATATTATAATTATTAGTTTCACGTTCAGCCTAAGGGTGGATGCACACATGCTTGTAATCTCTGTAAATATCGTGTATTTGTCGTTTTACATGGATCATACAGACCATGTAATATGTGTCCGTTGACAGCCCAATCATTGCGGATATGTTTCACCACAGTGAGTCAAGCTCTGGACGCGCATAGAGCCGTTGACCCAATGAAGTCGTCAGGCCGCTTAAAATAATTGTTCGCGCGATAACCCAACTATTGGACTTTCTGTTCAAATCGTTGTCAGTTTTCTCTTGATTTTTATACCAGTGATGTCCCCAGGATTTCCCCAACGCAGGGGTTATGATCCCCAACATGGGGGGGGGGGCGATATTATCCCGGAAGCTATCGGACTGACCATTGCATATTTCCTCTACGGGTGGGTGCGGGCATGCAGCACCCCGAGCCCTGACTCCCACCAATGAGAGAGATATGTTTACTCCTGACTTATAAATGTTGTAGTTGACAGTCATTTCTGTCGTGTCTGTATGCTACGAGCGATTAATCTAATATTCAGCAATTTATACTATTCATATAATTATGAACATAGTATTACAATTTTGGTCCAAAATGTTATAATTCAAGCATGTACAAGCTAAAATTGTGACAGTTAGTAACTTGTTCAACTTTTGGTTTGAGAAACACATACGGTTATGTAAGTTCTGAGTGAAAATGGGGGGGGGGGGGGTGTCACTCTTTTTACTTTCAACGCTGTACCTGCATTAATTTTTTGGCGCTGTAATGGATATTTGCATGGAAATCCCAATGGAATGTTTTCACACGAGCGCGCTCTGACACAATCCGAGGAATCTCAACGAACCGGTATTGTCTGTCTTAATTTTCCTGTTAGTCAAGGCATGAGAGCACCATATCGGATTGTTAATGGGACATTAAACACTCGTGTATCACAATCGCCCTAAAGAGCTGCAAATTCTGCACATTTTATTTTTATTTTGGATAACCCTGAAATGACGAGAAACAAATAAAGTATATAAAATCGAGGGACTCAACTCCACTTTTCGAAATGAATTAAAACTCGTGAAAAACAGCAACAGATATCAGACAGGATTTGTTCATTTCGGCATCCATGAAAGAATTTATGACTGGCCTGAAATTTCTTGATAGCAGTTTGTTTGATAATAGCTTATAACTACTCACTTGTCTCGCCTGTTGAAATTGTCCGATCGCGCGTAGGCGACTAATGCTATCAATGATTGGTGTGACCATGTAAAATACATGGATTTTACATACAGAAATTACATGCATGTGTGTATCCACCCTAAACCCCACCCATCACTAAAGTAAAGACACGATTATTATGCACTTGATAGTATTATAAAATCAACTATTATAATTGATTTCAACCAAAATAGGACAAAATATCTAGACGTTGGGCCTCCAAATTGTAAAAAAAAATTGTGGAGTGTCCACTCTGGTCAGCAATACAAAATAGCATGTGACCAGAACTTGGCAACAGGATTCATTTTTTAAAATGAGAAATAGCCCAAGTAAAAATACATAGCAACCATGATTATTATGATAAAAATAACATATATATGACTAGCGTTTCAAACGTTGTGTGTTGTACGTTTTTTGTTAAAAAATATAAGAGTGTTTGAAATTGACGTCGTTCAGCCATTTTGTAAAAAAAATTATTATTACAAGTCATCGAAAATTTATCAAACTTACACCAAGTACAAAATCATTCATGCGATCGCTGGTACCACCAGTGCTGACACGTTCCCAATTACTCTTCCTTAAATATGGGTCGTCATTGAGAGCGATCGGACATTATGCAATGCCTAAATTCACAAATTTGAAGAGAAAATCAACTTTCGCTTTTGATTTCCCCGCAATTACCGGAAATGGTTTCAAAACTCACTTTAGTATGCCGCATTATATAGTTCCCCGTATTTTGCACAAAAAACGTATATTTTCGTATTATGTGGGAAAACTTATGTAACTAAACATAAAAATTACTAACTATGTGCAATTTTGATACTTTTCAGAGATGAACTATGTCGTTTTAATATTGTCGCAATGATATCAAGCTTATTTTCTATAGATGGGCGAAATTAATTTTTTTACTTTAAATTTCCATCAAATATTTTCTTATTTTTGTTTCAATAAAAGTAGCTAGATTGGAAGTCAGTAATCCAATATGACTTCTCCTGATAGTTATACAGATAACCCCTTGGATATCGGGTGCGCATATTGTGATATTTGCCTTTTTAGTCCAAAAACGAACAGAATTAATTTTGACTTACGTTTTGCAATGGCGGCCATTGATAGAGCAGATTGTCGTCATCTTGGAATCCGTCTCTGATAGCGAAGCAGCTCATTTTACGAACAAAATATGGCTCCCATCATGTAAACCAGATACCATAGCATACCATGGTCCATTCTTTGGTCCAATATTGTTAGTTATTTAAAGGTTCTCGGTACCTAAAGACATGCTATTTTTCCCATATATTTCCCACATTTGTCACAGTGCTTTTTAAAGGAAACCACACCTCCAGCATACTATAACAATTCACCAACACATTCTATGTATAATGCTGAGCTATCTGAAATCTGGTTGCTATGAATTTTTCTTTTTTCCATTGTTGTTTTTGGCTCACACAACAGTGATGTTTCCAATGATTTCAGCCATACTTTGGCCAAACGTGCGTCTGACCATTAACTACAGTTTGGGCGCACATACTAGTTTCTCTTTAAAGCAGTTTTTATTTTAAACCTTTCGGAAGTCGAATCGGTTTAAGAGAGATGGCGGATAACTAATTATCTGCATAATATAACATATCATTTTTTACAAGGTCTTTATGTTGGATGGTGTTTTTGACTCGGATTGTCAGTGGCTTCAAAGCATTGTGCATGGAGTTATTTTTTGAAAGAAATGTGTTTGTTTGAACTTTGTTGGTTTATTTAATGGCAATTTCTTAATTTATTTACCAGCATCGGTATGCTTAAATGACTCACTTTTAACTTGAAGGACAGTGAAAGAAAGAAGTGATTTATTCCACTGAGCCCGTGCCACGTTATATACGCCCAATAGTTCAGACCCTGCTTTCGCTTATTCTCTCGTGAGATACATTAGAGAGAAATCGTAGATCAAAAGTTTCTCTTATACACTGCAAGAATTCTTCCTCACATAATTCTGAATCTTGTTCACTCTTATACGACTAGCTATTCAATTTTGCACAAAATTGTCATTTTGGTGGCCATTTTGGGACTGACATTCTACATATATGGTTAATAATTGTTTGTATATATCTCAATGTATTACGAAGTTGGCATTAATTGGTCTGCATATGACTGCATTCGCATATGGCCTGGTGGAATTGCGTCGCAACTTGAACAATTCAGAAAAATCACTATATCTCAGGGTATCTCATAAAGCTCAACTCGGATTTTCAGGGACTTTTGGTATGTTGTTCATAAACATGTTCTTATTAATCCCTGAAAACAAAATCAGCTTTCTCAGATTTGTGTCCCTAGTGAAACGCAATCTGCCTGGACTATATCCCGAAAGACACGCAGGTCATGCAGATTTGATAATGTAATTCAAAAAGTTATAGAAATGTAGTTGAATTACATAATATTTTGACAAGTAATGCATTACTGCATTACCCAATCTCTCAGTATCATTACCGGCTCGTTTTATTATACCCAAACCATACACTGTCTAAATAAAAGTTCCAGTTGTATTGTAGAATCTCGTCATATTTACACCATTTACCCATTACAACACAGCATACTACAATGAATTTCTTACTTAGCCTAAGTGTGAGCAAAAATGTATATTCCACAAAGAAACGGAATATTTAATTGTGGAGTACGTGTCAATGTACATCTATTCAACTATAGGACTCCCTTTCTTCTTCCACAATGCGCTGTGTGTTTTCTCAGAAACTGCAAGATAGAGTTCTCTGCATTTATGTCGTTAGAGTCCACTCAAAACTAGTATAGAGCCTTTTAAAACAAACCATAATATACTTTGAAATTTCGACTATATAACTTCAATGCGTATATATGTAAGATTTTTATTTAAAGCAAAATTAATTTAATTAAAAAAAAAACAGCTTTGTTAAATTGAGCAAAGAGTTCAATATAAAAACAATTGTTTTATAATAAAATAAAATTAATTAAAAAAATAAAATAAAATAATTTAAGTTTATTTATATATAATTTTTTTTAAATATTAAAATGTTTAAACGATAAAAATTTGCGCGCGAATGGGGCCGCCGCTGAATAAAGCGTATGTCTAAGATCAGAATATGCATGCGCGAAGCGCACACGTAAGGGGCCATCCGACACCGAATAAAGGCTTCCGAAGGGAGCCTCTTTCAGCTAGTCTAATAAGAGTAGGATCTGTCTATCTGTCTGTACACGTTCGTCTGTCTGTTCGCGATTCTCTCCTAGACCACTGGACCGATTTCAACCAAATTTGATGTGGTGAAAATGCGCAATATAAGAAGTTCATTGTCTCTCTATCTGTCTATGGTCTAGTTAAAAAAAATAAACGTAATACTAACTAAGCAACGTATTACGATCCACTCTCGCCCATAACTCGCAGTGTGGCAAATTCTATAATATCTTTAGTATTGCGTGCAATCTGGAACTAGCTAAAGTCACGATCGACTTTAACATAAACAAAATTAACACGGAGGAACAGCCATAAATTGTGTCATTAAAATCCCTTTCCGAATTGGAAAATACAAATACGATTCCATATGAATTTGACGTAAATCCGCCTGATATATTGACAATATGTAATGATGTTGCGAATTAGAAATTACGCCTTTGAAAATTGAATTTGAAGATCACCGATTCGTATAGTACTATACTTAGGATGTTAATTAACCACTGATTATTACAAGTGAAGCCATGTTAATATTTTCGCAACAATTTGGAGATTATTGTTTGCCATATTTTATATTTAAAAAATTCAATAAAGCGACCAGCTTTTTTTATATGTATATAGGCCAAATGTCTAAAATGTTTGCTGAAGTTATTAATCATGCAGAACATTTCCTTGAGTTCTTGAAGGTACTCAATCCTATTCGATGGTCCCCATATCATCAGATTCCAACAACAACAACAACAACAACTGTTTTTGAAATGCCGCTTCAGTTATCAGAATCGATTAATATCCCAAAAATAATCACCCCGTGTACGTGGTATCGCCAAAACCGAGGGTATCGCCAAAACCGAGAATATGGGAAAGTCATTTTCACGTATATGATATGGGGATATGTTTGTTTCTCATCGTAATACAGATATCGAGCATCGTAAGTGTATGTCCACACGAAGCAGGAGTATTTATCCACTAGTTGTCATTTAGTTTTCCCAGATCAGACCATTAATGTTTTTTTGGCAAATTTTTTCAATGGTGTTTTTGCTTTTGCTCACTCAAAGTTTCGAGAACATCCATTCACTAGTATAGTTCCTGGACTCCCTCGCTTCCAAAACAAATGCCGGTATATAGTTGAATCTGTCAATGAAGCATACGATTTGACAGAATTAAAAAAATCCTTGTCGTTCTCAATATCCGCGCGATATGAAGGGACCACTGTCGGTCCAGAAAGATGCGAACGGCACAGATGAAGATGCGACCAAACGCCGAGTTTCTGGGCAGTAAATATGCGTATTACTTAAGGAGTTCTGATGAGTGTTTTTATGTGTATCTGAGACTGATCAATTGGACTGCGAATGTCATCTGAAATATGAATCCATAACATATTCGAAATATTGTGTGCATATATATTATGAATGTGTTTCAATTGAAATTAATTAAACATCCATCTCAGCATTCAGATTTGCGATCTCAAGAACGTGAATGAATGATAGCGCGATGCCTTGATCACACGCACGTGAATGCTGCCGTTTGCATGCATGCACCTAATCGGATATTCGTTTAGTATTAACATGCTTGGAGTTTGTATATAGACCACACATGCCGGACGACACGCTACGGCGTATCAACGATTTGTTATAATAATGTTTATTTTACAGACTTTACGACTCGTTCCCACTCGAGTAGACCGTTCCGCGACAATGAAACCGAATCATCTTATCGAATATGCATATATCGTATTGCTCCAAATTATGAAATTCTGGCTTTTTAAGAGTCATCAGATAATATTGTAACGATTCTATGTTAACCTTAAACATCCGTACATGTATCATCACAATGTGATATGTGTGGCACACATGTGTGCCTTCTTATCTGGATGTCGATGGGCCTCTGTATTGTGTCTATGTAGCACATGTAGTCAGCTTACCAACCTATAACACCATGTTTAAACAAACTCAAACCAGACCATGCAGTTTTGATAAATAACGTATCTTCCTCAGATGAAGCTATATATATCTGGGGAAGTGTTATGTTACACAAACACACCACTGTCACATCCCTATAACCGAGTGGATGAATTAGCCTAATAATTTAGCCTAGACTAAAAGACAGAACATGTGGTCTTCGGATGTAGCCTAGTATGTTCGCGGATAGAGCACGTATAAATATTTATCTTGTTTCCTGTGATGTTTTGTATAAGAATTATCATTGGAAATTGCTCGCCTGACCGCCACCATGTGCTATGGTGTCCATTTTTCTCGGTTGAATGGTTTGACAGAGGTTAAGACTCCGCCCCAACAAAACAAATACTCTCCCCGAAGACAAATAAATTTATGATGAATGACACGTTATACTCATCATCGGGCCTCGTGAAAGTTTGCACGAGTGGAGCTATAACCACAACAATTATCTATGTCTGTGAACAAAGCAAAAACAGCCAGTCCGCATAAAATCATAATAAAATTATAATTGATCCCTTAATCAGTCAATTCGTCCGGTCCCTTGTGTGTTGCGCGGATATTTTGTGGCATCTCGAATTTAGTATTATGACATACCATGTCTGAATCAGATGCGCCATTGGAAATTGTGCCCATTGACGAAGCGTTAGGGAAAGTCAGATGCGACTTGACGCTGAACATCCATAACAATTTTGGTTAGAACCATAAACCAAACTCAGGACGGAGATAAGATTCATTTCGGTTAAACATACATATCAATTACAGTATATGCAACCTATACGATAAAATAATGAAGTCTTGTGTAAATATTATGCCCACTAAATATGTGGTCCTAGGGCTAAATTAGATAAGTTATAAACTATAGTGCAATTTACATGTGCACATAACAATCATGGCAGTATACACATGTTCCACAGTGAAGTGTTTATTATAAATATCAGTAACTTTGTTGTGTGTGTGTACATATATGTTCGGATGTTTAGTGTGTTAACATAGAATCGTTACAATTTTATCTGATGACTCTCAAAAAAGCCAGAATTGCATAATTTGGAGCAATACGATATATATATGTATATTCAATAAGATGATTTGGTTTCATTGTCGCGTAACGGTCTACTCGAGTGGGAACGAGTCATAATTTAAAGTCTGTAAAATAAACATGATTATGACAAATCGTTGATACGCCGTAGCGTGTCGTCTGGCATGTGTGGTCTATATACAAACTCCAAGCATGTTAATACTAAACGAATAACCGATTAGCTGCATGCATGCGAAACGGCAGCATTCACGTGCGTGTGATCAAGGTATCGCGTTATCATTCATTCACGTTCTTGAGATCGCAAATCTGAATGCTGAGATGAATGTTCAGTTAATTTCAATTGAAACACATTCATAATATATATGCACACAATATTTCGAATATGTTATGGATTCATATTTCAGATGACATTCGCAGTCCAATTTATCAGTCTCAGATACACATAAAAACACTCGAAAACTCATCAGAACTCCTTAATTAGTAATACGCATATTTACTGCACAGAAACTCGGCGTTTGGCGCATCTTCATCTGTGCCGTTCGCATCTTTCTGGACCGACAGTGGTCCCTTCATATCGCGCGGATATTGAGAACGACAGGGATTTTTTAAATTCTGTCAGATCGTATGCTTCATTGACAGATTCAACTATATATCGGCATTTGTTTTGGAAGCGTGGGAGTCCAGGAACTATACTAGCATGTACAAGCTAAAATTGTGACAGTTAGTAACTTGTTCAACTTTTGGTTTGAGAAACACATACGGTTATGTAAGTTCTGAGTGAAAATGGGGGGGGGGGGGGGTGTCACTCTTTTTACTTTCAACGCTGTACCTGCATTAATTTTTTGGCGCTGTAATGGATATTTGCATGGAAATCCCAATGGAATGTTTTCACACGAGCGCGCTCTGACACAATCCGAGGAATCTCAACGAACCGGTATTGTCTGTCTTAATTTTCCTGTTAGTCAAGGCATGAGAGCACCATATCGGATTGTTAATGGGACATTAAACACTCGTGTATCACAATCGCCCTAAAGAGCTGCAAATTCTGCACATTTTATTTTTATTTTGGATAACCCTGAAATGACGAGAAACAAATAAAGTATATAAAATCGAGGGACTCAACTCCACTTTTCGAAATGAATTAAAACTCGTGAAAAACAGCAACAGATATCAGACAGGATTTGTTCATTTCGGCATCCATGAAAGAATTTATGACTGGCCTGAAATTTCTTGATAGCAGTTTGTTTGATAATAGCTTATAACTACTCACTTGTCTCGCCTGTTGAAATTGTCCGATCGCGCGTAGGCGACTAATGCTATCAATGATTGGTGTGACCATGTAAAATACATGGATTTTACATACAGAAATTACATGCATGTGTGTATCCACCCTAAACCCCACCCATCACTAAAGTAAAGACACGATTATTATGCACTTGATAGTATTATAAAATCAACTATTATAATTGATTTCAACCAAAATAGGACAAAATATCTAGACGTTGGGCCTCCAAATTGTAAAAAAAAATTGTGGAGTGTCCACTCTGGTCAGCAATACAAAATAGCATGTGACCAGAACTTGGCAACAGGATTCATTTTTTAAAATGAGAAATAGCCCAAGTAAAAATACATAGCAACCATGATTATTATGATAAAAATAACATATATATGACTAGCGTTTCAAACGTTGTGTGTTGTACGTTTTTTGTTAAAAAATATAAGAGTGTTTGAAATTGACGTCGTTCAGCCATTTTGTAAAAAAAATTATTATTACAAGTCATCGAAAATTTATCAAACTTACACCAAGTACAAAATCATTCATGCGATCGCTGGTACCACCAGTGCTGGCACGTTCCCAATTACTCTTCCTTAAATATGGGTCGTCATTGAGAGCGATCGGACATTATGCAATGCCTAAATTCACAAATTTGAAGAGAAAATCAACTTTCGCTTTTGATTTCCCCGCAATTACCGGAAATGGTTTCAAAACTCACTTTAGTATGCCGCATTATATAGTTCCCCGTATTTTGCACAAAAAACGTATATTTTCGTATTATGTGGGAAAACTTATGTAACTAAACATAAAAATTACTAACTATGTGCAATTTTGATACTTTTCAGAGATGAACTATGTCGTTTTAATATTGTCGCAATGATATCAAGCTTATTTTCTATAGATGGGCGAAATTAATTTTTTTACTTTAAATTTCCATCAAATATTTTCTTATTTTTGTTTCAATAAAAGTAGCTAGATTGGAAGTCAGTAATCCAATATGACTTCTCCTGATAGTTATACAGATAACCCCTTGGATATCGGGTGCGCATATTGTGATATTTGCCTTTTTAGTCCAAAAACGAACAGAATTAATTTTGACTTACGTTTTGCAATGGCGGCCATTGATAGAGCAGATTGTCGTCATCTTGGAATCCGTCTCTGATAGCGAAGCAGCTCATTTTACGAACAAAATATGGCTCCCATCATGTAAACCAGATACCATAGCATACCATGGTCCATTCTTTGGTCCAATATTGTTAGTTATTTAAAGGTTCTCGGTACCTAAAGACATGCTATTTTTCCCATATATTTCCCACATTTGTCACAGTGCTTTTTAAAGGAAACCACACCTCCAGCATACTATAACAATTCACCAACACATTCTATGTATAATGCTGAGCTATCTGAAATCTGGTTGCTATGAATTTTTCTTTTTTCCATTGTTGTTTTTGGCTCACACAACAGTGATGTTTCCAATGATTTCAGCCATACTTTGGCCAAACGTGCGTCTGACCATTAACTACAGTTTGGGCGCACATACTAGTTTCTCTTTAAAGCAGTTTTTATTTTAAACCTTTCGGAAGTCGAATCGGTTTAAGAGAGATGGCGGATAACTAATTATCTGCATAATATAACATATCATTTTTTACAAGGTCTTTATGTTGGATGGTGTTTTTGACTCGGATTGTCAGTGGCTTCAAAGCATTGTGCATGGAGTTATTTTTTGAAAGAAATGTGTTTGTTTGAACTTTGTTGGTTTATTTAATGGCAATTTCTTAATTTATTTACCAGCATCGGTATGCTTAAATGACTCACTTTTAACTTGAAGGACAGTGAAAGAAAGAAGTGATTTATTCCACTGAGCCCGTGCCACGTTATATACGCCCAATAGTTCAGACCCTGCTTTCGCTTATTCTCTCGTGAGATACATTAGAGAGAAATCGTAGATCAAAAGTTTCTCTTATACACTGCAAGAATTCTTCCTCACATAATTCTGAATCTTGTTCACTCTTATACGACTAGCTATTCAATTTTGCACAAAATTGTCATTTTGGTGGCCATTTTGGGACTGACATTCTACATATATGGTTAATAATTGTTTGTATATATCTCAATGTATTACGAAGTTGGCATTAATTGGTCTGCATATGACTGCATTCGCATATGGCCTGGTGGAATTGCGTCGCAACTTGAACAATTCAGAAAAATCACTATATCTCAGGGTATCTCATAAAGCTCAACTCGGATTTTCAGGGACTTTTGGTATGTTGTTCATAAACATGTTCTTATTAATCCCTGAAAACAAAATCAGCTTTCTCAGATTTGTGTCCCTAGTGAAACGCAATCTGCCTGGACTATATCCCGAAAGACACGCAGGTCATGCAGATTTGATAATGTAATTCAAAAAGTTATAGAAATGTAGTTGAATTACATAATATTTTGACAAGTAATGCATTACTGCATTACCCAATCTCTCAGTATCATTACCGGCTCGTTTTATTATACCCAAACCATACACTGTCTAAATAAAAGTTCCAGTTGTATTGTAGAATCTCGTCATATTTACACCATTTACCCATTACAACACAGCATACTACAATGAATTTCTTACTTAGCCTAAGTGTGAGCAAAAATGTATATTCCACAAAGAAACGGAATATTTAATTGTGGAGTACGTGTCAATGTACATCTATTCAACTATAGGACTCCCTTTCTTCTTCCACAATGCGCTGTGTGTTTTCTCAGAAACTGCAAGATAGAGTTCTCTGCATTTATGTCGTTAGAGTCCACTCAAAACTAGTATAGAGCCTTTTAAAACAAACCATAATATACTTTGAAATTTCGACTATATAACTTCAATGCGTATATATGTAAGATTTTTATTTAAAGCAAAATTAATTTAATTAAAAAAAAAACAGCTTTGTTAAATTGAGCAAAGAGTTCAATATAAAAACAATTGTTTTATAATAAAATAAAATTAATTAAAAAAATAAAATAAAATAATTTAAGTTTATTTATATATAATTTTTTTTAAATATTAAAATGTTTAAACGATAAAAATTTGCGCGCGAATGGGGCCGCCGCTGAATAAAGCGTATGTCTAAGATCAGAATATGCATGCGCGAAGCGCACACGTAAGGGGCCATCCGACACCGAATAAAGGCTTCCGAAGGGAGCCTCTTTCAGCTAGTCTAATAAGAGTAGGATCTGTCTATCTGTCTGTACACGTTCGTCTGTCTGTTCGCGATTCTCTCCTAGACCACTGGACCGATTTCAACCAAATTTGATGTGGTGAAAATGCGCAATATAAGAAGTTCATTGTCTCTCTATCTGTCTATGGTCTAGTTAAAAAAAATAAACGTAATACTAACTAAGCAACGTATTACGATCCACTCTCGCCCATAACTCGCAGTGTGGCAAATTCTATAATATCTTTAGTATTGCGTGCAATCTGGAACTAGCTAAAGTCACGATCGACTTTAACATAAACAAAATTAACACGGAGGAACAGCCATAAATTGTGTCATTAAAATCCCTTTCCGAATTGGAAAATACAAATACGATTCCATATGAATTTGACGTAAATCCGCCTGATATATTGACAATATGTAATGATGTTGCGAATTAGAAATTACGCCTTTGAAAATTGAATTTGAAGATCACCGATTCGTATAGTACTATACTTAGGATGTTAATTAACCACTGATTATTACAAGTGAAGCCATGTTAATATTTTCGCAACAATTTGGAGATTATTGTTTGCCATATTTTATATTTAAAAAATTCAATAAAGCGACCAGCTTTTTTTATATGTATATAGGCCAAATGTCTAAAATGTTTGCTGAAGTTATTAATCATGCAGAACATTTCCTTGAGTTCTTGAAGGTACTCAATCCTATTCGATGGTCCCCATATCATCAGATTCCAACAACAACAACAACAACAACTGTTTTTGAAATGCCGCTTCAGTTATCAGAATCGATTAATATCCCAAAAATAATCACCCCGTGTACGTGGTATCGCCAAAACCGAGGGTATCGCCAAAACCGAGAATATGGGAAAGTCATTTTCACGTATATGATATGGGGATATGTTTGTTTCTCATCGTAATACAGATATCGAGCATCGTAAGTGTATGTCCACACGAAGCAGGAGTATTTATCCACTAGTTGTCATTTAGTTTTCCCAGATCAGACCATTAATGTTTTTTTGGCAAATTTTTTCAATGGTGTTTTTGCTTTTGCTCACTCAAAGTTTCGAGAACATCCATTCACTAGTATAGTTCCTGGACTCCCTCGCTTCCAAAACAAATGCCGGTATATAGTTGAATCTGTCAATGAAGCATACGATTTGACAGAATTAAAAAAATCCTTGTCGTTCTCAATATCCGCGCGATATGAAGGGACCACTGTCGGTCCAGAAAGATGCGAACGGCACAGATGAAGATGCGACCAAACGCCGAGTTTCTGGGCAGTAAATATGCGTATTACTTAAGGAGTTCTGATGAGTGTTTTTATGTGTATCTGAGACTGATCAATTGGACTGCGAATGTCATCTGAAATATGAATCCATAACATATTCGAAATATTGTGTGCATATATATTATGAATGTGTTTCAATTGAAATTAATTAAACATCCATCTCAGCATTCAGATTTGCGATCTCAAGAACGTGAATGAATGATAGCGCGATGCCTTGATCACACGCACGTGAATGCTGCCGTTTGCATGCATGCACCTAATCGGATATTCGTTTAGTATTAACATGCTTGGAGTTTGTATATAGACCACACATGCCGGACGACACGCTACGGCGTATCAACGATTTGTTATAATAATGTTTATTTTACAGACTTTACGACTCGTTCCCACTCGAGTAGACCGTTCCGCGACAATGAAACCGAATCATCTTATCGAATATGCATATATCGTATTGCTCCAAATTATGAAATTCTGGCTTTTTAAGAGTCATCAGATAATATTGTAACGATTCTATGTTAACCTTAAACATCCGTACATGTATCATCACAATGTGATATGTGTGGCACACATGTGTGCCTTCTTATCTGGATGTCGATGGGCCTCTGTATTGTGTCTATGTAGCACATGTAGTCAGCTTACCAACCTATAACACCATGTTTAAACAAACTCAAACCAGACCATGCAGTTTTGATAAATAACGTATCTTCCTCAGATGAAGCTATATATATCTGGGGAAGTGTTATGTTACACAAACACACCACTGTCACATCCCTATAACCGAGTGGATGAATTAGCCTAATAATTTAGCCTAGACTAAAAGACAGAACATGTGGTCTTCGGATGTAGCCTAGTATGTTCGCGGATAGAGCACGTATAAATATTTATCTTGTTTCCTGTGATGTTTTGTATAAGAATTATCATTGGAAATTGCTCGCCTGACCGCCACCATGTGCTATGGTGTCCATTTTTCTCGGTTGAATGGTTTGACAGAGGTTAAGACTCCGCCCCAACAAAACAAATACTCTCCCCGAAGACAAATAAATTTATGATGAATGACACGTTATACTCATCATCGGGCCTCGTGAAAGTTTGCACGAGTGGAGCTATAACCACAACAATTATCTATGTCTGTGAACAAAGCAAAAACAGCCAGTCCGCATAAAATCATAAT
Organism: Siphonodentalium dalli; assembly: GCA_032622095.1. Classification (NCBI taxonomy): domain Eukaryota; kingdom Metazoa; phylum Mollusca; class Scaphopoda; order Gadilida; family Siphonodentaliidae; genus Siphonodentalium; species Siphonodentalium dalli. The sequence continues at coordinate 185,576,823 of CP136061.1, read as the reverse complement.
AAAATTATAATTGATCCCTTAATCAGTCAATTCGTCCGGTCCCTTGTGTGTTGCGCGGATATTTTGTGGCATCTCGAATTTAGTATTATGACATACCATGTCTGAATCAGATGCGCCATTGGAAATTGTGCCCATTGACGAAGCGTTAGGGAAAGTCAGATGCGACTTGACGCTGAACATCCATAACAATTTTGGTTAGAACCATAAACCAAACTCAGGACGGAGATAAGATTCATTTCGGTTAAACATACATATCAATTACAGTATATGCAACCTATACGATAAAATAATGAAGTCTTGTGTAAATATTATGCCCACTAAATATGTGGTCCTAGGGCTAAATTAGATAAGTTATAAACTATAGTGCAATTTACATGTGCACATAACAATCATGGCAGTATACACATGTTCCACAGTGAAGTGTTTATTATAAATATCAGTAACTTTGTTGTGTGTGTGTACATATATGTTCGGATGTTTAGTGTGTTAACATAGAATCGTTACAATTTTATCTGATGACTCTCAAAAAAGCCAGAATTGCATAATTTGGAGCAATACGATATATATATGTATATTCAATAAGATGATTTGGTTTCATTGTCGCGTAACGGTCTACTCGAGTGGGAACGAGTCATAATTTAAAGTCTGTAAAATAAACATGATTATGACAAATCGTTGATACGCCGTAGCGTGTCGTCTGGCATGTGTGGTCTATATACAAACTCCAAGCATGTTAATACTAAACGAATAACCGATTAGCTGCATGCATGCGAAACGGCAGCATTCACGTGCGTGTGATCAAGGTATCGCGTTATCATTCATTCACGTTCTTGAGATCGCAAATCTGAATGCTGAGATGAATGTTCAGTTAATTTCAATTGAAACACATTCATAATATATATGCACACAATATTTCGAATATGTTATGGATTCATATTTCAGATGACATTCGCAGTCCAATTTATCAGTCTCAGATACACATAAAAACACTCGAAAACTCATCAGAACTCCTTAATTAGTAATACGCATATTTACTGCACAGAAACTCGGCGTTTGGCGCATCTTCATCTGTGCCGTTCGCATCTTTCTGGACCGACAGTGGTCCCTTCATATCGCGCGGATATTGAGAACGACAGGGATTTTTTAAATTCTGTCAGATCGTATGCTTCATTGACAGATTCAACTATATATCGGCATTTGTTTTGGAAGCGTGGGAGTCCAGGAACTATACTAGTGAATGGATGTTCTCGAAAATTTGAGTTAGCAAAAGCAAAAACACCATTGAAAAAATTCGCCAAAAGAAAATTAATGGTCTGATCTGGGAAAACTAAATGACAACTAGTGGATAAATACTCCTGCTTCGTGTGGACACATACGATGCTCGATGCCTGTATTACGACGAGAAACAAACATATCCCCATATCATATACGTGAAAATGACTTTCCCATATTCTCGGTTTTGGCGATACCCTCGGTTTTGGCGATACCACGTACACGGGGGTGATAATGCTAACAGTCAACTATATTATATACTTGCCCGAAACGTGTTATTTATCAACATTGTGTTCAACGAAATATGGCTGGATTGTCAAATATGTACACAAAAGCCACTTGATTTTATAGTTATCCATCTTCACCCGCAATTTGGGCCGAGACCGTCGCCTTGACGATTTTTTGCCAGGTGGAAAAAATTACATATCTCGAGAAATAACAAATTTCAAAAATCGATATCTGATAACTCTGAGGTTTGAAAGGTGGGTTCCTCGACTCGAATCAAGTATGTTTTACACCCGAAGCCAAAGAAATAGTAATTTGGGAGCGTTCATTCTGATCATGCATCTTTAATCGTGTAGTATACTATATGGATTAGGTTACTCACTTTACCCGAATACATGGCAGTATAATCAAACCAAGAACAAATTATCAGCGTATTTTTTTAATTTCTCTGACTGAATGTTGCCTTTCTCGCCCATTCTGTCTGGTAATTTATTTAAAATATTTACAGTAATTAATGTACAAATTAAAATTTACATATACACATATAAACAACCAAATTGTATATCACTAAAAAGAGACAGATATACAAACGAGAACGTCTGCAGACAACGGCGACATCGCCAATGAGTACATGGTATAATTGTTATTCCAACGAGAGTAGTTTGACTAGTATAAAATGCTACAGATAATTATGTTGCCGAACAAAACTATTTTAAATGTAACCACAGCTTGTTATGAATTAAGAAAGCGCCCCTTTCGTGAATTTTCAACAACAAACCAAAAAAAAAAAAATCAATTTCAAACTATCAATTTTAAAGAAAAAAATCATTATCCTTTATAAACTTCATAAACAAAGATGAACCACTTAGGTCACTTCAAACGATCAACTGCACGCGTTCACTGTTGTTATTGGGAGACTGTGTTGGAATTTGAACAATATGCAACTTGAATTGTTTTGGTAGCTTTGAAAAGTTGTTAATGTCAGTTTTTTTTTAACCACTGTTTTACGTGATTATAACAATAGGGTTAATAGGTGTTGTTATTTAAGAAATGTCATTGGTTTTGACCGACAGAGTAATTAAATAAAGTTCGTAAAGGGACACACACCCTACTTTAATTACTCTGCCAGTCAAAATCCAATGACCCCAATCGATCTTGAAGGCATTTCTTGAGGGTGAGTTTACATAGCTGTAGATCTGTATACAGTTCTACGCGCATACTATAGTGTAAACGGGTTGATATAGAAATGCACACAGAAAGAAAACGGTATTCGTTCGTGTGAGCAAAAATCGTATCCGTTATAAGTCACGATCAACGCCGATGCATTGCGACAGGCCAATCTGATTTGATTAATTGTTACTCGGGCTTGTGCTTAATCTTTCTTTGTCATTTCAACTCATGTATTTCACACTGTGTAAGCGAGAACATGTGTGCTGGTGCGTGTGACGACAAAGCACTTAGAGAAAAGTGTTTACTATACAGTATATCTTATTAATGTTAGTTCTTCTTGGAGTTTGGTAATACCTTAGTACACTCAGTGAACAACAGGGCGACCGCAATAGCATAACATAACCATTATCAACTCGTGTAAGAATAAACTGCTTTGGTCTGCTGATAGTTGATTTGTTTTTGTCTGGCCTAAACTGAGACGACTCATAGCAAATTGTCAATTACCAGATTACTGATAAGCGCGCGTCCACTATCAGTAATCATGTTGTGATCACAGCAATGTGACACGTGACTTCACACAAATCTGTATACAGATCTACAGCAATGTAAATACACCCTAAATAACACCTATTAACCCTATTGTTCTAATCACGTAAAACAGTGGTTGAAAAAAATAATTGAGGCGGTCATTTGAGAGTTTAACAGAAAATATTTGCAAAAAAAATGCGCTGCATTATCTAGCTTATGAACCAGACTAGTGTATACAATATGTCTACTATCTGAAATCATGACTGCATGTATGCGAGAAAATAAATCAAACATCAGACATAAAAACTCAAGTGCCCTATTCGTAATAATTATCTGTTGTCGTTCAAAATGCGAAAGGTATCTAATATTTACAGATCACCAGTAACGAAATTTCTCGTGTTGAAACCATTGTTATGCAAACAAAACTGTTACAGTAATTTGTCAGCAAAGATCCCTAAAATCCCCATTTGGTTGAAATATTTTATTTATTTATTTGATCGGTAATGCCAATGTAAAAAAATTACATAAAAATGGTTTCGATATGTGAAACCTCATCATTGGTAATGGGAATAAGAACAACTATGATCTGTTTTTACATGTAGTTGTTTTACAGACTTTTTTGGCTATTTCGCATGAACTCATTTCGAACGATTTGAGTCCATTTGAAACTGCATGACTATTATATGACAACGTCTACAAAGTCTTGAAGACTGATATAAGAACTCTGATGTAAAGCGGAGAGGCCGTGAAATAATAGGTAACATAGTAACCGCACATGGTTGAGTGATCCTACTAATCTATTATATATTTTGGAAGATCTGTCTGTCTGTCTGTGTGTCTGTCTGTCTGTGTGTTCGCGATGAACTCGAAAACGGCCGACCCGATTTCGATGAAACTTGGTACGTGGGGGTATTTTCGGCCGGGAACGGGCATAGGCCTATTAATTTACCCGTGCGACGTGACCTTGACCTTGAAATCGGGTAATTTCAACAAGGTCAAACGCCCAAATATCACGGGATTTCGATGAAACTTGGTATGTGGGGGTACATCCGTACGGGGAGTCTCATAAGCATATTCATTTGCCCATGCGACGTGACCTTGACCTTGAAATCGGGTCAATTCAAGGTCAAATCGCCAATTTTGGTGGGATTTCGACGAAATTTGATACATGGGGTTACTTTTGTAAACTGAGTGTTTTGGACGGGTCATATCGTGACCCCGACCTCACCTTGACCTTCAAAATTATCAATTCGAGGTCGAATCTGGTAAAACCGGATGGATTTCGACGGGCACGTTTGTCGGGTACTTTTGTCCGGGCAGTGTTTTGGACTGGTCAAATCGTTACCCCACTTGACTTTGACCTTCAAAATGGACAATTCAAGGTCAAAGCCCGGACGAAGTCGGGTCACCTTCTAGTCTATATATATAACGGAGTAGGATCTGCCTATCCGTCCGTCTGTCTGTGCGTATTTTCTCCCAGACTGCTGGCCCGATTTCAACCAAATTTGGTGTGGTGACTCGGGGTACCATGGCAGAGGTTATAACGGCGTCAGTTTTTCAATATGATATACAAGTTTTTAATTAAATAAATATTGTTTTTAAATACGCTCACTATGAACCTATCTCAGAATCAAATAAGTACAATATGAACCTATTTGCACGAGGATACGTTGCAGCAGATATGTACGCTCTTTATATATATGTTTTCACTGTGGCCCGCGCCATCTAGCGGAATAACGGGTATAAGTCCACTATGGGCTTATTCCAGAATAAAATAAGTCCAATATGAACTAATGCCAATAGTTAGGTCCAATAGGAACCTATTTGTACGAGGATATATTGAAGTAGCATAATAAATAGCTAAATATATAAAATAGTATAGGATCCGTCTGTTATGGGCGCGAAGCGCACAGATGGGTTCGTACCACATAGGCCCCTACGACGCTTAATACAGGCTATATATACTGAAGGGAGCCTGTTTCAGTTAGTTGTATATAAAGTTGTAATTTTCGCGGTGTTTGGCTATAACCCGTGCCCTCTCCCGTAAAGCTCTGGGGAGTTGTACAGTAACTTGTACTTGTAGGATATATGCCGCTATCAATGGTTGTGCATATATAATTAATCAGGGATTTCAACATTAAGTGGCCATTTAACCTTACTATACGTGTATATATACTAGCTGAAACGTCGGAGGGGCCTGCGGCCCCTTTGTGCGTTAGGGGCCTGTGACCCATTTGTGCGCTTCGCCCACATGACATAGAAATCCTACTCTTTTCTATATATTGATCATATTATTATGCTACTTCAATATATCCTCGAGCAAATAGGTTCATATTGGACCTAAATACTGACATTGATTCATATTGGACTATAAAGAGCGTACATCTGGTGCTGAAATAGGCCCACAGTGAGCGTATTTGTTATTTATTTAATCAATGTGTTTTAATCAAAATTGAAAAGCTAACGCTGTTATAACCTCCGGCAGGGTACCGGTACCCCGATTCACCACACCAACTTTGGTTGAAACCGGTCTGGGAGAAAAATAACAGAGAGTCGGACATACACACGGTGGGGAATCACGTGGTTTCGAGGTTGATGAGTACCACGCACCCAAAATGTGCAAACGCACACAAACATAATATATGAGGAATTGACACAAAATATAACATTTTGACTGTTACGAGCATATGCTAGTTTATTTAAAAAACAAGTTGATACCTTATTTGTTCGGAAATACTCAGTAGTTTTCTATAACATTCTGACCAAAGTTTCCAGTCGGAGGTTCGCGGAATACACAAGACCATACTACCAGGAGAATCCTTCGACTGACAACTTTGGCCAGAATGTTAGTGCAAACAACTGTGAGTTTGGACACAGATTAGGTATCAGCTTTTTTGAAAAATAGTATAGCATATGTTCGTAGCTGCCAACGTACCATGTAATATATAATTATCATAGTTTATTATCATTTTCCTTGTTTCTCGTCGCGTTTGCGATCGCCTCGGCCATTTTGAATGCGTGGTACTCATCAACTAGAACCAACGTGATTCCCCACCATGATACAGACATATCCTACTCTACAACCAGGCCGGCATCCCTATAGTTAGAACGTGCTTGGCCCTTTGCTGAAAGCCGGATTCAGCAAAGATGACTTCGCTGTGAAAGTCACTCTAAGTGAAAGTGACTATATATATATATGCTATTATACGTTCGAGTCCGCTTCCATTAATTAGTCTGTTATGACGGACTTTACGCCGATATACGGTGGCGGGATTTGTCATCAAATATAATAAGCTTCATCCAACATATCAGCATAGAATGATATAATTATCGGAAATAGATGTATTACGGTCACACTGATGTATTATAATAAATAGTTTATGCTCAAATAGCCATAGCATATGTCATGAAATTAGAAGTAATCATGATTATAGTGCTTTGTTTGTGTTTACAGAAAGACCCGACTCTATTCGGCAACATTTGAATTTTATCCGACAACAGTTTTGACTGTAACATATTGAATGCACCCAAACAACAAACACGTGGAACGTATACGCAATGTAGTTGTATTCCAATATTCTATGGCTGTTAGAAGGTCTTTAAATGGTAAGCCATGTCATTACTGGTTTGTTAAACATTTCTTACAATGCATTGACGTCTCGCTAAGGTTTTTGTTTATACTTAATAATCTTATCTAATTTGTTTACTTTTTCACTTTCGCTTTCTCATATTGTAAATAAACTTTACACACCGGAACGGAATAAGCTGAGTTCACTTTGTGGAGTTCAGAACTAATATCATGTTTTTACGGAATAAACCAGTTTATTGTCACAACTGTGATATTTGATTACATTTATTTGTGGTGTTAGATGAGCAGTTCAAAAACGCCAGCAGCCTGTTATAAGACTTGGATATATAGGACGGGACTTGGACGTAAAACAGTATCTCGCTATACCGATTTCACTAACTAGTTTATCTATACGAGCAAACTTGGTCTGCACGAACCACTTGTGTTAATGATCCAATTTAAGATTTTGTGTTCAAATTATTGCAATGCATGGTATGTTATATAGTATAAAGGAATAATATGCACTTTAATTCAGTAATACTGATATACAAAAGCCTGACGGTTTCCGAAAGCTGCCCATAGAGTCACAAAAATATTGCCATTCACCTAGTTTTTTTATATGTTCATTTTATATATGACCGCTTTTATAACGCGTTTGTCAACCAGAGGTGCAAGTCCAATTTTGACAAATAATATATATTCAAAATCTCATTCGTGAGGAAGGTTACTAACGTGAAAATGTTTTCCAATATGACCTTTAATCACAACTTGGACGAGTACAAGAAAACACATACTGTACACAACATTGTATACTGACATTGTTGTTATCCATCTGTATGTTTAATCCAAATTTTGGGAATAATATTATTGTATAATTACAGGATGTACATGATTCACTTGTCAATAGAGTTACTGAACTTTGATTAGAATTACGCCGTGACGTCACCCGGAATTCGATAACTTTTGGGACTCCTGTGATGTCAGGTAGTATATTCTTGACACTTTCGGAGTCAGTATGACTTTTCCCAGATTATCATGTGACGGCTTTGGCCCAATCAGAAATAGTGTTAGTAAAGGGATGGATGATAAAATGCATTATCTAACTATTTAAGATTAAAATAATTTATAGGAAGTATATACATTCCTGATTTGAAGTATACAAACGGTCGCATAAATAAGTATTACTGATGATACTTACGAATATTGTAATACGTCACAAAACTGTGTATTCTTTCTGTTAATTATATAGTGGTTTTACCATATATGTATCGATTACGGTTTCGAGATGCAAAGCATGGGCACGCGAGTTTTCCCTGCAATCATCGAGGCAACCACTGCATATGGCCTAATAACACATATAAATACAAAATAATCACGCCAAACAAAACCATATATTATCAACCTTATACTGGGGGTGGCAAAAAGTTTGAACAGCACTATTTTCTCACAAACAGAATAGCAGTCGTCAATTCTACAAAAAAAATTTGGACCGTCCAAAACATTTACGACTACTTTTAGCTATTCCTGATGCTTTTCTTGTTTCAATTTGTTCCATTTGTATGTACCAAATGGCATGTGTATATGTTTAATTATACAATGTATATCGAATCTTCAGTATTGGAAAAGATAAAGGTATATATATAAAAACATTTACGACTACTTTTAGCTATTCCTAATTCTTGCCAGTACTATAGTTCATTAGGGAGGTTTCTGAAAACTCACGGATAGAGGGACAATTACATTAAAGCACTACGTCATCCGTTTAATGTATATTTATATACTGTGGCAACAAATTATGCGCACTTTTTAACTGTATGCGTGATGTCATAATCATCACACAGGTTAAGTTATCAATCCATTGGTTTGTATCAAAAATTTAATTTGATGATACATACACTCAGTCAGTTAGTTTTGTTGTATCATTCAGTCACCACTTATCAAGCTTCGGAAACTATCCATGATTAGCAAAACATCCCTATTATGCGAAAGGTGTCCGCTCATAACTACTTGTATATATAAGTTACTTACATACTATATTATAGTAGATTTACATGGCAAGTTGATCCGAAACGTAAGTAGAAGGAGGATGTCACACACACCCTTTTGTACGCGCAGTTCAGTTCAGGCCATTTTCAGGTGTTGGATTGGATTCATACCCCGTTGTATTCAGGATTCATACACCACCTTAAATGCTATTCGGTATTAAAATAAAAGACTGCTATGTGAGCTAGAATGTTACAGCCATTTCAAATATTATTTGGGTCTTGTTCTGTTAAGCGCTAACATGCACAGATTAACCGAGTCGGATCCGGTGAGCTCTATATGCCGGAATTAGAGTAATATGTAGCCATCAGGACTTTAATATAATGATGTTCAGATCAGCAGATTACAATCGATAAAAGTGATGAAAATAAATGGTATTGAAGTGTGAAATATATGTCCTTCATCAAATATTTTCTCAACTGGTATTCACAGAACCTCTGTTATAATTGTAACTGTTATTAAGTATCCACAGAACCTCTGTTGTAATTATAACTGGTATTCAGTATTCACAGAACATCTGTTATAATCATAAATGGTATTCAGTATTCACAGAACCTCTGTTATAATTGTAACCGGTATTCAGTATTCACAGAATATCAATTATAATTATAAATGGTATTCAGTATTCACAAAACCTCTGTTATAATTATAACTGGTATTCAGTATTCACAGAACCTCTGTTATAATTATAACTGGTATTCAGTATCCACAAAACCTCTGTTATAATTGTAACCGGTATTCAGTATTCACAGAATATCTGTTCTAATTATAAATGGTATTCAGTATTCACAGAACCTCTGTTATAATTATAAATGGTATTCGGGATTCACAGAACCTCTGCTATAATTATAACTGGTATTCAGTATTCACAGAACCTCTGTTATAATTATAACTGGTATTCAGTATTCACAGAACCTCTGTTATAATTATAACTGTTATTCAGTATCCACGGAACCTCTGTTATAATTATAACTGGTATTCGGGATTCACAGAACCTCTGTTATAATTGTAACCGGTATTCAGTATTCACAGAATATCTGTTATAATTATAAATGGTATCCAGTATTCACAGAACCTCTGTTATAATTATAAATGGTATTCAGTATCCACGGAACCTCTGTTATAATTATAACTGGTATTCAGTATTCACAGAACCTCTGTTATAATTGTAACTGGTATTCAGTATTCACAGAACCTCTGTTATAATTATAACTGGTATTCAGTATTCAAAGAATATCTGTTATAATTATAACTGTTATTCAGTTTCAACGGAACATCTGTTATAATTATAACTGGTATTCGGTATTCACAGAACCTCTGTTATAATTATAACTGTTATTCAGTATCCACGGAACCTCTGTTATAATTATAACTGGTATTCGGGATTCACAGAACCTCTGTTATAATTATAACCGGTATTCAGTATTCACAGAATATCTGTTATAATTATAAATGGTATTCAGTATTCACAGAACCTCTGTTATAATTATAAATGGTATTCAGTATCTACGGAACCTCTGTTATAATTAAAACTGGTATTCAGTATTCACAGAACCTCTGTTATAATTATAACTGGTATTCAGTATTCACAGAACCTCTGTTATAATTATAACTGTTATTCGGTATCCACGGAACCTCTGTTATAATTATAACTGGTATTCGGTATTCACAGAACCTCTGTTATAATTATAACTGTTATTCAGTATCCACGGAACCTCTGTTATAATTATAACTGGTATTCGGGATTCACAGAACCTCTGTTATAATTATAACCGGTATTCAGTATTCACAGAATATCTGTTATAATTATAAATGGTATTCAGTATTCACAGAACCTCTGTTATAATTATAAATGGTATTCAGTATCCACGGAACCTCTGTTATAATTATAACTGGTATTCAGTATTCACAGAACCTCTGTTATAATTATAACTGGTATTCAGTATTCACAGAACCTCTGTTATAATTGTAACTGGTATTCAGTATTCACAGAACCTCTGTTATAATTATAACTGGTATTCAGTATTCACAGAATATCTGTTATAATTATAACTGTTATTCAGTATCAACGGAACATCTGTTATAATTATAACTGGTATTCGGTATTCACAGAACCTCTGTTATAATTATAACTGGTATTCAGTATTCCCAGAACCTCTGTTATAATTATAAATGGTATTCAGTATTCACAGAACCTCTGTTATAATTATAAATGGTATTCGGGATTCACAGAACCTCTGTTATAATTGTAACCGGTATTCAGTATTCACAGAACCTCTGTTATAATTATAACTGGTATTCAGTATTCCCAGAACCTCTGTTATAATTATAAATGGTATTCAGTATTCACAGAACCTCTGTTATAATTATAAATGGTATTCGGGATTCACAGAACCTCTGTTATAATTGTAACCGGTATTCAGTATTCACAGAACCTCTGTTATAATTATAACTGGTATTCAGTATTCACAGAACCTCTGTTATAATTATAACTGTTATTCAGTATCAACGGAACCTCTGTTATAATTATAACTGGTATTCGGGATTCACAGAACCTCTGTTATAATTATAACCGGTATTCAGTATTCAAAGAATATCTGTTATAATTATAAATGGTATTCAGTATTCACAGAACCTCTGTTATAATTATAACTGGTATTCAGTATTCACAGAACCTCTGTTATAATTATAACTGGTATTCAGTATTCACAGAATATCTGTTATAATTATAACTGGTATTCAGTATTCACAGAACCTCTGTTATAATTATAACTGGTATTCAGTATTCACAGGACCTCTGTTATAATTGTAACTTGTATTCGGGATTCACAGGACCTCTGTTATAATTAAAACCGGTATTCGGTATTCACAGGACCTCTGTTATAATTGAAACTGGTATTCGGGATTAACAGAACCTCTGTTATGATTATAACTGGTATTCAGTATTCACAGAACCTCTGTTATAATTATAACTGTTATTCAGTATCCACAAAACCTCTGTTATAATTATAACTGGTATACCGACCCACAAATCCAGGATATATATCACAAATTTTGCGTAATTTGCTGCAGGGGGAGACGTGGTCTGTATACAGTTATCTAAGAGTGGTCTGTGTCCGAATTTCTTTGCAGACTGCCAACGAAAATAAATTTGGAACCGTGGTTGAATTGAAATATCTTAAATGAACTAGTTTCATATCAAGATACTTGTGAACAGATTGAAGTTCGTCTGTATTTTCAGAAACAAAACATGGCCTTGAGCCATTTTGGCAAGACTGAAAACTTGAATGATGATTCAGCGCCGAGGAGTTTGATGGTGTGTTTAAATAGATCCAGGACAAGCGGCGAGATACAGGAAGCTCGTGTATTATACAAATGTTTATCCGGGGGATATACACAAGTAAAGCACGTTACTTTTTTATTTATTAAAACAAAATAAAAACTTGGATATACTATAGATTCCCGGTGTGGAAATATTTCGCTGAAAAGTTGAAATTGTTAGTTGGTTTCAAGTTGGATTCGAACCGTTGATTGTGATTCCACTCGATGTTAGTATCACGGGTTTCATTTAAAAAGAAAATTTACTTGAAATCTTACAATTCTGCAGAACATTTGGAGCAAGGTATAATGACGAAAATCAGATCATGTATAATTTATTTATTCATTTCATTATATGTCCAAATTTTGAATTTTGGAACATGTGAAATGAAACGATAAGACTATCATTAAGTTGCACAACCAAGTCGGTATTGAGCAATAAAGATATGATATATATACAAAATTATGTAAGAATTTACATTATTTACATAAATATACAGTTTTTACAATATTGCGATTCTATTATTATTAAATACTAAAAGTTGACTAGCCTTTAGTAACTACATGTATTCTGTGCGTGAGAATGGTTATATAAACGTGTATAACTAGGATAACAAGAAGAAAGTGTGATATATGTATACATGTAAACAGCATGCATAATATGAAATAAGAACACACTAATCACTGGGGACTGAGTGGTCATCGAAGCAATGCTGTTTTAATTAACACAAAAACGCCATCCGGGTGTCTAATATAATGAGATCACAGCAATGTATATGGCCATGCCAACTTTCAGCTCGGGTTCATGGAGGCGATACATTGATGGCATAGGAACATACATAAACAATTTCCCGTGGCACTACGATATATTCCCGTTCACCGTTTACTATATTCGTTTAGGTGTCGTGCGGGGTTCTACAAGATGCCACCCCGGAACGGAATTAGATTCGAGAAATTTTAACAGTTGAAATTCAATGCCTATGTATACGTGAAACGACATGTCTGAAATCTGAAGTTAGACACACCCCACGACTGACGAGGTTCTATAGGTATATCTCTTCTGTCATGTTTCTAGCAATCAATCAGACATGGTGGCATCAAACATGGAAGCCATATAAAATGAAATGGTCTACATTAAAACAACTGTTAATTAATTTGGATATTGAGCGTCCGTTATTAAAATAATTGATCGTTGTTTGTAACCACCCATTATCCTATAAACTGGACACACCGAACAAAGGAGTGACGTCATAGCCATGTTGTACTGCTACATAATAAACATGGTGTGGTCTTCAGATAGCAAATAGAACTTCGGGTCGTGTGGAGCACTAGCTTAATAATTAAGTAGTAGTTTCTGTGCAGGTCCATCTAAACTTTCCACACCCTGATATAGGCTATGCGTGGAAACCCCATATCATATCGGCTGTCGCACCATGGACAGCTTATCTCTACCACCTGATTATTGTTCATACGTTCTGCTAAAATTGGGCAGATATACCAAATCGTGTAGTTTGGGCTCCATAAAATCACAAGGATTTTCCAGCCAAGTGCATACTCATAGCAAAACAACAGTAATACGCATTACAAGTACATATGGTTGAACCTGGCTATTGTCTCCTCCAATTGGAAACAGCGTCGTTGATTGAACATTAATAGTACAGGCGAATTAGGGTTCAATCCAAAACTAATTCCAACACAAATGGCAAAGGTGCCATCATATAGAGTAAGTCAATATATACAACATACTCAAATCTTAGAGAACAATGTTTGGGACAAATAGCGAAATTTCTATTCCCATGCATGGCAACGAGGGGTGATTTTAACTGAGTGTGGAAACTAGGTGTAAAATTGCGTGTATGGCGATAATTATTTCCATTATCTCAAATATTATGTTGGTTTGTATGAACACCCATTGTTGTCTAACTTTGGATATGATGCTCTCCTCTCGGTAATGTCAAGGTCATACGTAAAGGTCAAGGTCATTGCAAAAAAATATGCGCTTTTTCCGATACTATCATATAATTTCGACCCACTTGATTGAAATTTAAAATATTGAGAGACGAATATATATTTAAAACAAGAGGTGTGCACTCGTGTGCTAGCATACCCCCACCGTGGCAAATTCAACCCGCATTATGATCCATTATCCGTAAAGTGTTCCGAACCCATATTCGAAGAAATTTCCGGAAAATATCCTAACTTGATAGCATCCACACAAAAAAAATCCCAAAATTTTCTAAGTCAAAATGAGTCGAAAATGAAGTGTAATGTTAGGAAAAACAGTCCGAGCCAACCCTGAGCCGCATCATGTAGATAGGGTGTTGTGAGAAGCATGTATACCAAAAATTATTGAAATCGGTTCATATTTGTTAAAGTTATTAAGTCGGACAGAATTTTCTAAGTCAAAATAAGTCGAAAAGTAAGGCGTAACTTAAAAAAAGAAAGTCGGACCGCACCGCAATTAGCATCATGCGGAGAGGCAGTCCTACGGAGATTGCATACAAAAAAATTATTGAAATCGGTTCATATTTGTTAAAGTATTTTTCATGGGTTCCTCGACTCGAATCAAATATTTTTTACCCCCAAAGCCAAAGAAATAGTAATATAGGACCCTCTGATCGGATTGTTGTTGTTGGAATCTGTTGAGATGGGGACCCTCTGTTCGGATTGAGTACCTTTAATAAATTATACAATCATGAAATGCTCTTTACATTTGGAATTTCAGCAGGGCTCCACATCTAATATCAATTAGTATGTGAATATGTACATCTGTGCAGAGTTTCATGCTTTAGTCACATATTGAATAATTGCCTCGAAAATTGGACTTAATCTACTACACTATATTGTTTATCCCATCATATAATAAGTTTTAACCACCTCAGTCGCAAATCTCTTGGTTAAACGGTAATAATTTGTTTTCATACAACCGTTTTGTAAAAACGGAACGTATTATGTTTTTGGTCGGTCCATCCGTTCGCTTTTTTCGAAAATGATAACTTTAGTAAGTCTGAACGTCATGGAATGAAATTTGGTATGTCAGTTTACTTGCCCAAAATACAGGACAAGTTAAAATTTTGGTTCCGCCCGCCAATTTTTTCCTGAGTTATGGTCCTTGTCGAACTTGCCGATTATTTTTGTTTCTGCATGATAATTTTTAGTTTTAATTATCTGATTGTTTTCAAATTTGTTATATGGATTACCCATATGAAAATACAGGTCAAGTTTGAATTTGGGTTCCGTCCGCCAAATTTGGTATCTGAATTACTTGTTATGAAATTACCACATGCGTATTTTGCCACGCCCTAGCGATGCTCTTGTTTTTAATTACTATGACCTTTGAATGTGACCTTGACCTTCCAACCACATATGTGGAAATGTGGACCATACTGGTTCGTTCATAAACCAGTGCAAACGTTGAGGTAGTTGTTGAATTGTCTATTATAAGAATAATTTAATGTAAAATCTCCAAATAACCCATGTTTGGCCATCGTTGCCATGGAAACTCAAATTTACCAAACTGTCGCAATGGGAATTTCCTAAATATTCTAACAAAGTAGGCATTCGGCTATCCTGTGTACCAAAAAGACGTATGTGTTGCAACCAGTTCGCACTAACTGATTTGTTGCATTACAAGTCATGTTGTGATTTTTGTCTCAACAATCGACTATATAAATATCACATGTTATGACTTGTTGTACATACAAATATTTCATATATCAAACTGCTATAGTTTCCAAATCAGATATCGATATCTTTTTAAATGAACCTTCCCATGGAGCCTGAATTCCGGAGTTTACAAAATAGTGTTGTTGATCGCTATCTGTAATAAATCATAACCAGGACGGTCGAAAATATGACTGCTATAACTGATAAAAATCCTGATTTTTAACAATGACCTTGACCTTTACGTGTGAACTTGACATTTCAAGGTCACCATGTATATGTGGAAATGTCGGCCACAAGTTTTTCCATAAACTAATTTAAACGTTTAGGTAGTTGTTAAATTATTTACGATAGGCACTATTTAATGTAAATTTCTAAATACCCGATTATTAGCCATCGTTGCCATGGAAACTTAAATTTACCAAATTTGTCCCAGTTGGATTTTCCTAAATAAAAGATATTCTAACAAAGTAGACATTCAACTACCCAGTGTACCAAAAGACGTCTGTGTTGCAATCAGTTCACAATAACTGACATGTTGCATATGACAAGTTATGGTATGATGTTTTGTCTCAACAATCGACTACATAAATATCACAAGTATATGTCTTGTTGTACATAAAAATGTTGTGGACACATATTTCAAACTACTATAGTTTCTAAAGCAGATATTGATATCCATTCAAATTAACCATCCCATGGAGCCTGCATACCGGAGTTTATAAAATAGTGCTGGTTATTGCTATTCGTAATAAATCATAACCAGGACGGTCGAAAATATGACTGTTATATGATACAAATCCAGATTTTTAACAATGACCTTGACCT
The DNA here is from genome assembly GCA_032622095.1 of Siphonodentalium dalli. NCBI lineage: Eukaryota > Metazoa > Mollusca > Scaphopoda > Gadilida > Siphonodentaliidae > Siphonodentalium > Siphonodentalium dalli. Next base: position 185,560,208 of record CP136061.1, on the reverse strand, counting down.
TTATACATGACCTTGACATTTCAAGGTCACCGTGGATATATGGTAATGTTGGCCTATGGTAATGTTGGCCATTACAAGTGTTTCGATAAACCAATGTAAACTTGTAGGTAGTTGTTCAATTATTCACTATAGGTACAATTTAATGTAAATTTTCCAAATACCCGATTATTAGCCATCGTTGCCATGAAAACACAAATTTATCAAATGTGTCCCAATTAGATTTTCCTAAAAAAATTATATTCTAATGAAGTACATATTCAGCTATCCAGTAAACTAAAAGCCATTTGTGTTGTAATTTGTTTGGGGTTGACCAGGGGGGGGGGGGGGGTCGGGGGTCGGACAAAAATTTCAGGCACGTATGATCATTTAAATTTTTTCCGGCCTCGGGGGACCCACCCACCCAATTTCTTCCGTTTCCGGCCTTTTTTTTCCAGGCAATTTTGGACACCCACCATTTTTCTTCCGTTTCAGGAATTTTTTTCCGGTCAGTTTTGGACACCCACCCCCCCCCCCTAAATTTGAGAAAATTATCAATTGACCAACCAAATAGCTGATTATCCCTGATTATAAAGGATTATTCTGCATTATCATAGTTTATTGCGCGAGATTTTAATAGAACAGTACATAATGAAGATAACGATACTATTTGAATTGATCATATAAGTGTCATTAATCAATAAATGTGTCTACATAATCACATTTCTAGGGATAAGCAGAGTGCCAAAGTTTTTATTAACATTCAGTTTCATAATATATAGTCACATGATCTAGTCACATAATCACATTTGAGTATTCTACATACTACATGGTACAACACATTTAAGATTATTTGATATTTTGATATTTGCTATGTGATACAGTGTGTGATAAATTGCTTGAATCAAATTGTTTATCAAAACATGTGGAAATACAACTGTTCATCCCAATTTGAAGAATAATGCTAATACCAAACATAACCATGATATACCCGCATGACTCTTCTTGGGGCATCTCAGAAACCAGAACTGAGGAAACATGTTATAGCGTGTAATGGCAGGCTGGTATCCACTGCCTGAAGTAATAGGCTTCGTAATAATTGGGATAACATATGGATGGATAGCCCAATCTCACTTCTTTTTTGCTCACGATATCAGTGACGATAAAATCTTTGTTACTGTGATTAACATTGCAAGCTGATCAACATTAACTTTGAAAACAATTTGAAATTGTTCAAGCTGGCCCGGCTGGCCTTCAATTTATATGTTAAGATTTTATGTTTTACATTGTCAAAAGTCTATTTTATTCCATTATTTATTATATCTTTATTTCCATGGCACATATGGTCAAGTGTGCTTTCATTTTATTGCTTTATTTTCAGCTGAGTTCTGCATAGTTATTCTTATTTTGTTGTATCAGTAGATGGAATTCTGATTAATTTTACTTTTCCAATAGCGCAGTTTCTTGTTCTGTCAAGTTGAATTTGGGTTATTGTTGGCCATTGTGCAACTGATCCAACTTCTGATAACCTCTATATATAGTATAGCATTGCTATTAACTATATATGACCTGTTTCTGTACAAAACACATAAAAATAAGACTCAATAGCAGAAATGGAAAAAAAATTTGGCACATGGAAAAAACTGCTTTTCGGACCTGAGAGACACCGACCCACCCCATCATACGTGCTGGAAATTTTTTCCGACCCCCCCCCCCCCCCCTGGGTTGACACAATTTTTCGGCTAGATTGCCTGTACTTTTACGCCACGATCTCCATTGGGGTGTCCATGTTAGATTAATACGCAGTATACTTGCGAGGTGCCGCCCTGGTGGTTATACTGGTACACGCCAACTTCACCTCTACCTGCTTGGTCTGAAAATAGTCAGACCGACATTTGATGCGGTATAAATGTAGCTAGAGTTCACAGTAACAATAATTGTGTCTACTGAAAAACCGATCGACGTTGTACATATAGCCTCTCAGTAACATGGATCTAGAACTCCACCCAACTAATACAAAATATAATGGATGTTTCTTAACTATGGATGTCATATCTATCATAGGCAGCCGATCTAGATACCATTTTGTGGATTTTGTGAACATAATATTGCACCAAAAGCACAAGTGAATGGTTTGCCTTATTCTTGTACACAGAGAACAACATATAGGCCTATAACGCCCAACGTTTCTAACTCCGACGGTATGGTTGGCTATCACTCAGCATTTGAGTGTATTGCACACGTTTCCTCAGTACGGAAAAAATCCGCTTGCTTTGATGCGGTCAAGCGATATATATAATATCGATATGAATCGAAATGGGAACCGCAATCCTCCTCTACCAGTTGCGTAAAAATTCATTCTACTACTGAAAACTCTTCTACTTGTCCACCTGTAAATTGGATCCAAGCCGATCCATCTCGCCTCCGGAATCACGCCTGTCAGCTCGACCTGTGAACCTTGTGAGAACGGAACCCCAAACGGAACATCCCGTCACCAGAGATCTGAAAGTACAAACCTTGAAATATTGGTACAAACACACCATAGTTTACAATATACGGAACTACCAGAAATATTAATGTAATTCAAATCTATTGCGAGCCATTTCCTTGACAATGGTCTGATGGGTAATGCCTTTAACTTGGAAAAACATGTTCAAATGAAACATCTCTCAAAGCAACTTAAAGGGGAACTGTACGCCATTTTCAGTAAATTGCAGGTGATAACATAGAAAACTAAGTAATTTGAGTCGAAGATGTATTCTGGAAACGTTCAGGTTGATATGTTATCTTAAAATGAAAGTTAATAATTTTATATCAATTTGATTTATGGCTGGAGTCATAAATTAAATTACGAATTTCCGTATACAAGATGTAATCAAAATAATTCACGGATAGTGGATTGAGAAAAACGTGACACACATGATCGTGTACAAAATTATGTTGATACTGGACGTAAACTGAGGCCACTCGCTGACTAGTGACTATATATACAATGACTTAATGAGTATATGCATGGGACTAGTGTGCATATAATATAACATTTATTTGATACATTTGCTTGAAAACTGTCCAAAAATTACTCGACAACGACAATTGGTATTTTCGCATTCCGGCTATAATCTGCTGTCCGTAACATTACTTCGTAATCGACAGACTTTAAAATAATGGAAATCTGGTTAGCTTATTCTACAACTCAGAGACTAAAGAAACCAAAAACAACATTTGGGTACAGTATCCCTTTAAAAGTACTCAATCCGATCAGACGCTCCTAAATTACTATTTCTTTGGCTTCGGGAGTAAACAATATTTGATTTGATAGGAGGAACCCACCCATCAAAGCTCTGGGTTATCATGTATCGATTTTTTAAGTTAGTTATTTCTCGAGATGTGTAATAACATGTGGCCCAGAAACACGTGGTCAAACGGAGGGTCTCGCACAAAATTGCGTAACACTAAAATCAAGTGGTAATACGGTCAATATTCGTTACATCTTGTAGCACCCCTTACGACACATACACTAATATAGTAAACGGGTCAACATGTGAACTGGAACTTGTATAGTTCGCAACCTGTCAAATGACTCATGGGCGCACCGCATATCGTAGTGCCACGGACCTGTCAAATGACTCATAGGCGCACCGCATATCGTAGTGCCACGGACCTGTCAAATGACTCATGGGCGCACCGCATATCGTAGTGCCACGGACCTGTCAAATGACTCATGGGCGCACCGCATATCGTAGTGCCACGGACCTGTCAAATGACTCATGGGCGCACCACATATCGCAGTGCCACGGACCTGTCAAATGACTCATGGGCGCACCGCATATCGTATAGTGCCACGGCAAATTGTTTATACATGTTTCTTATTTTGTTGCAATAAATGGATTCTGATAACTAAAGCCTATTTTGAAGAAATGTTGTTGTTGTATCTTGATGGTATGGGACCGCTGATCGGATTGAGTACCGTACCGTTAAAGGCACGTGAGGCCTTAGTTGTCGAAAATATTCATATTTGTTCCAATCACCGTAAACAGAAAAACATTAAAACGCATACAGTTTCGTTCATATATACCATGACCATCGCGTAAACAGCATGTTATCATAAATATTTACTATATTTTACCTAAGCAAGAGCCTGATTGTGTTACAGAAGACAGCACAATGCTGCTGGATAATCACACACAAATGGCATAAACGCTCTTTATTCGTTCCATATCAGGAATTCAACAACAAAGAACGCTCTTTATGTTTACTATCATAATATAAACAAACACCAGAAAAGTAACTTGTTATGCTTTTGTTTACATAACAATGGTCAAATATATGACAATAACATACTGTTTATGCGATATTTCTTATTTGTATACGGACAAAGTCTGTCTACATTGTGTTGTTCTTTCTGTTTGTGGCGGTTTTTGACGGGTGGAAATATTTTCACAGGATACCCACCGCCAAGGCCAACCGTACCTTTAACTTCACTTCATTTGCCAGGCAATTTGTCTGGAAATTCCTCGTATAGTTGATGGCTTTACTGTGCTGGGATATGGACTGCAAAATTTAACACCCCACACCATTTACTACATATATTACGCAGTAAGATCTACATTTCACCCACCTTACACATTTTCGCACAGGCAGCACATGTGAGATAGTTGGTGAAAATTTCCTATCTCATACAACACGTGACTCACCACACCGGAACTAGTTTAATGGGCCATCTGCATGTCATGTGTAACTAAAACAATGGCGACCAAACAGTTACGCTTTAAGTCGATAAATAAGGGACGAATTCGTGAACACTGATCAAAGATATGACTCCAACATGTTAAACACGGAGAACCTTCAACATAAGCTCACTTGAAAATGCAGAGTTGCATAGCATGCACGACTAATTGTGTGAACGCATTCGATCAAACGAAAGGCACCAAAGCGAAAGTGTCTACATTTCGTAACACGTAAAATATATCTGCTTTACAAATCACGAACGAAATAGTTCCACATTCGAAAACTTGTCATCGTCGCATTAAATCGTCGAACACGTCAAACTAACATTTTTCCGTCATTTAAACATGTAGTCCATGGGCTGGTAGGATCCCTGGTGCACCCCATACCTTAAATTATTTGGTATTTTCATGTACCCTAATGTGTATTTTTCAGGGAAAATGATGTTATCAGCAAATATTTTGTATCATATAATGTATCTACTGGGTCAAAGTTTAAACTTACTCAGTTACCATTTTTTTTCCAATTATGATGGGGTGGGGGAAACGGTATCCCACATACGGGATGTCATTGTGATTCGATTTTATCAGGTGATGTGTCATTTTGTAGATATTGGAATACTATATCCACCATGATGTTGTCATTGATGACGTCACCAGAGGTAAAAAGGTCCCGCGACGGCAATGAAAACGCAAATATAATAGTCTGGAAGCTGATATGGTACCCCACACCACAGGACTTAACTTCAACCACTCACTTTCTTCCTAATTATGTCCATCAACTTTTAAGCAATGTTAACACGAAAGAAATTGGCCGCGTAGACACTAAACAAGATGTTTTAAGATGAGGCACTATAAGTCAGTTTGGTGCAAATTATAGAGAGAAAATCTCAACAAATATATAAAAACTAGCAGGGTGACCCGACTTCGTCCGGGCTTTTCCCCCTCTGCTTTCATACATAGAAAACTAAGTAATTTGAGTCGAAGATGTATTCTGGAAACGTTCAGGTTGATATGTTATCTTAAAATAAAAGTTAATAATTTTATATCAATTTGATTTATGGCTGGAGTCATAAATTAAATTACGAATTTCCGTATACAAGATGTAATCAAAATAATTCACGGATAGTGGATTGAGAAAAACGTGACACACATGATCGTGTACAAAATTATGTTGATACTGGACGTAAACTGAGGCCACTCGCTGACTAGTGACTATATATACAATGACTTAATGAGTATATGCATGGGACTAGTGTGCATATAATATAACATTTATTTGATACATTTGCTTGAAAACTGTCCAAAAATTACTCGACAACGACAATTGGTATTTTCGCATTCCGGCTATAATCTGCTGTCCGTAACATTACTTCGTAATCGACAGACTTTAAAATAATGGAAATCTGGTTAGCTTATTCTACAACTCAGAGACTAAAGAAACCAAAAACAACATTTGGGTACAGTATCCCTTTAAAAGTACTCAATCCGATAAGACGCTCCTAAATTACTATTTCTTTGGCTTCGGGAGTAAACAATATTTGATTTGATACGAGGAACCCACCCATCAAAGCTCTGGGTTATCATGTATCGATTTTTTAAGTTAGTTATTTCTCGAGATGTGTAATAGCATGTGGCCCAGAAACACGTGGTCAAACGGAGGGTCTCGCACAAAATTGCGTAACTCTAAAATCAAGTGGTAATACGGTCAATATTCGTGACATCTTGTAGTACCCCTTACGACACATACACTAATATAGTAAACGGGTCAACATGTGAACTGGAACTTGTATAGTTCGCAACCTGTCAAATGACTCATGGGCGCACCGCATATCGTAGTGCCACGGACCTGTCAAATGACTCATAGGCGCACCGCATATCGTAGTGCCACGGACCTGTCAAATGACTCATGGGCGCACCGCATATCGTAGTGCCACGGACCTGTCAAATGACTCATGGGCGCACCGCATATCGCAGTGCCACGGACCTGTCAAATGACTCATGGGCGCACCGCATATCGTAGTGCCACGGCAAATTGTTTATACATGTTTCTTATTTTGTTGCAATAAATGGATTCTGATAACTAAAGCCTATTTTGAAGAAATGTTGTTGTTGTATCTTGATGGTATGGGACCGCTGATCGGATTGAGTACCGTACCGTTAACTTCACTTCATTTGCCAGGCAATTTGTCTGGAAATTCCTCGTATAGTTGATGGCTTTACTGTGCTGGGATATGGACTGCAAAATTTAACACCCCATACCATTTACTACATATATTACGCAGTAAGATCTACATTTCACCCACCCTACACATTTTCGCACAGGCAGCACATGTGAGATAGTTGGTGAAAATTTCCTATCTCATACAACACGTGACTCACCACACCGGAACTAGTTTAATGGGCCATCTGCATGTCATGTGTAACTAAAACAATGGCGACCAAACAGTTACGCTTTAAGTCGATAAATAAGGGACGAATTCGTGAACACTGATCAAAGATATGACTCCAACATGTTAAACACGGAGAACCTTCAACATAAGCTCACTTGAAAATGCAGAGTTGCATAACATGCACGACTAATTGTGTGAACGCATTCGATCAAACGAAAGGCACCAAAGCGAAAGTGTCTACATTTCGTAACACGTAAAATATATCTGCTTTACAAATCACGAACGAAATAGTTCCACATTCGAAAACTTGTCATCGTCGTATTAAATCGTCGAACACGTCAAACTAACATGTTTCCGTCATTTAAACATGTAGTCCATGGGCTGGTAGGATCCCTGGTGCACCCCATACCTTAAATTATTTGGTATTTTCATGTACCCTAATGTGTATTTTTCAGGGAAAATGATGTTATCAGCAAATATTTTGTATCATATAATGTATCTACTGGGTCAAAGTTTAAACTTACTCAGTTACCATTTTTTTTCCAATTATGATGGGGTGGGGGAAACGGTATCCCACATACGGGATGTCATTGTGATTCGATTTTATCAGGTGATGTGTCATTTTGTAGATATTGGAATACTCTATCCACCGGTACCAAAAATATATGATGTTGTCATTGATGACGTCACCAGAGGTCAAAAGGTCCCGCGACGGCAATGAAAACGCAAATATAATAGTCTGGAAGCTGATATGGTACCCCACACCACAGGACTTAACTTCAACCACTCACTTTCTTCCTAATTATGTCCATCAACTTTTAAGCAATGTTAACACGAAAGAAATTGGCCGCGTAGACACTAAACAAGATGTTTTAAGATGAGGCACTATAAGTCAGTTTGGTGCAAATTATAGAGAGAAAATCTCAACAAATATATAAAAACTAGCAGGGTGACCCGACTTCGTCCGGGCTTTTTCCCCTCTGCTTTCATACGGACTTCAGATACCAATTTTCAAATAGCTGGTTTTGAAAACCTCTGTGGATCTAACATCGAAATCGAAAGGCGCGATTTGACCTTGAATTGGCCATTTTGAAGGTCAAGGTCAGATCGGGGTCACGATTTGACCCGTCCAAAACACTCCGCGGACAAAAGTATCCCTCGGTATCAAATTTCGTCGAATTCCCGTCGAAAGGCGCGATTTGACATTGAATTGACCATTTTGAAAGTCAATGTCAGGTCGGGGCCACGATTTGACCCGCCCAAAACACTCCCCGGACAAAAGTACCCCTAGGTATCAAATTTCGTCGAAATCCCGTCGAAAGGCGCGATTTGTCCTTGAATTGACCATTTTGAAGGTCAAGGTCTGGTCGGGGTCACGATTTGACCCGTCCAAAACACTCCCCGGACAAATTCACCTACAGGTATCAAATTTCGTCGAAATCCGTCCGGCAGTTTTCCCGGCCATTGCTAACAAACAAACAGACAGACAGACAGAAGTCCCAAAATATATATTAGACTAGCAGGTGACCCGACTTCGTCCGGGCTTTGACCTTGAATTGACCATTTTGAAGGTCAATGTCAGGTCGGGGTAACGATTTCACCCGTCCAAAACACTCCCCGGACAAAAGTAGCCATATGTATAACATTTCGTCGAAATCCGTCCGTTTTACCCGATTTGACCTTGAATTGACAATTTTGAAGGTCAAGGTCAGGTGGGGGTCACGATTTGACTCGTCGAAAACACTCCCCCGACAAAAGTAACCCTAGGTATCGAAATCCGTTAATTTTTTAATTTAATTTGAGTTCATTCTGCCTTTTTAATCAAGAGAAATGATGGTACCCGTCCCGTGATGGTACCCGTCCCTAAAAGAGGTACGTTTGTGGGTACCCTTTTCAAGATGAAGATCACCTCGGGCGGAAAAACTTACCCGATGAAAATCTCACCCCGTTCCTTGGAACCCCTAAGTACGAAGACAGAAATAAGAATCACACAACACGCTCATGTCTGGATACAGACACACTCAAGTCTGGCCCAGACATAAGAATCACACTACACGCATACGCTCTTTATCAACGACACTGCGGATACGAACGCTCTTTAACTATCAACGCGATTAACCCCACAGTGTCAAGGACGGTCAATTGGGTGACTGCGAATGGAGAAGGAGTGCTCTGACGTTCTCAGAAGCGGTGCGATGATACTGCATATGGCATTTTACCCTTAGATAGGAAGTTTGGGCTCAATCCGTCCGGCAGTTTCCAGGCCATAGCAAACAAACAAACAGACAGACAGAAGTCACAAAATATATATTAGATGTCGATATTGTTGTGAAGCTAAAACACAGTGCTAGCGGCTTAGGGCAAAATGAAGCTCACCGGTCCTAGATGGGCACCAAAAATGGCCGCTGGAAGTGTAAATTTGTCACTAATATTTTCTTGATTAGTTTCTGCTGTTTGGAACTGGTTGAGAATTCCGACTTTATTTTGTATTTTTTTATGTTAAAGGCACGTGAGGCCTTAGTTGTCGAAAATATTCATATTTGTTCCAATCACCGTAAACAGAAAAACATTAAAACGCATACAGTTTCGTTCATATATACCATGACCATCGCGTAAACAGCATGTTATCATAAATATTTACTATATTTTACCTAAGCAAGAGCCTGATTGTGTTACAGAAGACAGCACAATGCTGCTGGCTAATCACACACAAATGGCATAAACGCTCTTTATTCGTTCCATATCAGGAATTCAACAACAAAGAACGCTCTTTATGTTTACTATCATAATATAAACAAACACCAGAAAAGTAACTTTTTATGCTTTTGTTTACATAACAATGGTCAAATATATGACAATAACATACTGTTTATGCGATATTTCTTATTTGTATACGGACAAAGTCTGTCTACATTGTGTTGTTCTTTCTGTTTGTGGCGGTTTTTGACGGGTGGAAATATTTTCACAGGATACCCACCGCCAAGGCCAACCGTACATTTAACTGATCATTGTAGCAATGAAATATGTCATTCTGTGGGTCCCATGCCCTTCCAATCTCTCAACATTTTGATTTTTACGGAATGCGGTATAAAATTGCACCAAAAATCACCATTGGGATTCTAGTCATATTTCAAAAAGAAATGAGCAGAACTGTGCAATATAAGTGAGGCATACCTGTACTTATGAAATTCCAACTCAATAGAACCAAAATTGTCACTTTGACTCAAAAGGACTGCCAAAATGGCAGCCATATTATGGAAAATGGTAGAAATGGTGGTATGACATCGATTGCTCTTCACGAGGTTTGTTTTATAGAAAATTTTAAAAGAAAATTTTGTTACGGAACGTATTTTTCGAATCTAGTCAATATACCTCGCGAATTTCACAATATGTTATGCAAATAAGGACAGTTAATCATAGATTAGGCGTTGAAACTAGCAGATGGGGCAAAATAGGCCAATGACTAGTACCCCATATTGTATACATCTGCAAATCCCCCGAAGGGGCAAGGCGAAATACATTCCGCGATATTACTGGGAAGAACCTTCTAGATGGAAATTGAATACACTACCGTACTTGCTTCTCGTAATCCCGAAATACAGAAGGGTGTTGGTATCCTACTTTAAATAGGGCTGACCAAGATTGAATGAGATATAACATGCGCGGTGAAGTGACGGCGATAATGACGATGATGGCAATAATGAGAACCACGAAGATGATGATGATGCTGGTGATGATGTTGTTGTTGTTGTTGGTGGTGGTGGTGATGATGGTGACGACGATGACCAGTGATGATGACGACTATACTGATGATGATAATGTGGCTGATAACGATTGTTATGACAAGAGCTATGACGATGACTATAACAATGATGATGGCGATGACGATGAAGCCGATGCTCATATTATTGACGATAATAATGATCACGATGATGATGCTGATACGATAATGATGATGATGGTGATCACGGTATGTTGACGATAATGATTGGTGATGTTGACGAGGAGAATGACGTCGTATGGTATACTGACAACTATTTAGTAATTTAGTGTATATCTATATATTTTCGTAAACTCTTATTTCATGTTAATTCATGATTGAGTCATTAAAGCTTCAAGATAATTACCGTTACGAAAATCTGCACGAATATTCCACTCAGTTGTTACTCAGGTGTCTGAAAGAGATAAAATGATATTGATAATATACGTGCAGTATGAACACCGCGACTTAATTCATCAAATTATTATCTGGTTTCTACAGCGTAGGACCTACATAGTTGTAACTAACAACATCCTATATATATGACTGTTCATAATCCAGTTTAATGATTTATCAGACTATCAATCGGTTTTGAAATGGCTATGTCGCGGTCTGTTAGTTTGAAAGCCCATATATCGCCAGAATAGTCAAGCCAGGGAATTACAAGTAATATAATTCTAAGAATAATTAAATATACAAACCGCATGTATAATATATATATATATATATATATATATATATATATATAATATATATATATAATATATATATGTTTATATAAAAACCGCAGGTACTACATATATGTTTTTATTATGTCAGCTCTTGAAATTAGCCAATCAGCGTAGATTTTTGTGACGGTATATGAACCCATATTAGGTCGGTGACCTAATATGAAATCAATATTAGGTGCTTATCCGCCATCTCGTTTTTTTCAGAAACTCAGTCGCCTCGGGAATAATTTTGTTGTATTTTGGCGCCAAAAAAGGTGATATCTGTCGGAAATGTTTTTCTGTGAATTTAAAGACATAGTACCATGTACCAACACCTACATGCGATATATTTGAGGAATTCTAAAGACTCATAAATAAACTATCAAGCTCAACAAGTTGTCATACTTCTGGTAATTAGCCATTGACTCAGTCTATGTAAACATACACTCAGATTCATACTGATACTGAGTCTATTGCATTCCCATCAACTTTTCATTTCTGACGGTTGTGGCTTCCCCCAAATTACGTCACACGGCACTAAATATAAATCTGAAATTAGTTGTGATTGACAGGCGTAAACATGGTCACGTGCCAGTGCCGTCATGGCCGCTTCAACCCTGTGAAGCCGATTCTAAGAATCGGAATTAATAGTTGCAGGGTTTGTGACTTTTCGTTCGGCGGTTGTTTTACTGACAATAAAGGGAAACAGCTAGTTCCGGGATCCAAAATAATATGTACAATAACTAAGACAGATCTTCTTGAAATTATAAAAAATGTCAATTTATGTGGATCTCTTGGACTCAGAACGAATTATTTTTTAGATTGGCCAGGCGATTTGTCGCCCATGTTGTCAAAAAATAACACAAATCAACGGCCACGAATCAAAAATACATGAATGTCGGGACTATCTGCTAAAACAACTACAGAACTAAAAAAAAAGTTAAATGACATAACAAAACGATCTATCAATTCCCCAGTACCGACAGTAGTACCAGCGCAGCCAAAACGAGCGCAGAGCAACACAATTTTACCACCAACCCCACCGAAACCCTCCCGACCTTACACAGCCTTATATTAGTTCCAAAGATTGGCAAGTTGTACCCTAATTACAGTTGCCTGCAATCCAAATTCCGGTGATTCTTGATTTTAAACTTTCGACCGCTCGTCAACAATCTACTTTATTTGTCGATTTGTGAATTTCTCTTCCGGTATAACATGACGTCATGGATACTATTTTAACAACATTTAGCCACACCTTCGGACTTTCCACACCGAGAGCACGTGACATGTTACTAGTTTTTTATTGGGGCACACATTTCTTGGAGCTAAGTTTTGATTGGCGTTAATTACAAGGAATCCCGGGTTTGGGAAATGAAAACTGAACGAAAGGTCGTCAGACCCACTATTTTTTTATATGTGGGTATGTAGTTTACTCCAGACTGCCATTGACTCAGCTGATTGACTCAATGCGTTGACGTTCAACACCCAATACGCGTCACTGTGACGTTGCATAAGTTAATGGCCATAGACGACACAGTACGTCATTTATCTTACCAAATTACAATAAATTATACAGCGACTATTTATTAAAGGGATAAGCCAGGGGGGGGGGGGGGTCGGACAAAAATTTCCAGGCACATATGATCATTTTAATTTTTTCCGGCCTCGAACCACCCACCCACCCACCTAATTTCTTCCGTTTCCGGCCTTTTTTTCAGGCATTTTTGGACACCCACCCTTTTTTTTCCGTTTCAGGATTTTTTTTCCGGTCAGTTTTGGACACCCACCCCCTAAATAGTTTATTGCGCGAGATTTTAATAGAACAGTGCATAATGAAGATAAGGATACTATTTGAATTTATCATATCAGTGTCATTAATCAAGAAATGTGTCAACATAATCACATTTCTAGGGATAGGCAGAGTGCCAAAGTTTTTATTAACATTCATTTTCATAATATATAGTCACATAATCTAGTCACATAATCACATTTGAGTATTCTACAGACGACATGGTACAACACATTTCAGATTATTTGATATTTTGATATTTGCTATATGATATAATGCTTGAATCAAATTGTTTATCAAAACATGTGGAAATACAACTGTTCATCCCAGTTCATCCCCAAACTGGAATAAAGAATAAAGCTAATACCAAACATAACCATGATATACCCGCATGACTCTTCTTGTGGCATCTCAGAAACCAGAACTGAGGAAACATGCTATAGCGTGTAATGGCAGGCTGGTAGCCACTGCCTGAAGTAACAGGCTTCGTAATAATTGGGAATAACATATGGATGGATAGCCCCATCTCACTTCTTTTTTGCTCACGATATCAGTGACGATAAAATCTTTGTTACTGTGATTAACATTACAAGCTGATCCACATTAACTTGGAAAACAATTTGAAATTGTTCAAGCTATATATGTTTTATATAAAAAAAAGCAGTTACTATATATATTTTTTATATACAAACCTCAGGTAGGCCTATTATATATATGTTTTATATACAAACCGCATGTACTATATATATGTTTTATATACAAACCTCAGGTACTATATATATGTTTTATATTCAAACCGCAGGTACTATATATATGTTTTTGACGTTATTTGAAGACAAATTGTGGATATATTTCATTGAATAAAATCAAACAGTTAATATCCAAACACTATCCCCATTGGAATTATGTAGCAATGAAATAAGATTGTCGAAAATTCCAACCACATCGAATGTACCATTTCAGAGAACACAACGGTTGAAATACGCACAAATGTAAATATTTACTACTTTATTCGGGACGCTTTATTGGGAATAGCTACTATAATGATTGCCCCAATAATAGTCAATGCGTGTAATTCGTTTATATATACAATGACGCTGTTTTTTCGACTAATTCGATATCAAATTTATGAAAATAACTTATATGGGCATGATTATTTGTTATTCCACTCGGAACACCAGTGCGGAGTGTTTCACATCAATTTAAAAGTGGTCCTCCCCTAACCCCTGTCTAAAAGTTATCTCACCTCTACTCCGACTGCGGTGTTCTCTGTTGCCATGGTGACGTGATCTTGACGACGGCCCTGGAGACGAGCGTGTCGACGAGATCTCACCGCGGGAATCAGATCTGTGCCCTTAATAAAACAGAAATAACGGGGCATATTTTTCGAGCAAACAGTGAACGACTAATCATTGACATTGGAGATCGAGAGTGTAAAAGTGAGCTCGCTTAAGGAGGCACCTGATTCGTGAATTTTCAAAAAATCTCAATTTTCACCAACTATCAATTAGAAGGGAAAAATTATTATCCTCTATAACCAATATATACTATAGTAATATAATAACACCTGTTTACCCTCGCACTATGAGAGATACAGTGTAATTATGTAAAACAAGTGGTTTAAACAAAATAAAACATCATTTTTCAAGACTGGTCATAGGAAATTTTGACAGGATGTTTTTTGCAACAAACGCACTGCGTTATCTAGCGTATGAAACCAATCAGGATATACTCTCAGTTTACAATCTGAAATAATGTATGTCTGCAAGGAAATAAATAAAACATATTTCATTGCATATTTTAGTTTTGTCATGTGAAGGACCAAACAACATAAAACAACATAAATATTATTCAACCACATCTGCAGTAATCTGACAGACATATTAAGAAACTCAATATACTTATTCATCTTTTTAGACATTATGTTGTTTTATGGTGACTTTTCCTCCCCTCAAAATAGCTCTGCAAATGGCCACCGAGGAACTAAAATATGCAATTGATGAAAAATGTTTTATTTATTTTCTCGCAGAATTTCATAATTTCAGATAGTAAACCGGAATCCGCGTTGAAGTTAGTCCATAAACTCATCGCATACCCTAGTTAGGTTCATAAGCTAGATAATAATGCAGTGCGCTTTTTTTGTTGGAAATATTTCCTCCAATGACCAGCCTTGACAATTGTTGTATTTATTTTGCTACACAATTAGAACGTACCTCTCATATCGTGAAGGTGAGCATGTATTATTATAGTACCAGAGCATACATTGGTTAAAAAGGATAATGATTTTTACCTTCAAATTGATGGATTGAAATTTATTTTTTTTTTGAAAATTCACGAATGACATAGTTATGGTGTGGTCAGGTTAGTGAATCATGAATCAACCTGACGAGTGAGTATATATCCAAACAGTTTGTCAACTGGGTTAGTGTAGTAACTAACTAACATTGCCGAAAATTCCAACGATGTCGATCTCGACAATTCAGAAAACGAATAAATTGCGTACAGATGTAGATATTTTCTCCTTAATTCTGGCTGGAAATTAATCGCCGACAAACACACGACTATTTCCGGCAACGAGAGTCACTGCACATATAGTTACTGTTATATATAACACGAATCACACTGTGTGTTGCCAATTTGGGTATCAAGTTGATGAAAAGAACTTCTTTGAGAAAAAATCCAATTACCACAGCTGATTGTTTCGAGTCACTTTAAGGGAACGCGCGCAGTGAGATACTAATACGAACATTTATTTTTCAATTGGATAATTTTGCTTATAGATTTTTATCAGTTTTGAACCCTTTAAACGTTCGTTGCGTCCAGGTGCGTAGTGTGTGAGCTAATTTTGTCAAGTCCTCAGGTATTACTACCAACAGAGGAGTCTACCAAAAACCAGGCGAACACATGCAGTAATTATTATCAGGTTCTGAGACATAACTTCCATGCATGTAATGTATGGGCGGCCATTTGGTAAAACACAAACGTCAAATAACAATCAGTGTGGCAATGCCAAATCAATAGACGTCGATTCGAAATCAATGCTCGTGTTTTTCGATTGTAAAACGACTATTGTACACATATATGATGTATATATCCATGCTAATATATGTTAAATGAAAATCAGTATGTGTAATAAAAACAATAAATATGTTAATTCCAAATTAATAGACATTATTTAAAATCAATGCTTATGTTTTAGATTTTATAACGAATATATTAACCCAAGAATTTACCAAAAGTAATGTTACGTTTCTTTTTAATTGTCATCAAAGCAAACGTATTGTAGATACTTCAGTATCAATGCGCAAATTCTCAGGCAATGTGTATCGTTCATGTCCTAATATAACAATGTCAATTCCAAACCACTGAACATTATGAGCAGAATTAATAGACAGGTGCTTATTCATATAATATGTATAATAATAAAATAGTCTGGAACTAACTCGCAAAATGAAAGTGTCAATGACACTGTAGCTTAACTTGGCGAGGAGTTATTTTTTGCTGAGCAATGAATAGCATGATAAAGAAGAAAAGTAAAAAAGTTTCAATAAAGGGCATGTATAGTGTAGATGAAATTAATTTCATTTCAAACATTTCACCAATAAATGTGGGTTGCATGGTGTGCCGATGGATTCACATGCGAAATCCAAGATGGCTGCTGGCGGCCATGTTTTTTTAACGATTGTCGGAAATATTGGATACCTACCATCGAGAGGTCACCACGAAGAATCATATGAATTTGGCGACGATTGCATGGATGAGGGATGTTGCATGTAGGGTGTGCCGAAGGATTTGGTCATGAAACAGTAAACTCCAAGATGGCCGCTAGTGGCCATGTTTTTCAACAAACACGGACGGACCCCAACCATGGCAATAGCTCAAACTTGACTTTGTCAACCTGACCTAAAAAACGCCCTCCAAAGTCCTTTAATAATTTTACGTCTGTTAAATTGTGTATCATTTCCGCGATAGAGTTATTTTCCCATTACTTCACAAATAGCGCCCATTGCGGCCTTTATTAAATTGCGCGACTTCTATTAAAAGTTGCGTGAATATATAAATTTATGTTTTGTCTATTGCTACGATAGAGTTCTTTCGCATGCATTGATTGTCTTTGACATCATGACCCGCGAACGATATTAATTCACACTGTTATTTGACATGTGAGTTTTGAAACGACGTCTACACACCCGAGAACCGGATCAGGTTGTAGGGGAGGGCGGGTTATAGGGGAGGGCCTGGTTATAGCGGACCAAAATATGCGTGTTTTCACACCCCTGATAAAAATCACAAGATTAGCTCAGACATCCAACAATTTATTCCCGTCGTTACATATGTCGTCCATTATGATATTTCATGCGTAGTGTATGCCCCACCTATGGGTTTTGCATCCCTTGTGGGTGTGTAACTCCTCTGTGATTATATCACGCCCCTTCCCTTTTGTTAGTGATTATATCACTTCAAATCCTCCTTTTCTGTGTTGCTTTTTCTTATAGGTCTTTATTTAATTATTTCTTCCAATCAAATTAATCAAGATCTTAAATCACGATCTGTTCATAATTTGGAACCTTCTGGGATTATATCTACCCACGCATGTATAACTCCAATGTTTCGAAGCTTTCTCACACCATTTTTCAAGTTCAAGTGTTTAAGTTCAAGTGTTTATTTTCAAACCCACGCATGGAACCGTCGATAACTCTGATGTTCTCGAAGCTTTCTCTGCTTTTTACACCGTAACCAAAAACTATCTTACCTCCTCGTGCTGGCAATATCTCGAGATGCTCAAAGCGGAATCCTGGAAACTTCTATTGTTACTTCTGTCACACAGAACATTTAAAAAAATCTGTCCTACCCTTTATGACACAATCATGGAAGAAGCTTCCAACTATCGTAACGCATGCGTTTAACCTAACATAATTTAAGGTCAATCTTAGTTTTATAGATTTGACCCTCAAACCACCTCCTTATTTTCAATCTGGGGGTCGGAAAGAAAATATTATCCATTCTAAAATTCGCAACGGTTGCAGTAAACTTTGCTTAGATATGTATGGTAACTTTATAGCTGTGAATGCTTTATTCTCTAATCAAAATAACATTGATATCGAGAAATGGAAAGTATATACACAAAAGATGGAAAGAAGGAACATACTGCATTATATACACAATATACAGTGATCTCCCGATTGACATCGTCGTTTTTATCATCATTATCATCAGACGAAAGCCCTGGGATAACAATCAACAGAGCTGTCACTCCATGCAGATTTTGTTAACACTGACATCTCATGTATTACTTTATAATCACCTTATAGCCAGCACAATGTGACTTCTATGTGGAAGTTAAACAATTTTTTTAAATTGAAACTAAAAAAAAAAATTATTTGAAAAAAAAAAGAATTATGTCCCTGGCTCCGCCCATATATGACCAAGTGACCCCATTTGAAAAAATCTGAACCCCAGTCACCAAAGGACCATCCACACCATATATAAGCTAAATTGCCTCGATGGTTCTTGAGAAGAAGTCGTTTTATTAATTACTATAGATGGTTAGAGTTGTGCCCTGGTTTCGCAACTATCTGACCTGGTAACCTCAGTTGAACACATCTGAATGTGAGTCACCTGGGGAACATTCACGCCAAATAAGAACACATTCGGTATCATGGTTCTGGAGATGTTTAATGAATTATTGATTGACGGATGGGCGGACGGACGGTTAGATGGACAGACGGACGACGAGTGATGAATATAGCTCCACCGGTGACCTCATCTGCAGTGAGCTAGAAAGCGACAGGAAGCGAGACTATGGTGTGGTATTTTCACGTGAGAAAATAAGTGCCACCGAAATGCGTCAATCATAATCTAGTATAATGTTATATATTTATTCTTGACCATGCACAGAATCGCACAAAATGTGTGAAAATTTACAAATTTGGTGTGTCAAAGTAATTTCATTTCAATATGATTGGAATCAGTGTTGCACTGGAGCTGGAAATGTCACATTGGACGACAAATGTAACCAAGGAAATAAATTGTTGGATAACTCAGGGTAACTGGGCTATTTCTTTTCGATTACACATTTACACTTGTGCTTTACCAAGTGGCCGTTGCGTGAAAACATGCATGTTTTGGCTGGTCCGCCATAACCCGTCCTCCGCATAATCCGGTCCGGTTACCGGGGTGGTCTAATGCTTTAACATAAACTATATGGATTTATCATTGAATAATGTTTTCAAAACTCTCTACAATACGTTTGGATGTATGACTAGTGAAAATAAACGTGAAAATCATATTTTTATACAGGTGCCATATATAGTGAATCTATGAATAACCAAGGAACACAGCAGAGCAAGGGGACTGTGTATTATACAATCGGATGGGGGTGTGAAATAACAAAGTTAACACACAACAATAATCATGAAATAAAAATAGAAGTGTGCATGTGCAGCTAATATCTATCGGACACACATTGAAACTACCACCGAAACCCTTTTGATGGAGAGGCCGTCAACACAATGAACGTATTTGCAATAGCAATCTGGGTTTTTTGGTGAAATTTTACTAGCTGTTGTGAGAATCCACAATATTGGGCGATTATTTGTAACTACAAATTGTATTAACATTTCAAAACGGTGAATTAGTATAGTTCCATAACACAAGAGGGGGGGGGGGGTTGCATGAGCACGCCGTCGTAGTCCAATGAGATGTTACTGTGAAGAACAATTCGACATTACAAATGCTGGTTTACAATATTTAGACGTTCTTAGTTTCGGAATTTTTAATAGTTTGTAATTACAAGAAAAGTATACCATCACGGTGACCGAATATCGATTTTTTTTCTTCAAAGGGTATAGGTTGACATTCATTTGGCATTCGTGATCTCTTAAAGGTGTTAGCATGTCGTTTTTTTATTCAGCACAATATTTAAGTCACGAGGTAAAGCGGCATGAACTTCGCAGTATCATAAGTTTATAAGTTATACCCGTAATAATTGTAGTTTGGGGAAGATATAAGATAGGCCTACCGCTATATAATTAGTGAGTGATTGGACCACCCCAACCATCATATCAAAGCTTAGAATTTGGTAGACGCTTAAACAAATCGGCAATGGATTTATTTTTATAGTATAGTTAAAACTAGTTAAACATTAAAATGTGTAGTGTGACTTTTCAACATTACATCCCAATAATATAAATCATGGTTCATAAATTGGGGGTGGGTGATAACCTTACTACGTCATCGTGTTACTTATTAAGAGTAATGCATGCACTGCGAATCATTTATCATTGTACGGACTGTGGGAATTTAGTGTTGCTTATATGATAAATCTCAATAAGTTCTGAAAAAGATAATTGATTTTCAGTTCCAAAATAACACTTTTGTAACTACTACATACCTATTTCGCTTGGTAAATTCTTAATAAAGTTTATTTCTAGCAGTACTAAGAAGTTTTGTTGTTAAGTACAATTATTAGTTATGTCAAATTTGTTCAATTTAACAATTTGTAAAAGTTTCGCGTGCATCAATATATGTATTATAACTGCTTTCAAATCACGGGCGATTAAGGCGAAATATGTTCAATCAAATAAGACATGCATGCATTAAGGTTGCACAATGGATCTATGCCACGCTGGAATGGAGGCTGTTGGGGGGGGGGGGGGTCATTGTTGTGTGCCGCACTTAGTATATCCAACTGCAGGAACGCATGCGTGGTTAATTATTGCATCTCCACTTCACTGGGAGCATACACGAATACCACAAATACCATTTTCTCTTAAAAATAATTAAGACAATTTCTGTCAATGAGTTTTAAATGATGTGTTCACTGATTTACCATGCTCTTATGGAATACTTCAAATTAACGAACACTCAGTGTAGTTAAAGCACATTCCTAAAGTCCCTAACCGAAGCAGAGTTATTTATAAAGTGTGTGTACCATCACATATCCAAATAAATAAACGATAGCCAACGTAACTCATAACATTATGTAAGAACAGTGAAAAGGTTATGCGATTGGAAATTGTTCAATATCTGAGAAATATGCAACCAAAAATATTGACAGAAAAAAAATTAATCTCATTAAGTTAAACGTTCATATAACTTCTATGGAGATAACAAGTGGTGTCCACTTCAGAACAACAAATTAAAATGTCAATGACACTGTAGCTCAACTTGGAGGGAGATAGTTCAAGTGTTGCAGTCAATGGAGCGATTAGGAATGTGGAAAGATGACATGTCTAAAAAATACTAGATCGGTTAAGTAGGGTGATTTAGTCATACAAAGAGTAAAATCCAAGATGGCCACTGGCGGCCATGTTTTTCAACGAAATTTGGATAACTTTGAATGCTCCCGTCTAATGGTCACCCCAACGATCTATATGGTCAGATAAGGGATTTGGTATGTAGGTTGTTCCCAAGGATTTAGTCATTCAAAGAGTAAAATCCAAGGTGGCTGCCGACAGACATGTTTTGTGGCCGAATGACCCCAAAATGACTCGTTCCCATCTACATGTCAATATTACCATGCATGACACATTTCATGATGATCAGACGAACACTCCGACATGTAGCCCGTGCTATTGGATTGAATTTTGACATCCAAGATGGCCACTGGCGGCGAGTTTTTATTCCGAATGACCCCAAATTGACTCGTTCCCATTTGCATGTCAATGCCAATAGCCATGATAAATTTCATAATGATTCGACCAAAGGTACGACTTGTAGCCTGTGCCAAAGAGTTTAGTCATGCAAAGATTAACATCAAAGACGGCTGCCGGTGGCCATGTTATATGACGAAATTCGGATAACTTTGAATGCTCCCGTCTAAAGGTCACCCCAATGATCTATATGGTCAGATAAGGGATTTGGTATGTAGGTTGTGCCCAAGGATTTAGTCATTCAAAGAGTAAAATCCAAGATACTGTCGGCGGGCATGTTTTATTGCCGAATGAGCCCAAAATGACTCGTTCCCATCTACATGTCAATATTAACATCCACGACAAATTCCATGATTATCAGACAAACACTCCGGCCTGTAGCCCGTGCTAATGGATTGAATTTTGACATCCAAGATGGCCACTGGCGGCCATGTTTTATTCCGAATGACCCCAAATCGATTCGTTCCCATTTGCATGTCAATGCCAATAGCCATGATAAATTTCATAATGATTCGACCAAAGGTACGACTTGTAGCCTGTGCCAAAGGGTTTAGTCATGCAAAGATTAATATCAAAGACGGCTGCCGGTGGCCATGTTATATGACCGAATGACCCCAAAATGAATCTTTCCCATCTATATGTTAATGTCCATGGAAAAATTTCATGATGATCCGACCAAAGTTGCGACATGTAGCCCAACATTAACATCATGACAAATTCCATGATGATCAGACGAACAGTACGGCATATAGCCCGTGCTAATGGATTGAATTATGAAATCTAAGATGGCCGCCGGCGCTAATGGAAATTGTTAACTGAAGCACACACATACACAAACATGGACGACAAATACCAACCCATGGCAATTGTTAAAACTTTATAAAATAATGTTAAGCTAAACATGAAGCAACTGAAAACATATCAATTTCCCTAGATAACACTTTCAGGAGACACGTATTGTTCAGATACATGTAGAGGTTATACACAGAAGACTAGGTGCACAGATAAGGACTATTGTAAACGTAATCTGAATCTTCCTGTCCAAAAAACGTAAATTGCACATACATTAATTGTATAAAGGGATCATCCATGCGGTTATATAGTTTTCTAAGTGTGTGTTCTTATTGATATTATTGATATCTCGAATGACAAGATTTTGCATTTTTAAACCATTTTCATGTAACATTAGATACTGTTAAAAATCTATTAGTTTATAATCTGAGTTTTCTGCAATATTTCTCATTGCCCTGTCCTTTTGTAATGTGAACGTTCATGATTTGATCTGAATTTGCTCAACTATTTGTTGATAAAATGGTTTGCATTGTAACAACATTTTTTACACAACGAAAGGTTTTAACACGCGATATCTCGTCATTGTAGAGATATTCCAAATGAAATTAAGAACAAAGTCTATTTATATTTTCATATTCTTTTTAGTGATGGTCGTTGTAAATTTGAATTATTTTTTTTTTAATTTTTTTTTCTTCACATGCCTTATGTCCTTTAAAAAGCTCCAACTGTAAATGCGGACGAGACAACCCACACCCCTGTCACCAAATAATTATATCCAGGATGGTACAACCACATGTGGGGAATAAACAATATATTATACATCCATGAATAAAAGTAACACTCATAAAGGTATGGGAGTGACAACAACTATTACTCACTATCTCTGTCTGGAGTGTGAGTGTGAGTTCTACGTCTTCCCTGTCCATGAGCAGATTTTTCCTGGTGACGATTCAACTGTAAGAGAAAACCACAAGGCAAGGTAGCGGATCTTCGCAGGCAGCCACACACTCTTGTAGACAGAGAAGATGTGCAACACTTGTTATAGAATTGTGTGAGCAGGTGCAGAAGCGAGTGATAGATGCGAGCAGGACAGACATTTACCTCCGAAGCAGACGATGATCTAGAATGGCTTCCCTCCGATCGCTTCTTGGCGTCATTATCCGGACTCTGCGGTTTTTGTCGAGGAGGCACCGTCGGCTTTGGCAATTGGAACATCTGTATATCCTGTTTGTCACACAGCGTATACCAATGGGGTTTGTTGTCGAAAAGTAGTTCGTCTGGAATGAAGTAATTCATTTGTGTAATATTTTTCGGAATAAAACATGGAACATATTATAAGTTACCAGGCAATTAGTTTCCGGATACGGTGTCATGCGAGGCAAAATAAGATTAATATCAGGCGAGGCGCTAGCCGAGTCCGATATTATTATTGCGAACCTCACATGACACTGTAGCCGGCTACTAATAGTCCTGTAACTCTTTATCATCCTTTCAGTGTGAAAAATTGAATTAAATCATGGCTATTATATAGCGTCACAGTGATGCGCTATAGACGCATAACACACATGTTTTGTGTGTATAGTTTAATCGAGGGCAAACAATAATTTCCTGCTCAGATCTACAATTTGAGCTGTTAACTCAAATGTAATTTCTATTCACAGAGATTGATTTTAATGACACCTCAAATATATATACTTTATTAATTAGCTACAGGTTATCGGCCGCAATAAGTAGATCGCTGCCCGCGTCATAAGTAACAAAAAGGCGGCCAATAAGTAGAAAACGCGGCCAATAAGTAACAAAAAGTCGGCCAATAATTAGAAAACGCGGCCAATAAGTCAAGGTAACGGCAAAGAATATTGGGTCGACGGAAGATAGATTGCAGTTGAATTTCGGATGAATTACGGACAGTCATCGTTTTTGGGAGTAAATATACATGCACTACATGTATCCTTATCATTATCATTCCCAGTGGAAACTGACAGTACTGTGAAATCGCTGCAAGTTCTTCACAAAGTTCACAAGAATAAAAATCGCTGGAATAATTGTTAATGTAATAAAGCACACTGACAATGGTATATCTATGTTAATATATTCATCATGTGAAACAATTATTGCTAATTAATAAAATACTTATTAATTGGTTGTTTCCACATTGACTGAGTTATGAGGCCTCGGTCTGTCGTATTAGCCTTCGGCCTGCGGCCTCAGGCCAATACGACAGTCATCGGCCTCATAACTCGGCCAATATGGAAACAACCAATTAATAACATATAATATTAACTTGATCGTATTTCACATAGTTATTTAGCCCATTACTTCGAAGCTAGAAACAGTGGGACCAGTTGACAACTGCAAAGACTTCCAGACATAGGGTTGATGAGTTTTCATTTTAAAAAATCAAACTAATGACATCTGGTTTATATATATATATATATATATGTGTGCAACCGTTTATCTGTAGGCCTACGTGATCGTAGCGCTACTCACCCGAAAGATCCAGTACAACCTGACCGAGAAAATCGTTAGCTTTGAATCTGTCATAGTCCCATACAGTTATTTCCAAAATTTTCTGTTGAAGCTCTCCATGAGCCACATCTTGGAACATGACTGTCTGGTGCCATTCTGGATTCAAACAACTCGAAATGTGCTTCGTCCTTCGCTTGTTCTCTTGTCTGTGGGTGGACAGAACTGAGTTAATACGAGCGACTCGCCATCATGATCCACACCTATCTAATTCAGAGATAGCAAAGTCGAGATAAATCACAACGTATGAATATATGAACGTGAGAGTAGTGACCTAGTAGTAATGCTCTGCACAGAGTCGTTATTTCGTTAGAGAATCTGGATTCAGATTACGGATTGGTACCCGTACGACGTGGTTCGGTAAACAAACAGACCAGAATCAGTAAACGAACAGATCGTAATCGTAATCAATCGTTATTTCGTCGTAATCCGGATTCAGATTCTGATTCCGATTACGGACTCAAACGTTCATATTGTACACAAACCGAGATTTCGCCACCTAGGAGTTTAAAAAGACAATAACACATAAGAATCCGTCCCTTATGTCCAAATTATTGCAGAATATAAACGATCTATATCAAAGAATTTTAAAGGCGGAGACAAATTTGTGTTATCTAGGGTAAACGTGGAGAATATTATTGAAATCAGCCAAATAATAATGTTATTGATAGTAAAGCTGGGGGAGCACTTCGGTTGATGGCGAAATTGAAGCAAATCATTGTCAATTTCATTGTCACTTTCATGTCGATTTAAAATTCGGCGGATACGTCACGATTGACCGAATTCACATGAGATACCTCACTGGCAATCACAACAGTTTGCATTGACCCCGTACACCACTCCACATAGTGTAGGGAGTGGAAATGTAACTAGTATTAATCCATATTTTTTATTTTCAGTATGCTGTTAATAATGAGTTAATAGACTTACTCCTGCTAAGAAACGTTGTGTTACAATTGGTTTGAGGTTTGGCACTTCTCATAAATGCACTGGACTAATATTATACATATGGGTGATACGCTTTATGTTGACAGACGTCGGCGTTACAAATCGTAACTGTGACGCTCGCATCGACCATGACACCGAAACTATGGACAACATGACTGTGGGGTCGCTCACCTGACTGCAAAGACTGAGACTCTGCAGACTACAACAGTCAGTACTTGTCAAAACAACTTAAGACAAGTAGTTCTAAACCGAGACATAGCTGGAGGATCTTCGTTGAGCAGAGGTCTTCACCTTGAAATTTCTAATTGCACACCACTGACAAATCTTCAAACCCCTACTCTTTTTAAACATAACAACCAGACCACATTCCTGAGTTCACAAAATTACCTTTGCACATCCCTCTTAGGTTGCAATGTTACAACTGGTACACCAAGCTCTCCAACTTTTCGAAATTTCCAACCTGATATCCCCCATAAAGTTAATATGTGTGGCCAATCTGATATCCCCCATAAAGTTAAAATTATGGCCAACCCGACCAGCCCACCATAAAGTTAAAAATGTGGTCATTTCGAATTTCGTTCCAACAGTTTATCAGGAAGTAGGAAAATATTGACTGTTGGTCTAAAACATACTTGTTGGAAATTCAAATTATGAGAACAATTCTAACAACCTATGGTTGGTGTGAAAATCAAATTGACAACTAATGTTGTATCAGCATGAACTTTACACTCCCTCCCATTGTCTCTAACATTGCCATCATATACCCACCCACCCCCAAACTGTCCGCTTAGAAATCATTAATAATCTATAGATTATTTGGCCCCTATTTAAACCAATGTAAATCTTAATTTATCAGATCCATTCATCTGGTAAATTCAAACGGTATATTTTAAGAATTGAAGTGAATTCATTTTCTTCAAAAGTAGTTACAAAATGGTACTTTTTCCTTGACATTATCACCATAATATATATATATACATATCATTAGCATAGATAAAGAGTTAACATACTATTGTAACACCTATAACTAATATTTTTTATCAAAAATAGGACCACATGAATCCATAAATATGTACCCAACTTGAAAATTGAACATTAATGACCCCACATTCTCCCCATTTATTTGTTTACCAAACATGTCAGATAAGATCTGATAAATAAGGCATGCTTATTGACAATAGCATTACAGTGCAGTGCAATACAAGTGTTTCATAACAGATGTGTTATGTTTAAAAAAAAACATTTCGTTGAATTGAGTAAAGGAATTAAATCTAAATTAAATTAAAAAAAATATTATTAAAACAAAAATATATATATACATATTTTATTTTTAAATAAAAATGATTTTTGATTTTTTGTTTTTGTTTTAAATTGAAAAAAAAATCTAAAAAAAATAAATATAATGTTTTAAAGTTATGTCCCTGGATCAGCCCATATTTGGACCAGTGAGCCCATTTTAACAAATCTGAACCCCAATCACACAAGGCCCCTCCATACCAAATATAAGCTAAATCGTTTTTTTTTTAGAAGAAGTCGTTATAAGAATTATTATGGAGGAATAGAGATATAATATGGCCCTGGTTTCGCAACTAATTGACCTGGTGACGTCATTTGAACAAATCGGAATGTGAGTCACCTGGGGAACATCCACACAAAATATGAACCCATTCGGTCTTATGATTCTGGAGAAGACCATTCTTGACGGACGAACGGACGGCGAGAAGGACGGACGAGGAGTGATGACACACGACAAAGCAAGCCATGTCTGTTCTGAATAAAACTTGTTTATCTTTCATTTTTCAATTAATGTAGTCTAAAGGACTGGTGTTAAAGTGATTTCAAACACTCTGATGTGGCTCACAACGAATAAACTTATTGAACGATGGTGTATCAATCGTTAATTTGGTATCAACAGTGCCACACAGAACGCATTTTTTTTATATAAATTAAATAAAGTGAGCATCGTTGGTGTTTTCATTCTAGATTGTTATCGGTGATTTGATAGTGACGAATGGAGGACAATTTGTTTACAAATTTTCGTATTTCGGATGTTGTGTTTTATGAAATGGCACAGCCGATGTGGTTTAATATTTCAACAATACTAGTTAAATTTTTGTATTCTTCAAATGTTATTGTGGAATAGTAGTAAACTGTCAGTTTGAATTACTGAAGTAAGCACGTAATATGTCTTTAATGGGTTTGTCGATACGGCACTTTTTACATTGCGGATAGACAGAACACGCGGCTGTGCATCTCATTCAATATTCCGCGTTGGCACCCATGTCGTATGTTGACATACTCGATAACACACTCGTGTCGCTCTGTGTATATATAATTATTATTATTAATGCCTTATTCAAGTCAATTACGCCCATATGAATACATAAATTCACTTTATACAATACGATGCCTATACAATCGCACACTGCCTTTATAACCAATGTTTGATATAGTACTATAACAACACCTGTGTATCCTCACAATATAAGAGATGTGTTATAATTATGTGAAAAAAAATAGTGGGTTTACAAAATAGAAGACGATTTTTTGGAGGTGGTCATTTGAGAGTTTGACAGGAAATATTTCATAAAAACAAACTGCATTATCTAGCTTAGGAATCCAACAAGGGTTAACACTATGGCTACTGTCTGAAATCATGACTGTCTCCCATAGTGTGAGGGTGAACATGTGTTGTTATAGTACTATAGCATACATTTGTTTCCTTTCAGATTGAGAGTTCGAAATTGAGATTTTTTGAAAATTCACCCCTTCTTAATGTGCAAAATTGCTTATATGAATGAATGATCGAAAGTCTTCCTTTAGTATGTGCATGGCGTATATATATAAGTGTGTGTATTTTCCTGAGATGACTTACGTATAAATGGTGGGCTTGTATGTCGTACTGGTTGAAACCCTGAAGTGTCTGACTATATCTAAGCTGTCATACTGAGAACAAAACACTCACCCCCTCCCTGGAAGCAGATAGATCTTAACGAAAGGATCCGAAAGACCATTGATATCACCGGAAGTGAGGTTTCTAGCTTGGATGACGTGTAGATTTAGTGTATTATCAAAATCGTCGTGACTCAGCTGTAGCTGCAATGACAAAATATTTTTTTTGTAAATAGAAAATACAGACAATGCGACAGTCAGTCATATACCCGGGATGACTGATCTCAGTCTAGTGCGTAGAATGTCGAACATTTATATATATTTACATAGCCTGTCTGTGTTACACTAAATCATGTTTGGTCATTGGTCAACTGCCAATTGGGTCACATCCCAATAATGCAGAGATATCCCGAGAGTAACACGAACAGGAAGTTACAAATTGTTGACCTAATCTGAACTAATCATTAAAATCGGTCAGCAGAATAACTGGGCGTGCTTTTCATAGTCGAATTGCATCTGAAGCCAGTTATTTATGTCGATCACGTTATCGTAGCTCAGAGTTTGGAAATTCTATATCGGGCTGACTTAATCACAGTGGCTAAACCGTACAAACATATAATCGGACGTTGCTTTCGCCAAGACGAAAAATTCTATTTTAGAACATAAATACAACAGAAGAATCAAAACAACACCATAAAAACAAGTTTTCAGACCGGATAGACGGTTTCCCAACAGCAATAAACGTAAGTAGAAATTGTACATATACATTTGCCGATCGCAAGCGGGCTCCAGTTGAGCGAAGGACTCTTTTTTATAGATAAAAACGGCCTTTGATCACTTCAGACAATAAGTTTCTCGCGAAAATTCCCTCTTGAAAAATGTCATTTTAACACATATACAGCATATGTCGGAAATCCCACTATATCGCACCGGAAAGGCCGTTATGTGTGCAACATATATTGACATCACCTTGGCCCGGGTGTATGCACAATCTGAAAGTAGAGAATATCTATTTGGACAACCCACTCGTCAGTCTCTGTACGCCTAGTTGTATACGACGACAATCGTCAGTTGCGACGTTGTACAGGAATCGTACAGTAATGATATGTTCCTTTCGAATCATTTAAACATAACTATATCTTCGAAATGTCACGCCATTGAACTTATAGACTCTGTCTGAATCAAACAAGGTATTCTTATTAACATTTAGCGACTTTTATTAGACTCCGCAAGTAACAAACTGTATTTGGGTGTGGAGGCTGTATGTTATATTCTGTGATGAAATTGTGTATACGTGGGAATTTGCTAATAAAACATACAGATCGTATGTGCACCACGCCTTATATTTATGGTGATGTGACGAAGGGGTCGTGACTGCGAGGAGTGCCTCCTTGGGTATTACTACATGAATATCGACTGGCCAGTCCCGAAAAGTCCTACAAGTGCTTACTTTCGAGTTGCACCTCTTGGGTTGGAATTATCCGGCAGAGACTCAAATACAAGTGATTGGAGAAAATTACCCCCAACCACACCGTGCCCACCCAAAACAATGGGGGTGTAGATAGAGCTCGCACATCATAAAGTCCCTGGGTACATGACTATATATGCCCACATTTTAGACACAGTGTCTCCAATAAAACCACAGATGTCCACATAAGTAGACTTTGCTAAGATATGTGTGGATAAGACATATTGTGCCACAATTGGGACGACAGTATCGCAATTGTCAATGTTCGTTAACTGGAGAGACAGACTGTATTTTACGGTTCACTGTGCCTAAATATGTCTTCTGATCATGATATCGATCTGAAAAAGTGTGTTATGTACGGAAGTACTCCGTTAAGAGAGATGTCATGCGATGTCGATTTTGGTTGTACATGCGTATTTCAGTATCCTGTCGCTTAAATCAACAAATCACTCCAATACAAGTGGTGATAACGAACATTCACGACTTGAGGTTTTATGTTTTTCAATAAGTTTAATTCTACATTATTATATTATGTTTACTTAATTTTATTTGAGATGCTTTTGGTACTTATTGAAAAGATAGAGTTTCATCTCTTGCGTCATGACCGGAATACGATAATTAATATGCATGATATGTATACATGTAGAGCAGAAGTATTCAATTACATACCATGCTTTTCGATGAACTACATCATGTAATTCAATGTCATAATACATTTTAAAATGGATTTAAAATGCACTTAAAGATGGCAGCACGGTATATATTGATACATATAGTTACGTTCGGTGCTTGAACATATAAGAACAGATTTTGTCCAGAAATCGGAAAACGGATGTGGAAGGGAACAGTGCCTTCGTCATGTGACTGAAGGTTAATAATGATCATCGGGAGGTGGAACATGTCTAATATGGATAAGCGCCTTTCCGTTGCAATATAGTGCGATTTCCGACAGATGCTGTATATGTGTTAAAATGACATTTGAAGAGGGAATATTTGCGAGAAAATTATTTTCTGAAGTGATCAAAGGCCGCTTTTATCTATAGAAAAGAGTCCTTTGCTCAAATGGAGCCCGCTTGCGATCGGCAAATGTGTATGTACAATTTCTACTGACGTTAGTATGTACAATTTCTACTGACGTTTATTGCTGTTGGGAAACCGTCTATCAGGTCTAAATACTTGTTTTTATGGTGTTGTCTTTGATTCTTCTGTAGTATTTATGTTCTAAAAATAGAATGTTTCGTCTTGGCGAAAGCAACTTCCGATTATATGTTTGTACGGTTTAGCCACTGCGTTAATATGCTGCGTGAGCTATAGTCTCAAATTATCGGCAATTTACAGACAATAAATAAGAATACACTCAGCTTTTTTATGGGATTAAATAATCTAAAAGCTATATACAAATAAGAAATGAATGTAGTTGGTGTGTTATTATGGGGGCGCTGTGGTCGTTATGGGCACATTTAAACAGCAAAGGGGTTTATAAAGTGTACCCCAACGACCTTAACTTGAGTTTAGGCAGTTTATGTTTACTTTCTCTATTTCCAAATTACGTTTACTAACAACGAGTCTTGTGAACATTCGGCGCGCTTCATGTTATCGTATGGGTTCCAATATATACTCATCCTTACAAAAGGATCGATGCGTACGAAGCTTATTTGCTCCATATTATTTTGGAGCGAGTATATGTTGGTGAATTTCTTGTTTATGATGTAATTTGTTATTGTAATGTATCATCTTGTAAATATGTCGACCGTTCTGTGTCTATGTTTCCTATGTATATATGATATGTGTTAAACAACAGTTCATTTGTCGAGGACATTAAAGAGATATATACATATGTGTTAATCTTCTGTAAAATAGGCGTGAAAACATCCCGATAAATGTTGATAATTTGAAGGAGAACATCATAATTAAAACTGGTGTATGTTACCTTTCAGTGTAAATTTGTTACAATTTTATTCCAAGCAAATCACTGCTTTTAGATAAATATAACCTTATATAATGAACTGTTAAACACGATGATGGCCGTGGCGTATGCAAGTGACATCATCCTATATGTATATTAACAATTAATTGAATATATTTATATATAGTAACATGAGATGACATTAGCTTCCCTTTGTCAGAGAACCGACATTGAAAGTCACAAGGTATATACATCGTAATCATGCCCGCACGTGAAATTTACTAATGAGAATGAAGATCTACTGCCAGGAGTTTATGAGATATTAACTTCATTTGTGTTGATACAGGTCAGTTGCTGAAAGTTCCTGGTGTGATATTTAATCAATATCCGTCGATGTTGGCACCATCTTGTTTCCTCTTCGGAACTCTGCCGCCTCTTGGACATTTATATAAATATCGTCGTAAATCACGTTCAACTGAATCATAGACATGTTATGAAAACCCGCATATGATACTTGATGAATTACAAAGACTGATAATAAACCAATAAAATGTATTGCCACAATTCACAGAGAGCTGCTACGCCGCATAATGCATTGTTGGAATTTCCCAACCTAGTACCCCATATGGTTGGAAAATACCAACAGATTCCATTTTTGGTCCGAATTTTTTTTCGAAACTATTGGAAAAATCTTGACAACTATTCACACACAACCACGCCATGTTGCCACATCCCTACCCAGTGCCGTTGCAATCCAATGATACACACGGCTCGGAGACTACAGATATACACACGGAAAGACGAAGCAGAAGAACGAAAAGACCAGTTCTCGTCACCACAGTGATGCCCCGCGGATGCCTGAGCGGAAAAGGACATATACATTTGATGCAAAGCCAGTCGTATATATATATACCTTCATAGGCACTCTTTATTTTTTGAATTCTTAAATGTTAATGTATTAATATGAGGGGGTGAGAGGGAATATAAAAGGGGGTATCACCCCCCCCCAAACGCCGAATCACTTTCACACTAATTCTAGCAGCGCTAACTTATAGAAGATTGCCCAATCAAGCGGGTGCCTAACATCAACTTCAGGCAGAGCGTAGCCAGAACATTATATGGGTGTTAAAGAAGCTTGTTTTAGTATTCTAACTGACGAAAACTCTTTTGCGAAAATAGATGACATTAAACTGAAGACAGATAACTCTATATCGTTAAATTCCACTATACATATCCGGCTATTGACTAATGGCAATATTTGATATGCACCATGCACATGCTATTTTTCGAGCTAACTAGCTACTTTCGAATATCATAGCTGATATAAAAACAATCCTTGGTAAACTTTGAGAGGTTAAACTAAGATTATTAAGTAAGGTATGCAAAATTTACGAAATTTAATTAGAGAAGGCAATTAAACTCACTCAAATTGATGATAAGTGGTGCAGGTATCCACTTAGTACACATTTCGGTGTGTGCATGTGTATATGACTACTCTAACGTCAAGGTCAGTGTGCGCCAAGTATTCTTCCATATATTAGTCATAGTATTTCCGGAATAGAAATAGATTTAATGGAGATAGAACCGACCCGTTTGAAATCGAACCGTCGCATACGTCATATTCGCGGTTTTCGTTGTTGTTATAAGTTTACTCCATATATATATTTAAAGGTAAGTGGTGTGGATTCAGTGGGGGGAAACAACTTATTCCATTCACTGTATTTCAAGTTGGTGGACATTAAATGTGAGTCATCCCAGCTTGCTTGCCTTGAGGGCTGTTTGAAAGGATAATCGTGGAGGAGTCATTTAAGCATACCAATGCTGATAAATAAATTGAAATATGGCAATTAAGTAACAAAGGTTACACAAACATATTTCTTTTTAATAAGTGGTAAGAGTGATTTGAACAAGTGACCCACACTCAAATATCAGACATCTCACCGACACGGCGTCTGCAATAAGCATGCCCCCCCCCCGTTCTCATGTGCATACCGATGCTTATAAATAATTTAAGAAATGGCCATTAAAAATAAACAAAGGTTACACAAACATTCATGTACTGTTTGGAATCCAGGACACATGGACATACTCGACATGGAGTAAAAACCCACGTCTTAGGTGAAACGTTGGACGAGGGTAGGGCAACATTCGCGGCAAGAAGGGTAACACTACACGAATATTCACAATATGACGAAAGGTACAGAAATACATGTATAATGCAATTATTATAAATATATATATATGATGTAGAGACTTGCCAACTAGGTAGACAAAACTTCACTTGTGAGAGAGTTCCTAAAGCCTGTAAACCATACACGCAACCTTCGACGACAGAAATAATCGGAGGTCAGGGTATAACAATGGTGGATGACTAAATCCGGATAATTATTTATCACATCTCTCTTAACCCGATGCGACGTCCGAAGGGTTTAAAATGAAAATTGCTTTAGAGAGATGCACGTGTTTGCGCCCAAAGTGTAATTAATGGGGCATTCACATTGGAAACCGCTCTGTTCTGCATGTAATATGTTGATTCATTTCGGACAATAAACGAAATATGACTGGCACAATGGAATTTTCGCTATTATCACGTTATCCGGGACTACACAATATAAGAGGAATGGAAAAAAGATTCGAACTATCACTGTGCCGACCCAAAAATTGCAATTTACGCGTTAAAATTGTTGACTCCTAATCAGATAGAACCATAAAAACATTTCTGAATCGTCACAAACCATCATTAGACTGACTTCCGATGTAACAGTTCCAACGCAGTGGTGTACTCGAATAAGATAAGACATGGTCTATAACATCGATAATCGACTTACTTTCAACAATTGATGTTAAAATAAAAAATCGGCCTCTACGTCATCAACATGCATGGCGGATCCCCCTATAGCGATAGTCACTTATCATATACATGCAGGTAAATATTGGTTTTTAAGAAGTACCTGTATCTCGCCGAGTTTTGTCTCCTCCCGTTTGGCTTGAGCTGCTGGAGGACTCTCCTCCTTTCGAATCTGAGGTAGCTGTCGGCGCTCCTGCTGGGGCTGAGCCTGTTGGTGACTTGGTTTTTGCTGATGGTGTGACTGGTGGTGCTGGTGATGATGGTGGTGCTGTTGTTGTTGTTGTTGTTGTTGCTGGTGGTGTTGTTGTTGTTCCAACTGTTGCTGGTGTTGTTTTTGTCGCTGTCGAGGGGTTGGTGTCTTCGAAGATGACGGACTTGACCTTACGTTGCTTTGTGATCGTTGGCCAACAGCTGGGCTTGAATGCTTCACTGCAGGACTGTAACTTCCTGTTCGAGGCCTTGATCTGTTCTTGTGCCTGTCGTGACTCCGGTGTTGGCGCTCCGTGTATATCTCCATCTGTGTTGCCACTCTGATCGGCTTTAAGTAACAAATAAACATTGCTGAAATTGATCTGGCCGCTCGATCCAAGCTAAAATGAGCATGCCTGTGTGTATTTACACGTATCTTAACTTATCTGCACACACGTATCTTAACGTACTGACACACTGATCAATATTATAAACCACAAATAAATTGGCGCGAAAGGGAGTACTAAATTCATTCTGTGAGGACTGTGAGGAATCAGCTGAACAGAGTGGGCGATATTGTCTTGTCAAAGTTGACATTTCGAGACTTTGGAATCACGTCTAAAAGTTAACAAATTAATTTGATCTGAGACAGGTTCCCACAGAGATGGTCGATGTGTTGTCGTGCCCCGGCTTATAAATAAATTATCAACAAATTAAAACTGAAAGCAAACAATTACGCGAAATGTCACTGCAATGGTTTTACAACTATCACATGCCTAATAATCTTCTCGGAAATAGCTATAACTGGACATTCACTAAAATCAAATTTAAAAAAGAGGAACTTCCGGTTGTGACCGATACAAATTATTTCCCAAGACCAAAAATGCGAATATTCCTGGTAAGTCGTATTTGCAGATGACTGATTGGCTGAGAAGTTACACAGATAGGGTTCGATCAGCTCAGAGCAATATCTCAGCTAGAAAATTGGACGATTTAATGTTGGAAAGTGAATGTGATTATATGGACCATCTACAGAGTGCACATCCTACTTTATCAGACCTTAATCCTAGGCATGGCACAATTCCAAGCTCTGTGCGCGCGTTTATTTTTTGGCTTTCATCTGCATGCAACATAATTATATAGTTAAGGGTCAGACGCACGTTCTGCCAATATTTCCTGGTATTTTAAAATGGATTATTTCAAAATCTGTCATGAATTTATTTGTGCGATTTGGTACAAATGATTATTGTGACACGATATTTAAGAACCTTTGATCCATTGGGTATTATAACCTCATTTACTTTAATTTTACGGCATGAAATATATTTAACATTTCACTGATTTAGGTACCAAGAACTTCTGTAAGATCATGAGAGGAGACTTAACTAGTTTTGATTTGTGAAATTTAATGATTATTTTAATTTAGAAAGCCAACTACCTACAAATAATTTTCTGTATTTGTCATGCCTGTTGATCAATGAAAAATTGGGCTGAGATGAGTTGTGGGTCATGGGTTCATAACAAATTTAATCTGACCACGATACCTCTTAACACTGTGGCCTAAATCCAGTTGATTGCACCCCGCTTGAGTGGACCACACTGCATATCAACATTTGTTTTCATTGGGCTGGAATATTTGTGACTGCTTTATTCTTCATTATAATATATGGGGGTATGATGCAATTAAAAATCTAACTCAACATTATGATATAAATGAAGCCTCCTCTCATGGAGCCATGAAAATAAGCTATCTGTTGATAGGGTTGTTGTGTGAAGTTATTAATTATTCAAGCAGTTCTTGGTACCGATAGGGATAAAAAAGAAAATGAATTTCGACTTATCAAATCTAAAAAAAATCCATTGTTTTTGTCGTCTGTTCATATTCTATATATAATGAATATGATTATTTGCAACATTTTTCGCCAGATTGATCCAGAGAAATTCTTTGTTGAAAATCTCTAACCATTTTTGGCTGGATTTATGCAAAACGTGCATCTTCCCCTTAAGAAGGATTTAGCAAAATAAAGATAGGCTGTGATATCGCATTGTAAAATAAAGATAGGCTGTGATATCGCATTGTAAACTAAAGATAGGCTGTGATATCGTATTGTAAAATAAAGATAGACTGTGATAACGCATTGAAAAATAAAGATAGGCTGTGATATCGCATTGTAAAACAAAGATAGGCTGTGATATCGCATTGTAAAACAAAGATAGGCTGTGATATCACATTGTAAAATAAAGATAGGCTGTGCTATCGCATTGTAAAATAAAGATAGGCTGTGATATCGCATTGTAAAACAAAATAAAGATAGGCTGTGATATCGCATTGTAAAACAAAGATAGGCTGTGATATCGCATTGTAAAACAAAGATAGGCTGTGATATCGTATTGTAAAACAAAGATAGGCTGTGATATCGCATTGTAAAATAAAGATAGGCTGTGATATCGCATTGTAAAATAAAGATAGGCTGTGATATCGCATTGTAAAATAAAAGCAAACAAAATGTGCTGCTGATTCTCGTACAGGAGATGAACTTTCTTTATCTGAGAAATATAAGAGCAAACTGAGCTTATTTGAAAACAACTTGTATTATAACTGTGCACTATAATACGAACGAAAGACTCAACTAACCTCTCAATGGTATATGAGTTAATGTGAAATTATAAGGAATGTTCAACTGTCATAAACAATAAGTCCGCACAACCTTGAGCACCCGAGTACTGAGGACCACAAAACCTGATTTCAGCTGAACGATTCGAAAGGATTATTATAATGACGTTATATGTACGAGGGTCGAATCAGGAAATGCCGACTCACAGAAGTGGAACCATCGATCTGACATGTCGTCATAGTCTGTTCTCGTGGTTTGAATCGTCGGCGGAAGAACATGCAGGTACATACATACATAGTGACCCATCGATCCACTGTGCATGCATATAATCATGTTCATGTATAGGTGTTAAAACCATAACTATATGTTCTAAAATGAATACATGGTTTGCAAGATAACAGTTTCTATAATGCATATTTGTGGTGACATATGAAATTTTCCCTGTATATGATATATACATAAATTGAGATCGTCTATAATGTTGTTTTTTGTGTGAAACGAACAATATAATATAACGTATCTCCGAAAATAGTACCAAAAATAAAAACATGCATGAAAATGCACAAACAATAACAATCTGAATTTCGTTTAAATAACCTTTAATTTATCTGATGGGACACTCATTCTAATTCTGATTATGCATACTGCTCATTAACCGTTGGCTGAATAAGGCATTATTCGCAAGAAAACAATGCAGACAAATACACACCAATATAGTTGCATCTTACCAATGTATCAACAGCTGTGTTTGTCTATGTTATCATAGTGCATGATTGTATACATGCTGTTGTATGTATTTGAAAGGTAATATGTAAATAAAGTGATAAAATATGAAAATTCTTGAATGTCACATACCTTACTCGTATTTAAATTCGCGCAGTTCTATTTTTCGCTCAGTTTTGAATTCTCGCACTTTAAATTCGCGCACCGTGCTGCGCGAATTTAAAACTGACAAAATATTTTCGTAAGTCTTGTATCTGATGAGAGTTTCAGTTCTTAGTCGTCCATTTTATATGATACACATGAATGTATATTAAAAGCCACATTTTGCGAAACTGTGCATCGAGTAGAGCGTGTTGTTTATGCAGTCCCCAGATGATCATTATGGTACGGGTATATTTAAATAGTTAAATTGGCATGATTTATATTAACTCGAATGAAGTAACACCACATCCACGTAGGCTGCTGTGTTGAGGAAATTAACACTTGTATGATGCGTGTATTAAATATATAGTTGGTTAAAATTGAAATAATTCAGGGCTGTGGATACTATTATGGAGCAGTGCTTTGGTGGTGCACTTTGCGTCAGGAATTAGTGGAATATCCGAATATGTCTTACTCTCATCGAAATCGAAGATTTTATCGTGATTTATCGCATTACATGTGAATAATAGTGTTGGGATATGTTTTCCATATGCATATATAATGGTACATTCAATACAATGTTCCGCAATGTACATGCAACTCAATATCCGTCCTATTTTCCTGACGGTTGATGTAGTCGTACTATTTTTCGCTCAGTTTAAAATTCGCGCACCGATGGGTGCGCGAAAAATAGTACTGCGCGAATTTAAATACGAGTAAGGTATCATCATCTTAATTACTTGCACCAGGCTAAGCTGGGCGCAAGTATA
This sequence comes from Siphonodentalium dalli, assembly GCA_032622095.1. Taxonomy (NCBI): domain Eukaryota; kingdom Metazoa; phylum Mollusca; class Scaphopoda; order Gadilida; family Siphonodentaliidae; genus Siphonodentalium; species Siphonodentalium dalli. Next base: position 185,520,384 of record CP136061.1, on the reverse strand, counting down.
ATATGCTTCTGGTTTGTCATTCGGCACTTCAGGTGTCGTCTTGTTTTCCGGAAGAACAGAATGTACAAAATGCATGTTCAGGCGCTAATAGGAAATTGCTGCACAAATTACTTCAAAATCCATATAGGCCAATATGCGTAGGCCTAATATGCATTTAAAAACAAAAACTGTCATATTAGAAACATTTTGAAAGTTGACTTCTTGGAAATCAATTCAATCAATTCTTTAATCTCAATAAACCAATAAACATGGTATCTGAGATATACAAATTTTAATACAAATACATGACAAAAGCACATTTAACAGATACAGAATTATATAATAGTATATGTAATATTAATGTATTCACTGAAGGCACATCCACCAAAAACTTATGTTATGATACATTTAGGTGCGAATGAGACTCTTCCCTATTAATGTGAATATCGCAACGTTGTTGCTATAGGATAATTGAACATATAACAAACATAGACAAATATCATTGATTAAAAAGATAAAGACCAAGTCAGAGTTGACTTCTTGGAAACCAGTAAAACGCCGTGACATCATGACGCACCTCGCGACGTCACAACCTCCTTCGGTGCGCAAAAGTGGCTTCGTTCGAAAATTGTGATTGATCCCGCACTGGCGCGAGAACAAGTTGGGACCCATATTTCTAATCAGTATCACATTAGGCACCTGGAATTGTCGCTGTAATCAATAAATATTGGCGGTGGCAATATTTTGAGGCACATATTTCGCCAAAATACTGGTTAAAAATACGTTATCATGAAATTTTAACATAATCACAAACTAAATCTGTCGTTTGAGCTAAATTTTGTATTGCCCAAGTTGTTTATTGATCATTAAATCCACACGGGGCCAATGTCACAACACAACTAACAATAAATATATATATCATACAATAACTATACACAATTGTAATCAGAATTATAAAATGAAAAGTTTATCATGTTTATTGTTGAAAATCTGGTGTTTCACACCTTTTAGGAAAAAGAGACGAACCATGTTACAGATTATATTACACGTTTCTGATTTGTTATTTCGCAGTATGAAAATTAAATTTTGTGTATCAGTCATATTAGTAAACGTGTGAGTTACTTTATCTATTTCGTCAAGGAAACGGAGACGAATGCTTTTGTAAATAGGACACTTTAAAATAAAATGTTCATCGGTTTCCGTTTCCAATACACACTTTCTGAACATTCTCTTGTCTACATTAATCTTAGTTTGTTTACGGCGCCCCTTTTTCAATATCTAGAGTATATGATTGCTAATCCGCAATTTGTTGATCTTTTTTACTTCGATATTTTTTTACTATGTCCAAATATGACTCCAATCGGAAATGACTTATTATTCTCTATACACCTTCAAGTTGTTTTTACCTGATGGGTTTTCATCGTTATATATGTCTCTTATGAAACACGACACATGGTCAGCCTTAAAACTACAACAGTGGGTTCTTAGTCGCTTTCCTTCTGCCTGGTTCATTGGAATCTCAATCACAAACATATTATTCTTGGGCGCCATTCAGATGGATGGTACAGTCACGTTCATACATCCAACTGAGTCACATCTTTGAGGAAATGTTACTATGCGGCTCTGTGCTAAAACATTATATGAACATGTCATTCAATTTGGTGTCCATTTTGGACTCCATCTTGTAAATTCATAACTCATATGTAAATGTCGTACAATGGTGTATCTATCGTAAATTGACTTTATTGTCACAATCTGCCCAACCAAATTTGAGAAAATACCTAATTTGCGCGACATTCACTCAAGTATTGGTAGATTTTTTTCAGAAAAAAATTCAAAACAAACAATGTAAAAAAATAAATGTGTGTACACGAATGCGATAATTCCATTCTGATGAAATTAGATAAAAAAGAACTCTGTACGTATTCGCAATCAACGCACTTCTACCGGCGGAACTCCCATGCTTCGGGCAGCGGCCCTTTTTGGGGTTCCGACTTGTTCCAGAGAGTTACTCTAAAGATTGCATCCAACAAAAACCACATATATAAATGCAGATGTATGAACATTAATAAATAAATAACATAAGCTTCACATACTGGATATCAAATATAAAATGAGGATTTAATATCAGTATACAGCTCGTCTCTAACATTCGATTTTCATTTACTAACAAACAAAAAAAACACACAAAAATCATGTATATTACACGACAGATGTGTTAAAATAATCGTGTATATATGTAACATGTGGGTATATATCAATCTTGTAACAATTTGACTTCCGGTTTTAATTTTATCAATTACAATACAAAATAAACAAAATTCAAAATTAATCAGTTTTACGACCCCTCCCCATGGTCCACAATGTAATCCGTTCTATACTTTACAGCTCACTCCTTGCGCTCCTATTTTTGGTGGCATCTAGCTAGAAGACCCCTACTTCATATTAACCCTTCCACGAGTAGAACTTTCTGACATTTTATGAAAACCATGTGCCAATGCATTCTCTTATATATGCGAATCTCCTATAAGGAGCCTGGCATATATAAGATAATAAATTGGACTAACATTTACATCGAACTTCTAAGCCAGTGCATTCTCTTATATATGCGAGGCTTACTATATATGTATAGGGGAAACTCGCATATATATATAAGACCATGCACTGGCATAGGATCTTTAATGTTGCCCCAGCGCAGCTCCAGTCTTGACATTGTTAAGGCTTATGGGCTCCGCCCCTTTTGTGCCTCGTCGGGAATAAGTATGGTGAACAACTCTATGAATAAATAAACAAATCGGGATGTGCATAAAGGAGAGATGATTCGATCTTCTTGACCATCCAGGGCGCGGACGTGCCCAAGTACTGAATGCATACGATATTATTAAGTTCCTCAGTAGTGCAATAGAGTAACTGGAAATCATATGGATGGCTGTCCGTCCACAAAAGAAGCTCAACCATGTACTGAAATTTTATATGTAGATTAGCTATCTGTCTTTTAAAAGAGGGCCCATTAGGGGAGACCCAGGAAAGGCGTGCCACTTAATCGGCAACCAAATATATTACAACACTACATATTAGTTGTTTACCATGAACGCATAACATCGGGTTGCGTTCAGGTCCGTATAAAGGTCTCGTTGCTATCGTAATGTTTACTTTGTTCGTAATAATGATAAATAGCATCTGGTGTTTTGGCAGGTTCAAGTATTTCACTCATGGACTCGATTCGATAAGACACGAGCTTTGTCAATCCGACATATATACAACAATTGTCAAAAATTCCCTGATCTGCGCATGTCTACAGGAAATTATTGATTGTTATGAATGATCCGCTTTGCCTGGTCCGCTTTGCTCGCAGCACACCTTTTTGCAGCCCAGAACATAACGGATCGTAAATTGTGTACATTGCAATATTAGTCAAAAGTCAATCAATAAAACAATATTGAGATCTCTATTGAAATATGGTATCAGTCTAATAGGCACCAATTGAATTGTCATTACTGCATACAAGCCATTTAAATGCAACCATTATGTGATACATAATTATATAGCCGTGCATTGTACAAGAAATCTTGACCGCCTATCGTAACATCTATTCATCTTTAAGGGGATGGCAGTAAGACAGTCTAGCCTGACTATGCCACCCCCTCGAATATACAATAAAATATTTGTAAAATGTATTATGCATTAATATGTGTATATTGAAATAAAATATCCTATCCTACCCTAAACTGTAATTATACAAACTTCTAAAGTTACCAGATATAGTGCAGCCCACATTTCGACGTTCAATGATTGGTTCAAACAGTGGCACGTGCTACATATATGTAGAAAACACACCCGCCGTGGGATACCGTCCGTTTGAAAGGGACAAAATGTAAAGTTAAGTTTTCCAGAAATTCATCTGCAGTTGACAATACAATTGAAACGCATTTCATGTGTACGCCCGATTCCCCCAAATTCACCTCACAAGTGCACTCTCGGGTGAACGGACGGACGCACGGCTATATAGGCACGCACGGATGTTCAAAAAGTAATTGTTCAAATTGTTCAAAAGTGCAGTTTATATACCCATGGTATCATATCTGAAGATCATGAGAGAAAACGTAATTTTTCTTGATTCAAGAAATTTTATAACTATTTTCATTTAGAAAGACAGCCACCCATAAATATTTTTCTAAACTTGGGAATGCCCATGTCATGCCTGCTGATCAATAAACAATTGGCCTGAGATGAGTTCCGGGTCATAGGTCAATATCCTAATCCCAGCGGAGCACTATATCTAAATACTGTGGCCTATTTCAAGTTGATTGCTCCCTGCTCGAGAGGACCGACTGCATGTATCAACATGTGTTTCTTTGGGCTGAAATATTTGTGGCTGTAATATTTTTCATTCTGATATATGGTGATATTAGTATATATTGAAGATAATGATTATTCAAGCAGTTCTTGGTATCTACTATCTGTAAAGGAACAGAAAAGAAAACGTTACTTTCAACCTCTCAAATGTATTAATATCCATTGTTTTTGTCTCCTCTTAATAACCGTTCAGATTATATAGCCAATGGAGTTGAGGATATGTGAAATTCAAGATGTATCGCCGGATAGATCCCGAGACATCCTTTGTTCAAAATGTCTTGCAATTTTTGCCTGGACTTATAGAAAGCGCGTGCATGTGTTGCCCTTAATATATATATAGGGTCTCTTTCTGTCGATAGCATGCACGTTCTGGCGTTATATTTTTTTTAGAAGCTAGTTTTGATGACACGTTCATATTAGTATCTCTGAGAGAATATGCAGTCACATATATGCGATACATAGTGAACAACCTATTGATTACTGAACAACAACGAAAAGTCTAAAATACTATCGTTTGTTGGATAATATTCTGAGTGGGCACAAGAAAGGATTGCGAGAAAAATCGATGACTGGTGACCAAAGCTTCTTTTGACTGATATTATCTGTTGAATTCTGTATTTGGCTCAGAAATTTTACTATATAGCAATGCAGATAAGATATACATTACCGTTACCATTTAACCGATTCGGAGTCTACTCTGTCTACATGTGTCATAATGTAACAAACGGTGCTTATAATATACTGTGTGTTTAGTATAACAGCTGAGAAAGTATTTGCGATTGACTGTGGTCATGTCTTAGACGCCGCGTCCATTTTTCCAGATTGATCGTCGGAAAGACTAACGTGAAACCAAGCGAGGCACTATGCACTAAATATATACAGTAAAACAATGTGTGTGCTATACAAATACATATAAAACATTCATAGATGTATCATGCAAATAAAACAATAAAATCAACTAATCAGCAAATATGTGGAATAGCTTGATAAGTTACCCCTTTACTGATATACCGTATAACCGTCGTGAAACTCGAACCGCTCGATTTTGCAGTAAGACACTTGAGTTGTTGGCTTTATGCATTGAGTTAATGCGATCGCTGAATTTAAAATCGCATACGATGTCATGATTACTTCGTACAAGCTGTATGTAACAAGTCGACATTTGGCAAAAAAATACATATGTGCGAATGTAATGAGAGTATTTTCCAGGAGAGCTCTGACAAAAAGTACAACAGGACCGGACAACAAGCATGGCTGCACGAAACAACATAGATGTGGTGACAAATCGTGAAGCTGTGAGTGCCACACCTAGCTATGTGTTACAGAAGTCGTGATCATTTACAATGAACCCATGAGTTCCCATCTAAACACAGAGTGGAGTTTGTGAGTGGGAAATGACGATTCTTTTCGATGAAAATGAATTGGTCTCTCGTCAGATGAGGAGTGTGGGACACAGCAACTCAGTGGTTCAGCAGTTGCTCGAAATGTATGCCAACAAACAAGACAGACACTGCCACATATATTTGTTGCTTAAAAGAGTGTGTCACATTTAATGCGCACATATACTAATCATAAATGGTATGTCTTTAGATACATGCGGTTTAAAGTTGACCCTTTCATTTCAAGGATGAACATATGTGGCTCTGAATGAGAGTCACATATTAAGTTAGTAAACAATTTTAATAAACAACGTACATACGATGAAATAATTGACGCAAACCTGTTCTTTGTAGGGAAATATATATTTGGGTGGTTGTTTATGTTGAGATAAATTCAAATCTATTTTACAGGAGAAAGTTACTATTTTTGTATATTTAATAAATTGGTATGTACGTGATTACAAAAATACCACCTCGTAATGCAGCAATTTAGCACTAATGTTAAATTGTTTTTTGAAGAATTTATAGAATGTTGGCCCATTTGAGTATTGGAACCATATCTGCAACATTGAAAGAGGGGATACGAATTTTTCAAAAACCTACTAGCGTTGCATGTCCCTCACTAGTCAGCTCAGCTTGAGATATAAACTTTAGGATCCTCATTCGTGAAAGATGGAACTGGTGTGTTGTTCATTGACAGCAATAGCTAGGTTACGTCGCACTCAGATCACGAGGTACATCACGTGATCGACAGACAAGAAAACAGTGCCTCCCAGCTGCCATTCAATTTCACATGTTGCAACGCGACTAGACTACTCCGAAAACGCATATTTTCCATGTTACACGTCCACGATGTGCCTGAGGTACTTGCCGGATGGTCGCGTACAAGAGAACCAGAAACACACAAGCAAAACAGGCGAGACGTGATCGATTGGTTTCATTTGCCCAATAACCATGTTTGATGAAAAATTCAAAGCTGCCGATTTATCGCGGAAACGAGATCTGTGGTTGGGGAAGGCTAATGGCTTGCTCCCTGTGTCGACATGTCATTTGGATATGAGCCAGTAACGAGAAGACCCATTTTGTTTCCGAAACAGACCTCAACTGGTGCTTCCAACCAGACTAAAATGTCAGTACAATAATAAATTACATGGCTGGATATCAGGGCGATGGGCCTATCGAATGTTCTGCCTTTTGTATTTTATAAATTTCAAGAAAAGAGCCAAAATCGTAGTGATGATGACCTATATTTCTTTTTATGCCAGTGATGATTGTGTTTGGTAAAATAAAGGGGACAAACCAAAGACTTCATTAGAATTTTTATTTTCTCTTTTATTATTTGTTTGTTTTGAATTTAGATTGTTTTTAATGTTTACTTGTGTTCTATCTTTGATTCTTGCATGTTTTCTGGTTCAACCCAAAATGGAGCGCCACAAATTGCCGAAATGATACCCCGTATCTGTGCTTGTAAAAATAACCCGTAGAATCACCGCGAACGCATCGGTAAGCGTTAAGCCATGGCCATAATATAATTACATTACATTTTTGCCGGCATGTGGCGTTTTTGGTGATAGGTATGAAATAATGCAGCGGGCTAGTGAAGGTTCAAAAATATATATTGTTCGAGAATGAGCAATGTGATATGAAGAGTGAATAGGATATAAGCCGGGAGGCACTGTGATCAGCCGATTTGCCACCGCCCAGAGTCACATGAACAGTTTGATATCTACCTTCTCATCACATAGGCGCTGTCTGTCAGACGAGGTTGAGGTGGGGTCTGAGCGTGGAGTGCTACATGGTGAGGACATACTCGGGGTCATGAATTCCTGGTGCGACGAGGATGGGGAAACACCAGGGGACAATGTTTCTCTAATGCCCTCTAGTTGTGCAGCTAGTTGTTTAGGGTCCACACCTCGCTGTGAGCCTGCGCAAGAGTCTAAAGAAATGTTGATCAGTAAGATCGATAAGTTCTGCCAATGTTTATAGAAAGAGAGTAGTAGTATGAGGAGTTGACATCTCGAGTATACGTCTAGACATATATATGCAAACAATCACGAATAAATAAAAAATGTCTGCGCTCGTGTAGCCAAAATGTACAACGGATTATTATGCTATTCAGCATTAATACATATATGTACCCGAGCGATGGCAAATCTAGAATGGTTTTAAATGGACGCCGAGCAAATACGTGGGTGACGCTAAGTGTGAATATAAAACCATCTACGAAACAAATGTGAATTCAATTACGTCAACAAAACGTTACAACAGGACAAGACTTCACGAATAATTTAACCCAGGCCCACAACCTTACACGCACACTCCTAAAACACGATTACAAAATATGTTTTCACAGCCAAGAGATCATTGCGAAATTAATTAATGTTATTGACTATGTGTTACTTGAAGCCATGATAATACTATGGCGTAATCAACATACCTTACAACTTAGGACACAAGATATGTGTGTTACAACAAAATGTGCCCATTCGAGACAAACTGTATCGACGCACTTTGTTTGGAAATTCAAATGTGCAAAATGTCTAAATATGAGTGTTAAATAGATGTATCAATGAAAATAAATTAAAAACGTGAATCACAAAAAGTTTTTTTCAGTAACCATTTCGTTACTAAATGGATTCTCATATCAGTTATTAAAGTATACATTGGAATGGTCATGATTATCTTGATTGGCGTGCAGGAAATATAAACAGACACCGGATAATACAAAATCTATAATAATCCTATTCATTGGAGGGAAATGTTCAGATAGTAAGGCCTTTTGCTGAACTTATTATTTGAACATTTCCTAAGGAACTACTCGCCAATGGGAATTTAGTAAAGAAGGGTTAAATACCCCGATGTCAATGCGAAGTCATTTAAACTGAAGTTCAAAGGTAACCGTTATGTAATGTTGGTAGCACTCATACTGAATTCAGGTAACACGTGACTGTTCACTATGGTATAGAGTAAAACAACGGAGAAAAAAAATCAAGTTTGTATATGCCAAAAAGACACTAATTCTCTATGGCTACCATTTCGATGTTGATTAATCCTTTCTTAACTAATACTCATTGAGGATTAGTTCCCTTAGTGTATCAAAATTGTAATGTCAATTATAGAAACATAAGTAAAATACAAAGTGCACAGTATAATAAATCAAGAGTAATTCGAATCTGGCAGTAAAGCTTACTGTGGGCCTCTTTGGTGACATACCCCCTTCCGCAATAAGTGAGGGAGGGGTATCAATTATATATCTCTCTGTCGTCTGCTTATATTATTTGCACATCCATCCAGATAAAATAGAGCATTCCGATGTATATTATACTGTTGCAACCGAATATTAGAATCAATTCAGTAAAGAAACATGAGAACAATGCAATTGCGATTATTGGAGTGTTGTCTTGAACATGATAACGCCGAAAGAGTTTTAAATTGCCCTAAAACTATATGTGGCTTTAATAATTGTATGTGTTATTCATTGGCTATATATATATTCGTAGAACGCCGATTATCTTTGGATATTCAGATGCCGAAGCCTTGCTAGAAATTAAGGAAGACTAATAGACAAATACACACGATACTGCATGTCACTGTACACAACATAACGGTCATAAATCGATGACGTCATGTGTGTAGGTCTATATAATATTATCCACAAGCACCGTTTACGAGTGGTTCATTTTGTTATGAGAAGTTATAGTTTGTATTTCGGCATCAGACACTTCTATACGCCGACAGATGCATCGAAAACGATGTTGATTGCATATATAATCTCGAACCTGAACGTTAAAGCAGGTATCAGAGGAACAAGACAACGAGATTGGGCTTGCGATTTCTTTAGCGGAAAATCAAGTTCTTACTCAAGCAATGTCAACTGCATTTTCAAGAGAAATATTATACGAGATATAATTTCCATGAGCCCCCCCCCCCCTGCATTCAGACTGTGATATTTTGCTCTTGAAGAGAGTTGTGTAGAGGTACCACCTCTCGTATATACCCTTATTGAAATGTATATATCCAAGTCCGGTACATATGCAGATTATCAATTCTCTTCTTAGTGACAGTGATATGCCAACATTAGAAGATGTGAAGAACATATAGATCTTTAAATGAGTTTTGTCTGTTCTTGGTTCTTTTTAAAGACAGTGGATACATGACATATATAGCCTAACTACAATTTAAGTCGACAAACAAAGATTTAGCCGTTCTGGCTTGAAAATCGATTAGTCTACTTTATTGTATCTTTAACATCAGTAACTTCATCGAGCAATGATTTGTAATTTTGTGTTGCATCTTGATTTGATCCACAAAAACAACAGAACTTCGAAACTGAGTACAATCTATGGTGGCTACTTTCTAATTCTACAATCTTTACTAAGTTTACTATATATAATTATGGTGTAACTAAATACCAACAGAATGATCAACACAATCCGCAATCAACTCGATTATGAATATAACGAAACCCCTATCGTGCATGTTTCTCATATCACGGAAGTTATACGTTTGCGCAATTAATTGTCATCCCAAAGTTGTATATATAGGGAATGAGTATATATTTCCATCAAACCCGTCGTCGGTCTGCCATTTTGGAGGCTGTGACCCATATGTCAGTGCATGCACTATAAACATTATAAATTCGTATTTTGTGCGTAGAAAATCAGATCAGATAACCCACACACCAGTTTTCCTACACTCCAAATTACATTTGGATTAGCGGTAAGTAGAGTAGCCAGCATTGCTTCAGATTATAGGGGTACTCGGGTATTATGCTGTCGAGGAGCATTGCTATTTTGCATCTGCCTGCATTCTATTTGTGCCAACAAACCGAAATGACACGAATCAAGAATCCATCTCACAAGAAATTTTAGCATTGGAACAGCGCTTATACGGTGATAATCATACCATAGATTGTGAATTACATATAGTTTTCAACAATAGACTGTCTAATTTCAACGAAATATAGTCGCTAATATTCCAGGTGATTAAAAATCGCACCGCCACCATTTTGAAAAGTTGATTTTCATTTATAGACATCACACTTGTGTACGGTAATCTGTGACGTAATTCCGATTACCGTAATAATACTCTGAAATTTTCTACGCACTAATACGACTTCAAATGACAAGATAACTATCAAATTCCATAGACTGGTTTCTGATTTGAAGATATTGAATACCTAAAACGTAGTAGTTACTTGACGGTGTCAATGTCACTGCATAGCTTCGGAATAAGGATTGTGTTAAACGACTATATCAATTTCATGCTGAACGCCATTTACTCGCATATATACATATGGATACTAAAACGCCTCCCCAAGAAACGATTGGAAATAAACATTTAAATTTGTCCATATGTACGATAAGGAAACTTAGCCTGTATTTTCCAAAAGCCCACGGGGAAAACACAATCCAAATACTTATATGGTAAACATTGATGACTTAATATATCTCATAGATGTAGCTGTAAACCAGAAAACCATCATCTTATACATATCTTATAGGTTAATTCATAACAACGAATCATCTAGTAAATAACGTTAGAAGCAGGAAGCCACTCAGAGATTAATTTCTAATAGATGAAAAACTCGAGCTATTTCCTTTACTGGTCCATACTCAAATATATACTGCTGCATGGTATTTCCATTCCAAGTGTGGGCAAAAAAAAAATAAAAAAAAAAATATATAAAAGAATCGAACAAACAAACATGTTTATACACATCTACAATAGCTGAAACGAGGAAAATGGTTGTAATTTTGTTAGTAGAACAGATTAATAGAGTAAAATTAAAGGCTTACCGTACTCATCGTCGCTGTTGTAATATTCGACATTATCATATGAAGACTGTGCACTCCCAGGCCGCGGCTGTCCGTCCTGCGGCGCAGTTAGAAGCTTTGTGGACAGGCAGGCACCACTAAAATCACGAACAATTATCTTACAAATATAGATGGATCGATACATAATGTGAGCAATCCGGTGTGTTTCGCATCTATCTCAGCGTGCGCCGCTAAGGTTGGTCGGGTGGGTCCCTGAGCATGAACAGGTGTAACTAATGTTTTGCATTTAAACTCACCGATTGATACATCAATTCATTAACACATGGCTGCATTCCGATCAACTTTGCAACGACCGACAAACACAAAAGCGGATGATCTCAGGTGTAATTGCAAAATATATCGATGAGTTCTTACTCTGAAATATGAATTATATATAAAAACTATAAAAAAAAGTAAGTCCCCCTAATAGTTCGGGTTTTCTCAAAAAATATTTCGTTTCATTGCTATGAAATATGCAACAAATAAAACTAATCCACCCTGTGAATGATGGACGTGTAGGTAGTGTTTGTACCAATATAGGGTTCGCACGGTATGGGACTCAGACTCGACAAGCAAAGAGTCGAATGGTCACAAGTGAGACGAAAAGATCATACAGCAGAGTAATTGTATGATGTATAACCCTGTGGCGAAAATTATCTGGAATCATTTGTGATTTGGGAAATTTGGGAAATTTCCAACCATATGGGATATTGAGCTGAAACTACATAACGGTTGGAAACCTTGATTTACAAATTAGAATATTTCAACCCAAGGGGGCGAAGCTATGATATTTCCCAGTGTTGAGAGTTTCGATCTGATTCAAGCAGTATGAAATTCCAAGGAGGAACGGAAATCATATAGCCATGCAGGTCCCTGGACTCGAGCCATATCAATTAAAACATTGCTTACCCGTTGCCATCCTATTTTATTCTCCCCGCTCAGTTTACAGTGTATATAGTATATAACCGTCCATCTATAGCGTTTATGTGGAGTGCTTTTAATAAATTTGTAACGACCAGATACTACATTATGGCAATATGTGGTGTGAGGGTATGTTAACGTAGGCCGAGGTATCGGCAACTTTACAATCTTGTTTCTGGAATCACATCAGCTCCGTTTCTTGCAAAATATAAAACAAGCGTGGGGCCGCGGGCCTATATAGCCATCCTATGAAAATAACAACCTAACAAAGATCTGTTTAACTGATTATCTATAGTTTCTGACATCCTTCTGTTTCAGAATTATAAACCATATATGCTTGTGGTAACGTATATGAATCACGGAATTGGATTCAGCCCGGGCGGAACATGGGAGTAACCAGCATAGAACCTTAACACTGTACATTTTCAGACCAAGTACTGAACTATGACACGGGTATGGTAACATAGGTATCGGCAACTCACAATATTGTTTCTGGAATCACATGCCCCTTTTGAGTTTCGATCTGATTCATGCTAAATAAAACATGCATGGACCTACACAAATAACAACTTAACAAAGAGACGTTTAAATGAGTATCTAGTTTCTGACATCATTCTGTTTCAGAATTATAACAAACATCTGCTGGTGGTAATTGTTAACGGAGGTATCATGGAACTGGCTTCAGCCCGTCTTAAAGGGTGGAACATGGTAGTAACCAACATATAAACTAAAAAATGTAGACGAAATCCATTCATATTGACTATTTAGGACAAACGAATAGGACTAGGAGCTTTTAAAGTTGCTTATGTATTACTTAAGAGAGCTCTGGCTTCGGTAACGTAGGTATCGATTCTGTATGTTTTAAGCGCCAGGCTTCCATGGAATTGCATGTCAGACAAAGAGGTATATCTATATTTTTGGAACATTCGTTGTGCTTAACCTTTCCAAACAAATCCAGTCATGATATGTGTCTTGTTTAAAGTGCAAGGTACAGTAATGCCATAAATAATCGACTCCTTAACCACAGCAGAATTATGGGTAATTTTTCAGGATTTAGTCGGAAATATGCATGGCTCTCACTTTCCGATGAATGGCAACAAGCCATATTTCCGACTAAATCTTGAAAAATTACCCATAATTCTGCTGTGGTTAAGGAGTCGATTATTTAGGGCCTTACTGTATTCATTGGCTTTACTAAATGTACCCGTTAAAGGAGAATGACCCATATATGTCGCATTGATCCGCATTTGGTTCCGTTAACATGTCGGCCATTTTATTCGTATTTGCGAAATTTGCTAAAGGTGTTGTTCTGGACATGTTTGAGGACATAATTATGTGAACCTTTAGCTATATCTTAATGGATTGTCTTGACATCAAATGGTAGTCACACAAGCATTTTCAGTATTTGGTATAAATGTTAATTGTGCGGAATAAAAGAAGGCCCCAGTTCAAATCCAGTGAAACATTAGTTTATATGATGGAGTTGTTGTTTAACTAGGGGCGGGGCGTCAAAGCTTCCAATAGCTAAGGTACATGCTTGAATATATGAGTTAGAATAATATGGACAAAGAGGTACAATATAATTTAAGTTTTGCAGAAATATTCCGCACTTGGAGGAGATTTGGCCTATAAAACAAGGGAAAGATGATGCAGTGGGGAACTGTAAGCTGGCCACAATCTTTCCCGAATGAAGACCTATATATACATTGAAAGCATTATAAGTTCGTATGTGAATAGCATAATAGCCTTCTGCTGTAGATTATGCACTTGTATATAGCAATCAGAAACGACACAGACAGGACTGTTGTCTAAAATATGTATAATATCATGAGATATCGAGAGAAGACTGCTAATGATTTGAACATAACGTCCACCCTCTCCACCATATGGTTAACGTGCAAGCAATTATTTCAAGTGGTATGGCAACTCCGTCGTTGTTAACGGCTCCATGTACAATGCAACTTAATTAGATCGAGTTGGGCTCAGTTGTCGCACAGATGAATGGGTTGTGCTGCGGACAAACTTAAATTACACGGCCTCTAAGTCCCGTGAAAATTCGCCAATATACACGATATATATGCGCAGAAATTACACATCTGAGTGATGTGGGCACTAACTAACCACATTGGTAATACAATCGAATGGTGTGGTTTGAAGTTCCAACTTAAAAAAAAATATGATATCCTCTTAAATAATGCTCATTCAAGTATAACCCCAATACTATATGATCGGACTGATGATAAAGGTTGTATATAAAAATGTCAGTGCAGCCGGATTCATTTCTGGAGAGATATCCATGGGCCAATGTATCGGGCGAATTAATTTTAGGTGTCTATAAAGTCGACTGAAATTATATTATATAGCAATAGTTTCTTTTGTAATATTTTATTTGTTAGTTTTTTCAAACTTTGACCAGAGTGGGGTGAGTAATTATATGGTATATATATATATACGTCGGTGATATCACGAAGAATAGTCATCGTATTCGAGACTGAGCAATTACGGTGTCTGTATCGATTTATCGGGGAGTATTATATATAACAAAGTAAATATGCACCAAAACACCCATAATTTGTTGAGAACGAAATCGATAAATTGGTACATGTGGTCCGATAAAGCGCCCATTTGAGACAACCATAGCGAGTCAAGACAGGGCATATTCCTTGCTCGGTGGATAAAATAACGGGGCACGGGCAATAAAATACCGTTATAGTGTATAACATAACACATGAGATAAAGGAACCCGCAATTTATGCCAACTTATATTAGACTCACTGCTCTCCCTTCGCTCATTGTACAGTTATAGTTATAGTTAATTAGGATAAATGTCACTTTCAACATATATGGTCACATCGTTACACACGAGGAAACCTAAATCCAGCCTTCGGTGTTAATTTATTACACCTCTCACAGTTTTAGAAGACTTATACTTCACGCAATGACAACCGCGGTCCTATGCTTTACTTCATGCTGGAGCATGCATGGACCAAATCATCAATGACATTACAGTCGGTATATGATTGCATGTTATATATGACACCATTGAACTTTTCAAAGAATATACAAAACATAAACAAAACAAAATCAAAATATTACAAACACTTTTAACTCGGAAATGGGTTGGCATTGTTCCCGGTTGCAAGTGCTAATAGTACGAACAGCCAATCGGCGCTCAGTATTATAATAGAGGTGAGGTCGTGTTGAATAATATAATCGGGTGCTGAGTGAATGCGGAAAAAAATAAAATAAAATAAATATTTCAGAATTATCAACAGATTTCGTCGCTATTAAAATGTCACTGGCGATGTGTTGATTTGTATGGGCAGATAAATCATTAGCCGCTAAGCCAGCATGCACTGAGCACTAGATAGGTTAGTTGGGCGTGTTACTGATTTTTGATTAGAAAAGGCTCACCGAATGGGGTGGAGTATTGTCGGCCATTGGTAGCTTGAGAGACTTCAACTTGGAGAAACGACGTCGTTAAATTTGGAGACGATATTCGGTGTTCTAAACTAAATTAAATGCTATTGATAGAAGTGGAACTGAGGGGCGTTCGTGGTATTGTTTGAAAGAGAAATCCTAGTCGATCTATCTGTGACGAAATCGATACCATTGCTCGGATAAATGAGCGAAATTCTATCGTTCCCCTTGTCTCTACACCATGGATACTTCAATAACGTATATGGCAGACATATTTAGATTGGCAACCACTCCAACACCGCAATGCTAAAAAGTTTTGTTGCGTGCACAAAACTGTCAACGGAAAAGCCCCCTCATTCTTAACAGACCTTTTTCTACACAAGGTTGGTGACACCAGCCAATATTTTCTGCGAGTGATTTCGAAAACTACTTTTGCCTACTCATGACATTCAAACAATTATTCATTCATAGTACCATAAAACTATGGAATACTTTGGGAAAGAATATAGAGCATAAATCATACGATTATGTTAAGTCATCTGTTCTTCCTAAACGAAAGATCCTGGCTTACATTCTCATAGTGATCAAACAACGAACATTTTGCATTGCCAGCTTGAAAATGGTTGTAGCGATTTAAATCACGACAAAGTGAGCAACTTCATTGCTGATGACCGAATCTGCGCTTGTGGATTCCCCAAGTAAGATACCGAACACTTCCTGATAAACTGAACTGATTGATACAATGCGATCACTTCAAATATATTCCCACAAAGCTCTTTTGATAGGTGACATCACACTTAAAGGTACGGTTGGCCTTGGCGGTGGGTATCCTGTGAAAATATTTCCACCCGTCAAAAACCGCCACAAACAGAAAGAACAACAAAATGTAGACAGACTTTGTCCGTATACAAATAAGAAATATCGTATAAACAGTATGTTATTGTCATATATTTGACCATTGTTGTGCAAACAAAGGCATAAAAAGTTACTTTTCTGGTGTTTGTTTATATTATGATGGTAAACATAAAGAGCGTTCTTTGTTGGTGAATTCCTGATATGGAACGAATAAAGAGCGTTTATGCCATTTGTGTGTGATTAGCCAGCAGCATTGTGCTGTCTTCTGTAACACAATCAGGCTCTTGCTTAGGTAAAATATAGTAAATCTTTATGATAACATGCTGTTTACGCGATGGTCATGCTATATATGAACGAAACTGTATGCGTTTTAATGTTTTTCTGTTTACGGTGATTGGAACAAATATGAATATTTTCGACAACTAAGGCCTCACGTGCCTTTAATGATAATGATAACTTCGTTCTCCTTGAAGAAACCTTAAAATTTATTAAATCGTCAGGAAGATTCTCGTGAACGATCAATAAACTATATATCTATATTACCTTCATATCCCCCTGTCTATTGTCTAAACCCCCATCATCACCCCTTAATATAAACCACATGCCCTGTGTTATGTTATGTTATATATCATATTTAATTAACATTGTATGCATGCACCCGTCATGCCAAACATATCCCATTTACAATACGGTTCATAGATGTTGTTGGGAGCGGAGGTCCATCTAAGTTTCAAGAACTTGTCCTCCAATCCCACAGTCTCTGTATATTAATATACTATTAAAATATGTTTAAACTAAATGTATAAGGCGCGCATATATGTACAGGGAGACTTTGTATAATGAAAGAATTAGTAGTCAATCTGTGGGATGGTTGCTGAACAAATAAGCAAAAGACGTCACGTGACAAAATGTAACAGCTTATAGCCTGCAGCTGATTACTCCAAGGCAGTAGACTGTACTTCGAGAAATCGGATTTCTTCAGCTAGAAAGCATCGGAACAACAAAATCATGAGACTGCCAATCTTGCAACAAATTTGGAGACTATGTGTATTTTGATATGAGTCAGAGCCCGTCTGCAGATATTGACAGTAATTAGTTGCTTATTTATAAAGTGTTGTTTCATACAAAAACTCACGAAAATCGATAATTTCAATTACGGCAATCACAGCGTTCTCGTTTTCGATGTACATTTTGGCTCACGGGAATTACTTGCGCATAATACAGTGATTGGCCGTTGTCTTCTCATGTATTGGTAATTACCACCAGACGTCTAAAGAGACGAGGACCCTGTCGTGTGATAACCCGCGTTACAAAGCAAAATTACGCGAAAAGAACAAACTGGAAAGAGACACCGACGACGTTACCACATAAATGCAGATACACTCGATGATATTATTATACTTGATCATCTCCATAACGCACGTGTACTAGGAATTTCGGACTTTCCAATGTTTGAAATTCGAAGTCAATGTATGGATGCAAAGTAAGTTTTCTATACAGTGCATGGGAATGGAAATTTTGGTTATGTTGGAAAATCATAGTTGCACCCACCAACAAAGAACCTCTAACCACGTCAACTTCCATTTAACTCCTCGTCAAATCCTGCGTGATTTTGACTCGCGCCATCTTGCCACCCGATTATTCTATTGAGTATATTCATATATTATGTAAAGTTTGGATTGTATCGTAGGTATTGCATTTTTAATCGTCGCAAAGCGCTAATTTCTATATTTATGAATATCCTCAATGATAATAAAGTTTACAACGATGATTACCTCACCAATTATTTGTTGGGGCGATTAAATTTATATAACAATAATATGGCTATAAATGGCATGCATTTCTATTTCCAATGTCGGCTGGATTTATTTGGGGTCAAATGGGCCCAATACAATGGGATGCTATTAACAGTTATGTATTTAAAGGTGACATGCAACGGTTTTATAGTGGTTTATATATGCCCCTCATATCAATGACCGGCCCTGATTACAACTAATAGAAATGCGAAGTCTCTAGATCACCCCCGTGTACGTGCATGGTATCGCCAAAGCCGATGGTATCGCCAAAGCCGAGAAAATGGGGAAAGTCATTTTCACGTATATGATATGGGGATATGTTGGTGTCTCATCGTAAAACAGACAACGAACAACGTATGTGTATGTCCACATGAAGCAGGAGTATTTATCCACCCGCTGTCAATCAGTTTTCCCAGGTAAAACAATTTAGTATTTTTTTTTGCGAATTTTTTTCAATAGTGTTTTTGCTTTTGCTCACTCAAATTTTCGAGAACATCCACCCACTAGTATAGTTCCCGGACTTCCACGCTGCCAAAACAGATGCCGGTATATAGTTGAATCTGTCAATGAAGCATAGGAGTGAACAGATTTTAAAAATCAGTGTCGTTCTCCATATCCGCGCGATATGGAGTGACCACTGTCGGCACAGAAATATGTTAGCGCCGATGACGAAGATGTCACCAAACGCCGAGCATCTGTGCAGTAAATATGCGTAGTACTTAAGGAGTTCATGTGTGGTCTATGTGAGGTCTATATATGTGTGGTCTATAGGAATTGACATATATGGACATACACATACGTTGTTCGTTGTCTGTTTTACGATGAGAAACCAACATACCCCCATGTCATATACAAACTCCAAGCATGCTAATACTAAACGAATATCCGGTTAGCTGCATGCATGGGAACGACAGTATTCATGTGCGTGTGATCAAGGCATCGCGTTATCATTCATTCACCTTTTTTAGATCGCAAATCTGAATGCTGAGATGGATTAATTTCAATTGAAATACATTCATAATAGATATGTACACAATATTTCGAATATGTTATGGATTCATATTTCAGATGACATTCGCAGTCCAATTGATCAGTCTCAGATACACATAAAACACTCGAAAACTCATCAGAACTCCTTAAGTACTACGCATATTTACTGCACAGATGCTCGGCGTTTGGTGACATCTTAGTCTGCGGCATTAACATCTTTCTGTGCCGACAGTGGTCACTCCATATCGCGCGGATATGAAGAATGACACTGATTTTTTAAATTCTGTTCACTCCTATGCTTCATTGACAGATTCAACTATATACCGGCATTTGTTTTGGCAGCGTGGAAGTCCAGGAACTATATTAGTGGTGGATGTTCTCGAAAATTTGAGTGAGCAAAAGCAAAAACACTATTGAAAAAATTCGCAAAAAAATATTAAATTGTTTGATCTGGGAAAACTGATTGACAGCGGGTGGATAAATACTCCTACTTCATGTGGACATACACATACGTTGTTCGTTGTCTGTTTTACGATGAGAAACCAACATATCCCCATATCATATACGTGAAAATGACTTTCCCATTTTCTCGGCTTTGGCGATACCCTCGGCTTTGGCGATACCACGTACACGTGGGTGTAGATGGCAGGGAAGCCGAGAAATTGACGTTATGCCAACAGCCCAACGATTTGCACAAAGACAAAACATCCTGACTTATAAATCTCCCCATGACTGGTGACGTCACGAATTAATATAACAGTCATTGCGTCCCGAAATTATTACATTCAGCTACTTACGGCCTCACGACCAATTCGATCTCTCCATATGGACTTGATATGATCTGTTGAACCTCTTCATATGAACGACCCGTCAACGGCATACCATTCCATTCCAGAATCTGGTCTCCTATAAAATAAAGTCACTCTGAATACATACATACATGTATACCAATTTCAAATCTTCCTACATTCAATTAATTTCAATTGTTTATTTGTCATTTTGAATCATATGATAAAAGACAACATATAAATTGCAATAATATGCTCATTCTATATGCAAGAACTATTAATATCCAATTTCTGACAGTCTGGTCCCTTTATTAAATTATACGAGATATGGACAGCTGTAATTTCAATTTATATATGTACCCGTAAGTACACATGCATAAGCATACTCAATGTACAACAGCAAAACTTATTTATATTCTATTATGTGTGTTTATTATGTGCATATCATGGAAATAAAAAAAAATCCTATCCTATACACAAAATTACACAAAAAGATGCTTATCATGCTGGCCTACTAGATTGACCAATGGGAATGGAGAGCCACTGAGAGAGAGATGTCGGGACATTAGGTTCACCTTGATTGACATCGACCCCATATGAAACCCCAGGGGGATATGAATTCATGAGGGGCCGAAAGACGCCATCTTGTTTTTTTCCCCCTTGGAACTCTGCCGCCTCAGGCATAATATAAGTGTATTTTGGCGTAAGAAAATAACTATATTTCGGAAATAATATTCTGTTACTTTAAAAACATAGTACCATGTACTAATACCTGCATCTGATGTATTTGACGAGTTTAAAAGACGCATAAATTAACTATCAAACTCAGTTTGTTACCAAGCTTCAGGCGATGAGCCACTGATCGAGTGCGTTGGCGTTCTATGGCAAGCATTCTCGGCTATTCAATCAATCAACCAATCGGTTTAATCTTTTAAAACTATAGAGGTGACAGTTTGAAAGAAATAAATTATAAACCATAACATTAACTATCATATGGATGTATAATTATGTATTTGACTATGAATATCAGATAATTTCTTCCATCAACGATGTCCAATGGATCCCTATCAGCATTCAAGAAGTCCTTCGACTTGAATATGATGAAGACCCATAGATGGTTTCATTATGCGCATACCCGTGGAGCCCAAATACTGCACGCCCGATTAAGATTACACTGTAGCCACCTAAATTGCCATACTTATTCTAACTTTGACTCTGATCATCCCAGGTGTGAAATTGAGGACACAACACTATTTACTTGAATGTGTTATATAATGATGGGGGGAACTACTCCGGGCGATTTGGTTCTTTACCGAGCTTTATTTACATTCTCTACCGAGCAAAGTTCCCGATTCTTTGGATTTTGCTCATTTTTGTGACTTCATCATACTCAAGCAATTTTTCTGCAACTTGTTACCTCGCATCATTCCAACAGAAGGAGCAGTGGACGCACAAGTGAAGGTTAGTAATGTATGTTCCAAAATCTGGTCATTTTATGGTCAGAATTTCAAATGTTATTGGGAAATTACTTGGTATTTGTCATTTGGTGAGGAAAATTCTTCATTTCCACAACATTTTCACAAACTAATACTCATACAAATTCGTCGTAACTTTGAAAATATGGCGCCACTGGGGGATGCTGAAAAAATCAACTACAAACTCGCATATATTTTGAGAAAAGAAGCTATAATGAAAATCTGGTGAAGGTTCCGGTTCTCTATTGAGAGCTCCGATTATTTGCAACTTAATCTCGGTGGCTCTGGTCCTATACATATGTGCGGAGTAATTTTTACATGTCCACATCTAACGCCAAAAACATGCTCAGACAATTATTGACCTAAAACAAGATATTGCCTAAATGCAGTTATCTGTTCACAGTTATAACATCCCTTTCTCACAAAGTTCCGATATGCAAACATGCATTCTGAGCAGATACCATATTCTTGTTTCTTACGGACATTCTTTATCTTCGCGTGCACGTAAATTTGATATATCTCGTTCCTGAAGTTTCTGTATTGATTGAAAGGTATAACATAAGAAGTATTAGCCAGAGGGATAATAAATTCAGCCTATATGTCACTGGGTAATAGTTGTTTTGTTTTAGTTTGGTATAAACTGGGACAGGAATTGTGACTATTATTACAACTGTATAACATCTTTGATAGCAATTTTATTTTATGATATTTTTAAGTGAATTATATGTAATAACCCAAATCATTCCATATGAAACTGCCTTATTTTGAAACACCTATCGAACCGGCCCATCCTGTGACCATACCAGTCCACGCGATAAAACGTCAACATGCAATTTTAAACCCGAAGTCCCCATTTATTTGAAACAACTTGAAGTGTATTAAATCACCTTCGCGGGATGGGCCTTGTCACAAGTCAATCGGAAACGACTCCCAAAAGCTTGTTGTCGAATCCCTTTCATATCATCAATGTTAATATTTGTTTTGTAATATATAATGACTTTTATTACACGATCCTACCATTATTCTATTCAATAAACCCATTCTATAAATTGTGATATTAAACGTTCGTTTAATAACAGGAAATAGTGCCAGGTTACCTTTGACTTCCGGTTTGTCGTCTGTTTATATTCCGCAAGCTACATCTAAAAATACTATGGCTTCCAATATTTTTTCAACAAACTTTAATGAATGAAGAGTTTGAAAAGTTATGTCATTAAATATACGCCATTAAATATGCCAAAGTGTCTTTATTTATCTGGGACTATTTCTTTACGCGGGCGAACAACGCATAGTTACATGAAACGACATTGTATGCCTTATAGAAGAATGTTAGTTTCGCGTCCCATTTGTTGATTTAAGCATGTTTTGTCGATGTTTTGGATCATGTAATAAATAGAATCTACAACTCGTCCCCAGTTTATAGCGAAATTTACAAAACGAGTTCAGTAAATTAGGTATGGACCTTTGGCTCGGTCCAGACCTAATTTACTGAACTCGTTTTGTAAATTTCGCTATGAACTGGGGACGAGTTGTAGATCATCTATATATGGAATAATTTTTTTTTGCAATAATTATTTTATTCATCCCACAACCTTTCAATAACACAAACTTTGTTTGGTTGTTATCTTACCAAATATATATTATATATAGTTAGTGATTGGTATAAAATGACGAGAAATAGATGCATTAAACCAATACTACGAACACGAGGCACTGCATCACATAAAAACGATAATGATGTGGACATCATGGAATCACAACTATCTAAGAATTCATCTCATGTCAGAAAATGTTGTCTTAATCACAGACGATTGTTGGGTTATCAATCAGGCATGTGCTGAGGTCCAGTGGTATACATGTATAGGAGGTATTAATCTCACGGCATTTATATCTCAGATAAAACTATGTTAGATCTTCTATCTGCATGGCTCGAACATATTATTGATTGGATTTCTAGCACATTGCAAATCGTTACATCGACGTGTATTCTGTACCGGATATTGGGTTTGATGTTTAGAAGGCTTCGATTTCCTGCTAGTTATGGTTTGTTATGTATGCTGTTCACATAATGATTGAGTGCATACAATCGAATGCCCACCCATCCACCAAAATTGAGGATACATTAAATTTGCGTATCCACGTTAATGTTATAGACAAGGGTGACGTCAATTCACTAATGTGGAACACAACATACAATGGAAAGCCGGTTTGTTATAAAATCGTATATGCAACTTCAATTATGTTCTCTCCATTGCAATAACTTTATTGACGAAACAATAAGAGGCGTATATCTAGATAATCTAGCACAAACTTGCAGATACGAATGCTACTTTACTGGTACCAGTGCTTTTATTTTCACAAAATCCGAAATTCCAGCAGGATGAGAGATGTACATCAATTTGGCGGCATAGTCGGAACGTTCTGGTACATTTACATCGACCTTCTCGAATATTGATCGTATATAAATGAAACATACTTCGGATTCTCGACTGTAGCTGCATAATATAAGAAACTTGTTTATAATTCCGAAACAACGTGGATCTTCTAACGTAATTTTCTATGTCGAATTTTTTAAATTGCCGAATAATTCTATCTCGACAATTGATAAATAGCCAAAATTGGTGTCTTATCTGATTAACCAAATTACAACTTGAAGCGATAATTTTACCTTTGCGCGCTATAAATTAAACCATGTGCAAAGATTTAAACAAAGACTTTATAACTATATTGTGACTTTTTAATTACAATAACAGTTATAGAAACGCTTGCGCTGTGTTCTCCTAGATCATGCAATTTTTATCCAAATACAATATTTTACTTTGTTTTTAGTTTAAAACAGCTCGAATGTGTTCTAGTCTTCTCTGTTGACTAGAAATGAAGCACTTAAAGTAGTTTTCACCCCTGATATGTGACAACATTGGTGAAATTCACTAAAAAATCATGTTGAAATGGGGTAGGTGTCCTTCTGTAAACGGAAAAAATGCATATGTAATAATTATCTTTGATCAAGATATGAACACAAATTATGGTTATTTTCTGGTTATTTCTACCATAACAATATGCTATTATGTCACCATGATGCTTGCTATGTTGTTGTTATTACCGCCACGAAGTGGGTGGACACTGGTGTACAGATTTGTATAGACTAATGGTCGTATGGAGGAATGTATTCTTGTTTCGTACTAGAGTATAAATCGTACCGATAATTACGATAGTACGACAAAGATTAGCAACCAACATGTCCTCCTCGGCTTTTCATAGATTTCAACGTAATTTGATACTTATGGGTATTTATGTCCGGGAAGTGTTTTGGACGGGTCAAATCGTGACCCCGACTTGACCTTTAAAACTGTCAATGCAAGGTCAATTTGGGTAAAACGGACAAATTTCAACGAAATTTGATACCTAGGGATACTTTTGTCCGGAGAAAGTTTTGAACGGGTCAAATCGTGACATCGGTCTGACCTTGACCTTCAATGTGGTCAATCAAAGGTCAAATCGGACAAAACGGATGGATTTAGACGAAATTTGATACCTATGGGTACTTTTGTCGGGGGAGTGTTTTGGACGGGTCAAATCATGACCCTGACCTGACCTTGACTTTCGAAATAGTCCATTGAAGGTCAAATCGCGCCTTTCACCGGAAATCAGATGGGAAACGTACAGCCCGGGCGAAGTCGGGCCCATCAGCTTGTGTAATAAAGAAGACAGTTTGAAGAAAGTAACGTATGACACGAGAAACGGGAAAACTTGAAATATGGAAGTATGCAAATTTCCCGCATCAAATTTGAAAGCTAGTTTATAGAATAATTGTATTATAATTTATATTTATGGCTAATAATATGATATTGGTGGCGTTACCATTTCTGACTATGGTTTTCTTGTGAATGAATGGTGTTGGGATAGGATAGGATAGGATAGGATAGGATATTTTATTTCAATATACACACATTAATGCATAATACATTTGACAAATATTACATTGTATATTTGAGGGGGTGGCATAGTCAGACTAGACTGTCTTACTGCCACCCCCTTAAAGAAGAAAAGATGTTACGATAGGCGGTCAAGATTTCTTGTACAATGCACGGCTATATAATTATGTATCACACAATGGTTGCATTTAACTGGGTTATATACATGGAGGGTATACGTCTAGATAAATCGCTTATTGGTTACTCGATGGTTTGTCTCTTTCTTGTCAGTGGGATGTTCCTTGAAAGTCGAGTAGGGATGTGCTGAGTGGGGTTGAAGATTGCGATATAGGGGAAGTCACTTATTGACGAGCTACCACACAGTCGGGACATCTTTGATTGTTGCATTTAATTGTTGCAGCATATTTGAATGTGTGTCTGGATTGGTATGATGTAAATTCGTTATCTAAGTTGTTCCATGTAGTTGGAAAAGAATGGAATGGTAGTTGTTGGGACCAATATGTTCTTGGTTTTTTTTTAAATAGTGGGTGCTTTTGCCGGGTGTCTGGTCCGGTTTTGCTTTGGTAAACATGTCGGTGAATGATTCTATTAAGCGCATATGATACCAATCATTCATGAAAACAGCCGCTTGTACTTTGTGGATGTCGTAGATTTTTGAGTATATTTTCTTTTTTAAAGATGTTGGGATGTCATTGTGACCTAGCTCTTCTGAGCTGTCAATATGAATTTTAATATACAGGTTTATCATAATCTAGTAAAGACTAGCGGGGATATGTATGAAGATTGTGTATTATACTCACGTGCGTGTCCACGGCATATACTCAATCAATGCACACGCGAAGTATCGTGTGTGTATTGTCATTGTGCATGTAATAACCACGGCTGACCATTATTATTATGGTCTCGCTCTGGTGGTTTTTGGTGGGATCATCATTTGCTGACATCGGGTGTTAGATTGGCATTGAGATTACAAGTTGTATCGATGAAGCTGTTCGGGGATGTGGCTGGAGTGTCTCCACGGGGTGGGGGGGGGGTGGGGTATTACCGACTGCATCCCCACCCTGAACCCTGAACCAGACCAAACTCACAAATTTGCGTATATCCACACGCAACCCCCCCCCCCCCCCCATTGGGCCTTAATTGTTTCCAACTTGTGGCCAGGTGTGAGAGTAGTTTCTAATCTGAATATGAAAAATGTAAAGTCGTATTACCTGGACCGGTCTCAAGTTTTCCAAGTGTTGGAAATTTCCAACCTGGCACCCGCTAAGGTTGGAAATTACAACTAATGACCATTTAAATCCAAAATATTGACCAAAAGTAGTAAAATGTGCGAATGCTGGTTTAAAAACAACAATTTCCGCACTGATAAGTTGTTGGAAAATCAAACCACGAGAACAATTTAAACCTCTTGTTGATGTGAAATTTCCAACTAATGTGCCAGTTATGGAATTTTACCTAAGTTGGAGGTGAGACACCATCCACCTCACCCCTGTCTCTGGTCACATTTCATGAAAATTGGTCAATTGATAAACGAGACGCTCTTTTCATTGGATATTGCACATTAATTATCACATTCGGCGTTTTTATTTCTGGTATAGTTGCATAGACGTTATATACAGTCAATGCAAATGACCCTGCATTCTAATCACACGGTCACGGCATGCATGCCTATACGACAATGATTGTGCTATCAACTGATGAGGACGACCGATCGCCCCAAAAAAACGCGATACGAGGATTCACCGACAATGTCTTGTCGTTACAACCGAACATGTGTATACCCCTGGATACACATTGTGTATAATACACAAGCTTCGTACATCTCGCCGTTGATTCTGGTAGACTAGACAAACTATTTCCTATAACATTCAATGGCATTCAGTGTCATTACACGTCAACAGTGAACAATATTTGTATTTAATATGCATACATCAGTGCATATATGCAGGAAGGTATAACTGTAAGGACAAGGGAATGGAGCTTTCCACAGAGGCCACACCCACAGTAGTAGTACCGCCCACGGATAATAAGACTTTATCCATAAATAGTGTCTGTTACTCGAGATCGACTTCCGAAGTGAAAACTTGCCCTTATGTTAACTAGCTGAAACAGACTCATGTATGTGATTGGCACAATTTGTTTTTTCTTTTTGAACAGTTTGCTTTAAAAAAAATGAATTTAGATTAATATTTTTATTTCTTTTTAGATTGAACTCTACGGAAGCCCATTGCGATCACATGGGTCACAATAAAAAAAATTGCGTTTAAACGCAAGAGTAGTGGGTACAATGTATGTCAATGACGATGTAGCTATTCATGTAGGCTAATTCGATAAACACCAGATATCAGTCTGCTCGTGTGTTGCCTTTGGGCGCCGACCATTTAGGATCAGTTAGGGTGCATGGTTCACAATGGAGTCTTGGGGGCCACCCTACATCACCCATCGTTTGATCTAAATCGGCCAAGGGACTAAGATACGACGTTTCCCTATTTTTGGATCAATTGGGGTAGGGTGTTAGGAGGTCATTTTGGATTGGGGTTGGGCGTTAGGCAGTCGAACGGATGTAATGAGACCAACACACAACACCCTTTGTTTGAACGAAATCGAACAAGAGGACTGATCAATGCCATGGGTGCCCTAGCTTTGCGGACCCCTCTGAATGGAGTCCATTTTTAACGATTGGAGTGTTTCAAAATACTGTATTATGTGCCAGCTTACAATATGAGGGCTGAGAAATTACATATGGGTTCCATATTCGGATCCCTCTGTGCGGCGTCCATTTTAACCGGTGTTTCTAAAGACTGTTTTGTGGGCCACATTATTTTTGCTATAGAGGACAGCTTGACAGCAATGCGTCAATAACGCTGTACCTACATGATCGATAATGCACAAGAAATCCTCTCGTGTGTTGCTTTGGTCGGCGACCATTTTGGATCGGGTGGGATGTTGTGGGATCGAAATGAGGGAATATTGGGGGCCATGCACCGTCGTTTGACCTAAATCGCCCAAGCGACTGATCGTGACATGGTTGCCATATTTGGACTCATCTGGGCGGAGATTGTTTGGAGTGTGAAAGAGTATATAACGGGGGCATCATACAACATCCTTTGTTTGACCAAAGGCAAAACACGAGCAGACTGATTTCTGGTGTTTTATCGATGATTATATAGCCTACATGTAGCTATGTAGCGTAATTGATGTACGTTTTTCCGTGTACTATTACGTTTAAACGGAGATAAATTAGATCAAATATGAGTGATGAAGGGTGCCCCCCGTGCCCCCCTTGGGAACATCATAACTTGTCCTAAATGATCGCGGCCCAAAGGCAACACACAAGCAAACTAATATATGGTGTTTATCGAATTAGCCTATATGTATAGCTACATCGCCATTGACATACATTGTATCCTCTACTATTACGTTTAAACGCAATAATATATTGCGTTTAAACGCAATAACATTGCGTTTAAACGCAAAAATACTGTGGTCCACAAAACAGTCTTTAGAAACACCGGTTAAAATGGACGCCGCACAGAGGGATCCGAATATGGAACCCATATGTCATTTCTCGGCCCTCATATTGTAAGCTGGCACATAATACAGTATTTTTAAACACTCCATTCGTTAAAAATGGACTCCACTCAGAGGGGTCCGAAAAGCTAGGGCACCGATGTCATTGATCAGTCCTCTTGTTCGATTTCGTTCAAACAAAGGGTGTTGTGTGTTGGTCTCATTACATCCGTTCGACTGCCAAACGCCCAACCCCAATCCAAAATGACCTCCGAACACCCTACCCCAATTGATCCAAAAATAGGGAAAAGTAGTATCTTAGTCCCTTGGCCGATTTAGATCAAACGATGGGTGATGTAGGGAGGCACCAAAGACACCATTGTGAACCATGCACCATAACTGATCCTAAATGGTCGGCGCCCAAAGGCAACACACGAGCAGACTGATGGCTGGTGTTTATCGAATTAGCCTACATGAATAGCTACATCGTCATTGACATACATTGTACCCGCTACTATTGCGTTTAAACGCAATATTTTTTTTGTATTGTGACCCATGTGACCGCAATGGGCTTCTTCCGTACCAATTTAACACTGAATGTATGTATGGATATCAAAATTAGGGTGAAGAAAGATGGCAGCAGAATTTTCAATGCAGCCATTGACCGGTTCATCTCGCTGATTGGTCGAAAATATCGGCTAATAATTATTTGATTGACAGCTGTGGAAAGGTCCATAATGTTGTAATAGCACAACCAGACGACCAGTTAACAGCTATCGATTCATGTGAAGAAATGGTTACACATGGGATTGCACTGCTTTGTTGTGATGGGTTTGGACAAGATCCCTTAACTCAAGCGCGCAAAAGCAATGGAACCCCAAAGGCCCGTCCCAGATGATAAACATTATTGCATCTACGCAGATCTCCTCAGATATGTTTAACGATGCATGCCGAATTAGAGGACTAAGTTTCGAACAGCAAAATTTAATAATTGCGGTAAATGAAAAAACCTGGCTGGAATAGGAGGCGGAGACTTAAATTGACCAAAATTGGAGATGGACGGGGTGTGTGTAAACAAGTTGTTGGTTGAACGTTACACGGAAGCGTGGGTGCATGGTCCCAAAATACGGAGAACAAAATAATCAACTTTTTTATCTGGCCCCATGACCTGTTGCGTAAATTGATTTGTGAGCCGTGGCGTCATACTGCGTAGCTTGCAAGTAGAAATTATTTGTAGCGACGGTAATGTGATACACAACTAATTTCGCCAGACTGTGTACTGCAAAGCACTTTCAGTCTGGTTTAATCAGAATGCTTCTATGACTACCCTGTATGGAAAGGCGTGTGGTTCGCCGACAAATGTCTTCGTAAAAAGTTCAATGTTAATGTATTCCGTTAATTTACACAGTATTGACCTTGACAGTATTGTGATTGTTTCAAAGCACACAAAATAACAAAAGAGAATAAAAACGCCTGAGAAAGTTACAAGAGCCTTGATGTCAGCCACTAGAGACTACGGGACAATATCAACAACGTGGACTGAACTGACATAGTTGTGGGTGATATCAACAACGTGGAATGAACTGACATAGTGGTGGTGATATCAACAACGTGGAATAAACTGACATAGTGGTGGGTGATATCAACAACGTGGAATGAACTGACATAGTGGTGGGTGATATCAACAACGTGGAATGAACTGACATAGTGGCGGGTGATCACATTCACATTAAAATATTACACTGACAGATGAATCGCAGATCAATTCCACCCAGACAGTCACAGGCTATTACTGTAGAACACTAACAATGCTTTGACTTTTTTCACCGTATACAACTACCGTATTGCACGGATAGATGCATCATGAGCATCAATCTTCATCGAAATATGTGAGGACATGACTATGCGCATATTGACGTCAATTCATAACCCAGTTAATACGGACTGCAGTATTGAACGGAGCCTATTGGCTTATCGCCTTGAGTGTTTCTACTAGAAAACTATCTTATTCCGAGTGAGTGTCACTAATAGTGTCGTCTGACACTGACGGGTGACCATGTATCCAATTCAATGTCCACCCAGTCAGTCAAAAGCTGATATCACAATGCTTTGGTCAAAACTATACAACTATTAATATAGGCAGATGCAACAAGTTTTTCATGACTATGAAAATCTTGTCGCCATGTCATCGCCCAGTTATAGCGGAGCCTGCTATTGTCTTGAATGTTTCAATCCAATTATATGACTTATAGTGATAGTGACATGATATACGCATGTACTATGCACCCAATTGTATGCACCAAGAAATGAAGTGTATACTAATAAGTGACTGGACAATTTCATACCTTACATGTCACCAAAACAAGTATGCCAGTAAATTCAAATGTTTTACATTTACATAAATTGGAGATATAACTGTGATAGCTATATTTTTTTGTGTCTTAAAAGAATAGGTCCGATTCGTATGGTCTAGGTTGGTCGGAATTGGTATTACTCGTAATTGAAAAGCTTACTTGAAATAGAATATATATACAGTTTATTAGGTCTTTAGTCAATTGATTATTTAAGCATGCTTCAAAATTACATCTTTGTTGCCATTTACCTTCTTACAGATATACCGATACACACATGCATTAAATTGATCTCTTTTGAGTTTATGGAAATCGACTTCTGATTTGATTCTCAGTGCATGCTATAATATGTGCCTTTCAATAAGCATATGTGTGTACTGACTATTGTTACATATGTCAATGGCTGCATTGCATGTTTGCCTCAGGCGAAATAACATATTTGAAGATTTAATGAATCAAGCAGTATTCAACAAAGATCAAATCCCCAGCTTTACCAACCTAAAGAATTGTCATATTTTAGTGAGCTTTTTAATGATATTTAAACACAATGCGACCAATTTGCAATTGCATGTGTAATGTGATTGTCCATCAATTGGGAATTCGAACAAGCCTTGTTTCCTGAAACAATGAAACCTTAGTTCTTAAAATTTGTCCTTAAAACTACAAGACACCCATCATATCAATGGAAATGTCTGCGAGATAGCGCCAGTCTGTGTTTGGTCGAATGTAATGTTTGCGGTATAACTTAAATCTATGAAAATACGGTGTACTGATTATTTCACGCTACATTACTAGCAACTGTGTTGCCGGTATTTTACCGTAAGATATACGGCCTATTTTTTGTTTACAGTGTGGAGCAAATAGACCGAAATGCTAGGAAAGAAAATATATCACATTTTGACGTTAATTTAGATATTAATCTTACTGAATAGAAATTAATTTCAGGTCATCGTGCTCAACAACAATAACAACGAATCTACGAGCAAAGCAGCCAATCAATGCAACATATCCCCGTGTGTATCCATTTGGGCTCTTTGAGTAGATATTGAGTAGATGTTATTATAAGAAGGGGATTATGTCTTAAATTTACATCCTAAAAATTAGTAATGATAATTAGTAATTGTCAAGATGTAATCAAAAGTAATTGAAAGTACTCTCTGGTACAAATGCAATACTTTTGCTCTTGAAAATGAGTAAAAAAAATTAAAAAAACAAAAAAACAAAAAAACAAAACAAAGAACAAACAAAATAAATGACAACGAGAATTTTCAGTCCAATCGTTCTATAAAATGTATTTTAATGCACTTGTATCCAATGCTTATTACATTATGTAGTAAAAAGACTAATATATGGGTGCCCGGTATATAGCCAAAAACAAAGTTAACTTCCACTCCAATACAATATCGCAAACACATATCCGGGTGGTTTAAATTTTGCTGTGGATTAGCAGACATGAGCATTGTGTTATTTGCGTACAATGCATATAGTATACACATGCAGGCTCATAACTACAGAACATGTCTGATTGCTTGATAACTCCAAAGTTGTATCTGGTTAACCCTTCTATACTGAATACTCATTGCTGAGTATACTAATCCCTTAGGACATATTCAGATAACAAG
Source organism: Siphonodentalium dalli (assembly GCA_032622095.1). Classification (NCBI taxonomy): domain Eukaryota; kingdom Metazoa; phylum Mollusca; class Scaphopoda; order Gadilida; family Siphonodentaliidae; genus Siphonodentalium; species Siphonodentalium dalli. The sequence goes on along the minus strand of CP136061.1, from coordinate 185,487,191 downwards.
TTTGATCTTATTATTTGAACATTTGCCTCCATTAATAGGAATCCTTCTGCACTTTTATTATCTGCCGATTGGTTATTTTGTCTCGTGAAAACCATATTTTAAATGATTGTTTAAGATATTTGGGATTCCAAAATATTCACAAATTATTCTATATATTGGAATATTTGCCAGTTATAAAACACATGTATATTATCTGAACATGTGCTACATATAAAAAAAATAAGAATAACTCTTCAAATGCATGATCTGTTCGTGTATCAGTCGTCTGCTCAACTATCCTGAACAAATCTCCAGATAAAGAATAGATTATTCCAATATATACCTTTATACGGGAGAATCATCAATTTAGTAAAGAAGGGGTTAATTGAGATATCGTCATTTGGCTTCCGCTGCTGGCAGATATATACCGCTGTCGGATCATGACGATGTTGGATCTGAATTGCTGATGAGAAGGGACATATTTGACATACAGATTTATTCTCTGTCCCATCTGGTGCTGTCACGAGGATTTGTAGTTACGTCTGTATCCGTGATATAATTATCTATTGTCAGTATGGCAAGGGGATCCGTGTTGTCCCGGGCTTCTATTACGATCGATATTCAGTCTGGAATCAACGACACAGCAGTGACAGCACCACACCGTGTGAACCCCGTCACAACGAAGGAAAACATCATGAAATCAGCGTGACCACACCACAGCCCGGCCTGTAGCGTACAAACGGGTTCACTCCCGCGGGCACGTTTGCAATTATATACAGGATAAATTGTAAAATACAACATGTTATTCAACTGTAATATATATTGCATTACTAACGTATATTACTCAGTGAACATTCTGATTGGTCGAGCGTCATTATAGATTCCATTCTCGATTCACTAAGAAGTCGGTCAACTGACCCTTGATCATATTTGGAATGGAGCACATATACACACACCCCAAAATTTCGTAACATCAGCAAAGATTTTCGGAACATTTTTGTGATAAGTTCGCTTTTACGAACAGAACATGCTACACATCACTGTCGTCTTCCCAAGTGCTTGGAGTACATTTTCTATAAACCACCATATTTATACAATTATCAGCGCAAATTAAATTCAATTGATTATCTAAGTAAAAGGTGAAACGATATAGGAAACGATATGGAATACGAAAATTACTTAAAGACATATTATGGACTTGTTCGGGTGCGTGAAATTCATAAGTTAGTACCCAGGCGCTATGCCAACATGGGGAATGTAGCATTCTACTAACATCGGCGAAAATTTAAAAGAAACCGACAAAACCACTGCATAGAAAACATCGTCTGAACTACGCCCAATTGTAAATATTTACATCTCGATTCGGGACGCAACTATCGGCGATAATCTAATTGATTTCGCCAACGAGAGTCATTGCATTTAATTACACTATAAGAATGTCGTTGTGTATCGTCAATTTGGATTAATATTCGTAACAAATAACTATTTGAGCAAGATTAATCTCAATTTCTATTTCATCACCATACCGGAGTGTTTCACATCACTTTAAAGGCCTAAAATTCATGAATAAATTAAATTAAATTCTTACGGTAACAAATTAAGAAATTTGCACAGGAGGTTGCTATACAATCAAAAATGTGTTATATGATTCCGTTACATACTCGATCGAACATTGCACTTTGGATCGTGACGTCATGAAGGCCGAAGTGAACATGTGGGAAACGTCACGCATTATTCATGAATACGTATTATACTTCACAACGGCGCTCTTGGATTAACGCGAGACCTACACAACACAAGAAAACCATAGCGAGAAATGGTAACGCACTCAAGATCATACTATTAGGCACATGTATAAATTATAATAATTATAAAATATATTGGTTTCATGAATGCACCACCTCAGAATTCCGTTAAAACAACTAATCCTTCAAATTATTACAACAACCATACGGCTTATCACTGCAGGTTTCTCATTCACCACACCATATAACCTCTAAATGCGGATAAAAAATCTACTAATCGGTTAAATACACACCCGATACTTCGTAATACGACCTTTAGTCTACATTTCAACGGAGACATAAACCATCCGCAATGTTAGCTGATATATTATGCATTGTGTTCCCGCAATAAAATATTCAAGAGTGGCCCAGCCATTGTTCACACCTAAATATCGAAAGCAATTAACGCGGTATAAAAGTTCCATTCTCCAACAATGAGATATCCGTGAAGAATCCATCCGCGAATACATACATCCTGCAAAAAGTCTAACCGGTACGCAATATAGCGAGAACGTTATTAATGAAAGTTACCCCTTAGCTTCTATTTTTTTTAATATAAATTTTATTCGTCAAAAATAACACAAGTAACGAATATATAAACAGAAAACAGTTCAAAACTAGAATGCACTCAGAGAGATGCCAACGTGCGCAAAAATGTAATAAACAATAATTTAAAAAATAATTTCACTGTATTTTACTTAATTTATTTAATTTAATGTTAGAAAAATTACCATTTCTCATTTCATCACAGATAAATGCAAATTACTATATTAATCATTTAAGTAATTAAAACCAATTCCATGTTGCCGAAAGGATGAGACTTTAATATCGATTACATTTTTTTCAGCGGCATATTTTCATTTTCATTTTCCGATAGTCAAAGTTGACCAAAGGAGCAATTATAAGAAATAATGAATACTATTTGTGTAAATATTGATAGCAGCCAATATGCAACAATAAATATAAATAATTAATCAATAATTAATCAATAACGATCATTTTATGTAATAATAAACTCTTTAAACGGTGTTTGTGTCAACAAATGCCTTTTGTTTTGTGTTAGGTCATTCGTCGTATTTGGCCCGGAACTCGGCTGAAGGTTAGGCTATTCAGCCTATTGCGTCGAATCACGAAATCGCGGTTTGAATGTCTCTCTTTCCCCGCACGATAAAAAGAGGTCTTCGCACGAACCAAAAATGCTAAAACTTCCCAATTATAAGTAAAAATACCCAAATGAAGGAGTCTATTTAGGTCCCGAAGGAGTCTATAGACTCTTTGATGGAGAGTTCTGATGGAGAAAATGTAGGTCGATCTATTTTTGTCATAACTCTGACGTATTTTGACCTGGGAGAAAAAATCGAAATCGAGGCTCACTACGAGCATGCCAGTTTTAAATATAGAAACAGGGAATCCCGACAAATGGCGATATCGGCGACAAACAAATAATCGAAAACAACACATAAAATAAACATAGCAAAAACGCGGCACAGTAAAATGTCAGAACGCCACGAGGTTTTACGTCGTTTTTGGTGACGTCATGGAGTGAAACGGAGCAGGGTGACACCAACGTACCTACGAATCTGTTTGATCGCAATACTGTGGCGCGAGCGCACGTAAATACAGTGCAAATACAATACATTTATTATATATGTTACTAATTGACTATTATATATTCAGTCATTTGTAATATTTGGCGTGTGCGGATAAAACAGTTTGTTGTATATTTACCGAAATTAAATTACATCTTCCGCAAATGATAGCTGATTTCTTGGTTATATTTATTACTAATCTTGGAAAATATCCCCAGAATGTCACCTTTTGTGTTATCAGTATTACTCTGCCGACTATCGATGCATTTTATTACAGTGTCAAACGTCACTGCTCAGCTTTCAAACGTCCATGCGCAGCTTTCAGCTTAATTTCTTTTCTTTTTTTTGTCACAGACCAACCGCACATTTGACACTAACTTACTTCTATGTATATTTCGCCCGGATATATCCCTCTGATAGTCAGTCATACTACAGCGGTTCAGGCATATTAGTCATAAGAAGTAGGGAAATCTGATATCGTACCAATGTGCTCTTTGAATCCAAATAAGCATAACATCGTATAACATTATGCTTGGTATTATTTTTGGAGTTTGCCGCCCTATATATGGTGATTATCATGGTAGTATGATTTATTTTTTCAGAAATTGGGATCGTAATGTTGGCTATATACTTGTACTACAGATCTACCGGAATTGCTGGAGTAAGCGCTCGTGCCAGACAACGATAGAACAAACATGTTACTGAAAGTCTGTTTTTGTAACTCCTATATGAATTTGAAACCAATGCGTGTCTATATAGATATCTCCTCCACCTTGTGTTTTAGAACAGCCAGACAGTGTGGTTTTCTTGAGATTTTCTCAATTTTCAACGAGTATGACATGTGGATATTGTGTCAAATTAAGGTCATTTATACACTAAGTCTTAATTGGACCCATGTCTGTTGGACATGACAACCTGCGGAATGGGATGGAATACCGAACAGAATGACAATCTGCGGAACAGAATTTGAAATTGCGTGGGGCGGCCGATACCTCGAGGAATCTGCCACGAAAGGGCTCGTTTTGGTAACGGAAGGTCGATATTCGTCCCAACCAAATATATTAACCCCGCCACTGACCGGACACCAGAAGTTTTATTATTCGGTCGACGACTGACCTATACCATAAATTGTCAAAATCAAGGCTGTGGAACAGCTATAGAATTGTATTTGTACAGCTACACAGCTATGCCCACAGACAAACTTGATATTAAAAAGAAATGTATTCATTCGACCGAAGTAATTGTTTTCGTACATCTAGAGATCGATTAACCTACATATGCGAAGGTGTCAAGAAATATGGAAAACTGCGTTCGACATCAATGTTTAGAATTTAGCTAACAACAAGTATTAGGTATCAAATAACGCAAAGGAATACTACGCATTCATTTTTATATTTAGTGTGTCGCGGACATTCTACGTTAATATATACATTTATAGAAATCACCAGCGCGCCGCAGGCGCGCGTGATTGTTTATGCCTTAGGCGTCATATATTTTTTTTCTATATCCATCTGTTTTTTATCAAAGATTGCGGATATGTATTTTAGAGAAATTGTCACGTGACTTCCGGTTAGCGACCCCAAATCCATATCCAGTAACTTGAATAAAAACATCTTTCCAAACATATCGTACATCGATAAAGTAAAACGTAATGCGGGCATGCATGAGTAAACTCCGACGCGGGCAAAAATCATGCCCGCAATGGGGTTTACTCCAACACCGTGGAGTGTCTCTTGTAATTGTCAATATTTTCCTACTTAAATGAAGCAAATTGCAATATGAATGTAAATTTAGTTTCCTAAATTATCTGTACCAATGGGACGTTGGAACGTTGTCCAAATTTATCACCACGCACCCATTTTGGAGTGAAAACGCACAAAAATGAAACATGGAAGCTTATTCTCACACTTCATCGAGTATTTCGTCACTTTATGGAGCTTTATTCGTCGAACTGTTAACATTTGGTTGAAGCTGCATGGGATCACCAATCACCTCGTGGATCCGGAGTTGTGTCCGAAGAAAAACAATTAATAACAAAATTCCCCTCAAAACAAACCTATATGTACTCTTAACTCGTGCCCGCAACGGTGTTTACTCATATTTGCCCGCAGTGGGCATCATATGATGACCATGCAGCGTGCTTAATTAAAAACAGCGAAGACGTCATTGACGTCATTTTTGGATTTGCGGGCCAGAATCCAGACAAATTCAAATTCAATTTATTTGGTATAAATTCCAGTTAACGGAACATGACCAATACATTTACACAACAAACAAAACTGACAAATGATAAAGCCAAATATAGACATGTATGATGAACAATTATTGTTAAATAGGAAACATATAATGACAAAGTAATATGAATCAGCAGCTGGCTAATTCCTTGCGTTTTGGATACATGCTGAACAGACCAATCATACACATATTCGTAATATCCATATCATTGGAACTTGTTCTTCATTACTAAATGTATGAAATTTTGGAAATATGCTACTGATATTATCCATCAATATCTTACGTTCATTTCTAAGAGGGTAGCTGTTTGAAATAAAGTGTTATTCATCCTGGGTTCCATAGTCACATATAGGGCAGATCTGATTTCTTTGATCTCCCTTTTTCAACAAACAGTATGCTATCACTAAACATTAATGTTGTAAAAGTGGTTACAACTTCACTATCTAAATCAGCAAATAAATAGTTTTCCATTTTAAAGGATGATTTTATTTTCCTGTATAATCTAAGTTTATTTCCATTTGGTTTGTTCTTATCATTATACAACTCATTTTCCAATCCTGTGAAATTCTTATTTGTAAGTTCTGAACAATGACATATGCTAATTGTTGTTATATTGGACGAGGATTGGCACATCCACACATGTTGAAAGTCCAGTCTTGTAAATATGGTTTTCATCTGTGCACAGAAGCCTCCATCAATTTTCATGTTTTCTTGTATACTAAAGGATGATCAGTTGATTGTAATATATGGTCCCAAAAATTTACACCAACAGACAAGATGACCACGATTGCACAATCCACGACAAGTCCTGTCATGTCGTCTCCGTCGGGATCAGTGCATGATGTTACTTAAATTATTCTTAGCGTTATAAATGTCGCCGATAAAAGGCAAATTTGAGGCACAGCATGCGTGGTTGCCCCACTACGTGTCACGTACAATTCATATGTGTGCAAATATGGGCCAGAGATGAGGGCCCTGTTGGCTGACAAATTAAATAAGTCGCTCTTGAAGACATATTTAATTTATACATTTATAATTTGTGCAAACGCAATAATAAGTGAGAATGGAAAACAGCGTAAAACTCTATATGTAATAATGCGAAAAGTACTCGGTGATGTGCTCTGAAGATCAACATAATAGGATAGGATAATTTTATTTACAATATACACACATGGAAAGTACAATTACAAATAAATATAATATTGATAGACTATACATGTATATTGCTAGGGGTGATATAGTCATGGCTGACATAATTGTACGTGCACTATAAAATTATAATGGAAAGGAAATTATTTCATTAAAACTTACTAGAACGACGATGTCTGTGCATGGTTATAACACTATCCGAACACGTCCGATGAAAGCCAACAACGCGAATGGAGTGAATACCAAGGAGTCGATAATCACCATGCCAGAATTTGATCATGGAAGTGTCCAGTGGCGCGTAATAGTAAGCCCACGCATGGGATAGGCAGATAGAAGAATCATCGGGGCATCGCTCTCAATAGAGTTCCATGTAGAGTTATCGTTCTTAAACCGTTTCGTGATTTAACTCCCGAGATAGTTTCTTTTCTTCACATTTATTCAAAAGTCATCACACTAGGAATTGTCACTACGATGCTCACTCGAGCCATACGTGAAGCGAACTGGCATCGCAACATAATGATATAATCACTGTCACGGTGTTGACGGTGTTTACGATTCCACGTTATAGATAATCTTTAAGGACCATAGTTACTCAAATTATAGAACACGAGGTATAGTAGCATGCTTTAAAAACTGGCAGCACAAGATTATTTAATGAAAAAAACTCACTTCTTAATGAAATTAACAGTGAAATATTTAATTTTACCATATTTAGTTCATAATAATTGAAGATTACTGGTATTATTGCAACAACAAAAAATCATCTGTAGAAAAACAAATTATGTTAAAGATCTATACGATAAGCGTTGGCGGTAGGTATTGCTGTTAAAATATTCACATCCGTTAAATCCGCGATAAACAGAAAGAATGTTATATTATAGACACATTTTGTTCTTATACCGATCATAAATATCGCGTAAATAAACTGTATGTTATTGTCATGTATTACTCTGTGTTATGTAAACAAACGCCATGTTATGTAAACAAACAGTAAGTAAATAATATGCGATATTATATATACATGTAGTATATATATATATATTTGTATAGATTTACGCCATTATCATATGTCCCTGGAATAGCTTTCGGGCATTGTCCAAATGTTAGTAATAACCGCGCTGAATAAATATCTGCCTTTCAATAGGTAGATAAGCAGGTACAAGTAATTAATTCTAGCCGTCGAAAGTCCGAGAATCTGTACATTTCTGTATTTACGCACAAAGCCGTGGGTATTTAAATGGACAATGTAAACGTGTATGCAGACCAACTTCGTATTTTTATATACTTTTTATATACCATAACTGGATGTTCAATGGAACTGCGAGACTTTGATTGTGTGATCGAATGTTAGACAGCAGACATGTTTCACATAAGCATACAGCCAAGTAGCAGACCGTTTCTCAACAAACCATATATTATGAACCACCTTTAATCAAAACTCCAGACTGTACTCAGTAAATTTTACGGTTTGACCGATTGAGAATAATGCCATTTGGACAGTGGTGGACCTTCAAACATATCATTAGCTAACCATAGTAGATTAATTAAAGTCTGCATGGGTTAATACACCAACACGATAGACCAGTGATGCCCCAGTTTGGTATATAGGAGACCGCTGTTTCCCCCCAGTGAATGTCCATAACGATAATGCCTCGATCGTATATATATAAATACCATTATCGGTGGCCCATTATTATTATGTGGTTTAACAACGCCAGGTTTTCTTAACCATTTCTTGACTAAATACTCATTCCATATAAGGCCATGTTCAGATAATTCGTTGAATAGCCTCTGTATATTTCCCACCAGTGTATGTTATCATTTTGCACTTGTGTTATCTGTCGTATGCTTATATTTCCTCAACGTCCACCGAAATGAATAATAGACCATTTCAATGTATATTTTTACCCATTCAGTAAAGGAAGGGTTAAATAAGATGGTTGCCTCACATATTTGGGATGCACACTGCTGAAGATATGTGGTCAGTGATTCAAAGAATAGTTCATATATTTAGTGCAGGATCTCAAGAAGTGATACGGCAACCCAAATTTGTATATTGACTGGTTCATTGCATAATATCTCACTCACATTTGAAAAATTATCATATTATGATTTCCAATGTGAAAAATCATGCATTAAAGGAAAAAGTCTAAAAAAATGTGTTTAAAAAAATGACTCAGTTGATGAGGTGGGGTGACAGCCTCCATGTGTAATGTGGAGTAAGGTAGAGGGGTGTACATTTCTATAATTGGAAACATGACAGTTATGATAGAACAGTCTGCGTATACACGTATGTCAATTTAACCCGAAAAATTATAAAGAAACATACCTTCCTTGAGCTCCCCGTGCAACTGATCAGCTACACCCCCGGGATATATGGCAGCGACATACGCCCCCGTAGTGCTGTTGCCAGGCAGTGTCTTCCCGCCAATGATCTTCATGCCGATGCCATTTCCTAGAAAAGAGGAAGTAGGTGAGTATATAACGTCATGCATACATCTATCAATATTAGTGAAGGGACCAGAAAACTGTCAGTACGAACATCCTAACCGGCCTTCGGCCGGAAACGACACACACACACAAAATATCAACATTAGATTCCCCAGCAAGGGGTGTCAACCGTGTCATGATCCCCATCGAACTGAGCACATTCTAAGGCTTAGTCTGAGCAGAATGTGTCAACTGCTATACAGCGATCGCTGTTAAATCTCTCCATAGTCACACAGATAGTCCAGCTCAATCCTGTGATCACAGATGTTTCCCTCTATATGATAAAACCACTATTTTAATTAAGGCACACATGTACTTTATTCCATCACAAACAATCGACACATATAGATACACAAAACTGACATTAAGAGGCATAAAATTTGCTGCTGATTGGGGGGGGGGGTGTAAAGTTTTTGCAGTAAGGTATCCCCGGGTGGGTGGGTGTTCGAAACTGCAAAAACAAAAACAAACAAACAATCACATTTTTTACAACCTCATTTAATAAATGTTTTACTGGAGACTTTAAAGTCCCATATATATAGGCTGTGCAACAATTCTAAACATATCTTAACTGCAAAAGTACCATATTGATGTTATTGGGACCTCATATAGGCCTCAGTGGAGATAATGGTCCGCTACGGCATGTTACACATGGGACAGTAAGGTGAAAAACTTCCTTTCCCGACAGTCTTCGGAAAGTAATTGGCATGGATATTTTTTGAAGAAAAAAATATAGTGAGATTTGGATCCATATATTTTCATCCAAATAATAAGTAAAAATAGACTAAGACCAGTGTGGAAACTTCAACAAATAAACATATTAGAAAATATATGATTGAAATAAATTAGGTTTGTCCTTAATGAACTTATGAAACAACATGAGACTAGAAATTTCAACAGTCGTCTAAAAATAAAAAGTTTGAGAATGAACCTTAATAAACTTAACCAATCGCTCGTGGGACATAAGAGTCAACAATATCGTCTGTATAGAGACGTATTTAGTTGTTTGTAGCCTAGTATCCTGGCGTATTTCCACGGATCTGTATATTCCGATCACGTTAAGAAGGGATTTAATATACCAAGATCCAGGCGCATTGGCGCTAGCTATAATGCATATTGCGAAGACAGGAAATACGAATACATATATACACCAAATGCAGCCTATAATTATGTGACTTGTTCTTGGTCCCAAGAGAGCAAGAGAGAAGGCTTTTGCGCGAAATGTAACCATGATTAGATGCTTCGCTGTCCGGATGGGAAGTGTGTGTTCCATTGATATCGTAGATAGGATTCCCAAAAGGGATCTGTTTCCCAATGAGGTTGGTAGTCACTATAGTGCGACTCGAGATTAGATTGCGTTCCATTTGTGACAAGTTCGATTATATTGTCTCACTTTCTCAAATCGGGACAATTCCAATCATGATGCAGACTCTTGATCGATCAAGGACTTCATGGAACTTAAAGCGTCAGAAACAATACTCAGATTAGAAGTGGTCCCGCCATTTCATCCAGCTACGAGTAAGACAATTAACTGATCATGCCTGATGGCAGTACAGCGATGATAGGAGACATATAGCTGTCTCAAAGGTAGTTGATTGATGTCTGATTTCGCCTTTGGGGGTTCCAACACTAAGGCACAAGAAGACGCCAACATAAGAAGTAGTGACAAAAAAAACATAGTCAGAAATGGTAACGCCTTCAAGATCATAATATTAGCTATATATAAAATATATTGCAGCTTTAATGTATTGATTGTGAGACATGTGTATATATGTAACGCTTACGTAGTTGATTATATATGATATTTGTGAATGTGTGTATACTGTGCGCTTGGCGAGAAAGGATTTGAAACCATTTTAAAAATCGGTCGTGCCAAACAAAAGTTCAATTTGAAATATCTAAACCATACGATGTGTGTTCACACGTTCCAAAAATTAGCGAATTATGCCTTGATATAACGATTGGTTATTGTGTTGACGCGCTGCCAGCTCGCGACAAATACTCTAAACTGTGGGTTTCGCGGTTCTCGTATACGACATTCGAATGTCATATTAAATAATAAATTTTCCCGAAATATGGACAATGAATTAGCAAACACTTCCAACAGCTTTGTCGTTTAACTATTTCAATTCCATTGTCATATAACCATATTTTCTGTACAAATAAATATAAACATAATCCAATTTTGCAGCGTTTATCGATTTCCAGAAAGCGTTCGACTCAGTGGATAGGTCTTTATTGTTTGAAAAGTTTCATCGCATTGGTATATATCGGAGGTATAAGTCAGATAATACGATCGATGTATCAATCAAGTTATTTTCAAGTTAAAACAGGTGCAGGAGTTTGACCACTGCATATTTCAACGGTCGGTGTCAGGAAAGGTTTCCCTTATCACCCACGTTATTAAAAATATTCACTGATGATGTAAAACTTTCACCAGATAGGCCTGGTGGTCCCATATTCCTTAATAACCGCCCGCCCGATCATATGTTGTCTGCAGATGATCTACTTTTGTTGTCGTAAAAAGAACAAGGTTTACAAAATTGTCTCAATGCGCTGGAAACATTTAATCATGCAATATAATGATCTCGTGGTGAATGCAAATAAATCAAAATGTACCATGTTCAGATCGGAGAAAACCAAACAGGAGCCAAATTCCAATATCAATGGACACACGCTTCAATTAGTTTCAGAGTATCCCATTCTCGGAATAAAAGTTACAACAACCGATAGAATGACAAAGTCACAAGAGCACACGAAAGCAATGCTCTTTTTAACGCAGTCTATTCCTTCTAAGATGCGGCTTTCGATTCCAACTAAATGCAAATTATTCGATATATTGATTAAACAGATGATATATTGGTATGAGATATGAGTAGGAGAAATAAAATGCTTCATTCTGACACAACACCATGCGAGCAAGCTCGCCTAAGGTTTTGAAAAACGATAATCAAAAGGCTAGGAATCATTTACGCGCAGAATTGCCGGTTATATATGATGCGATTATACAACAATTCAAGTATATATATATATATATATATATGAAAAAGGTTTATAATTATCCAACTGGGTCTTTGATACATGATGCACACATCTAATCAATTGAAAATGTGTCGATATCAATTTGGAATGACATATATGGAAAATATGGTGTCGATATTTCAAATCGTGGGAAAATTCAAGGAATACAAGAAAAGGAGATTGTGATCAAATTGAAAACGAAACATTTAAAACGATTTGACAACATTAACACTTCTGTGTATATAGGGACAAATGTAAACAAATTGAAACAGAATACCTTTTTTATATTAGAATGTACAGCCTACGAATTTTGAGAACTTTAGATTTATTATGAAGAATGAACACACAGCAACCATTAATGTTATATACATATATCTTTATTCCTCCATATAATGAAGAGCATATATAAAAAAAACAAAAAACAAAACAAAATTTTGAGAACTTTAGATTTATTATGAAGAATGATCACACAGCAACCATTACTGTTATCGATCCGATCTTTCTTCGACGCTCGGGATTCCAATAAAAACTATAGTAAATCAATAATTTATGAGAGAGGAAATAATTCGTTAGGAACCTACATTGTATATATATATATATATATATATATATATATATATATATATATATATATATGTGCATATATGTTACTCATCTAAAATATATGGTTAATTGTTGTCAATTAATATGCATTTTATTCGTGTTTGCAACTGCCCATTTGGGTGTATTTTGCATTAAATCCTATCGTATCTTATATATAGGGCGACGTGAAGACGGCCCATTTGAACATGCCGCTCCTGTACAATATAATCATGTTTATTTTTTTTAAATAACTGTTGCAGATGTTTGTAAATATTGTACAAACACACAATCAAACAATCTCAGCGAACGAATAAGGTAGCTCAGACTCATCTCCTGTCTCTTTAGTAAATCCGCAATTTTATCAAACGCGGATAATTTGTCCCTATATATCGCCAGTGTTGTCAATATAGCTATTGCAAGCCAGTTCAAAGATGACTGAACGTCTTATTATTGGAATCTAAAGAAAGTGAAATATGGCTGGATAGAATTTGCATACAAGAAGCTTGCACTTGATTAATTCAATCCAACCCATTGCTTGCAAAATTTTCAGCCATATGTTTTGGAGCGATTCAGATCTCAAGTGGTTGGTCCATTACAGTATGAGTGTTGAGCCATCATCATTACAATACACGACACATATGTATTATTTAGCTATAACTGTTATGTTTCAAATATTCATCGATGGTGGTCAGACGCTTTTCCGTCAGAAATATATACACAGAAATCGACAATTCTGTCATTTCGAACGTGCATACACGCTATATGTATGTGGAGGACATATAGAATAAAGAGTCTCATACGCGGACAACAATAACTCAGATATTGGTTGTATGTATAATTATAAACGAGATGCTACACCATTATAGTCCAATTATTAATTTCCATTCGTTTCTACAAAGTGTGGTTGATGGTATTTACATCTATCATAATGAAATCAGCCTCAAAACTTACTCCTGTATATTGTTCGTAGAAGTGAATTCGAGTTGACCAGTACATCCACTTCGACTATCTCTCATCGAGATAATGATGTCCACATGGACATAGACCACAAGTCTATGGAACAACCACAAAAAGCTTCACTTTCACCGAAGGTCTATACAACGTATCATTGGGAACACTGGTTCTAAACCTTCTATATCAATTGGGTTCAGCTCATATATTGCTGGTGTATACGTGGAGTATTAGTACTATGCATTGAGCTGTATTGGCATGTGTATGCAATTATCAATGAGATGGTACACCATTACACTCCAATTATAAATCTGTGTTGACCAAGTCCGACCTTTTGTGGGTGGTATTACACACGCATGATGAAATCAGCCTTAAAACGCATTCCCGAATATTTTTTTTTTATAAGTTAATTCCCGGGATAACACGTACCGGAAGTCGAACATAAGCCCACTCGCATTGCTATGATGGTGTTGATGCACGACGTAGACCACACGGCTACAGCATCATATAATTCGAACTGTAATTTTTATTTATGTATGTATGAAACAGTTACCATTCAATATTTTATGTGTGCATAAGATGACTTATGATATGCTTACTCCCAAATCCTATTATAACCAGCCATATTTCCAACCATCACACCGTGAACAGTCTACAATATTGATTCAAATAAAATATGTTTAAACTAAAAACAGCGCGATGTCCATACAATGGAAAACGTATTCATTTCAGAATATTTTTGTACTCTTAATCGCAGATGCATAAATGTAATAATTTTGTGTGATTGTAACACTGTTTTCAATCGATAACAATGAGCTATGCACGTATATGGATTGTACGTGTTTTTGTCTATAGTTATAATATTATGGTGAATTTGTTATGGAAATATTATATAATAATTGTTAACGTATATATTGCTTGTATAAATTGTTTGTATATATGTATATATGTTTGGTGGCTATGTTAGCTTTGCAAATAAACAATCAGTTGTCTATTTCTTCTTCCTCAATACTGGCTTGGCTGAGACATACCAGAGTTGTTATAAAAAAGACTGCCATGTTGTGAAGACATTGTAAAACAGTGCACATGTTAATAAAATCTCGTCTGGCAACCGTGTGTTATTCACTGGTAATTGATGGGAACCGGGTTCAGACGCAGACTATTTGTCTAGATAAAATGTTCCCCTTCCAATTCTCGGTATGTTACTGTTAAATTAGACCAATATACCACCCCCGTTTGCCATAACTTTGTAATCATGACCGGGGGAGGCAATTTTAATAACATGCTACTAAATGCTATTTGATGAACAGCCTGGTAACCTTATTCACAAGTTACCCCCAATCTGGGTACTTTTCTCATAATTGCCCTATATAACTGGGTAGCTTAAAACTTGTGAGAGTAATCAATTCTGCTATATTATATTATATGATCGTCATCGCATAACAGTTTAATCCCACATTGAGCGTTGTTGAAAACTTGTATCTGAAAACTGAAACATATTATAGAGTTACCTACCTTTGACAGAGCGATCCTTTGGGTCCGTGGTAAGTAGAATCCTCTTTATCGGATGCGGATACTTGACTGGTTTTGGTAAGATCGGCTGAAACATTGATATTACCATATGACAACGATTCCTGATAATAATTGAACCTGGCGGCCAACGAGGAAGAAATGTTTATGTCGAATGAAGCCGAGTAAGACGGAGATTAATACCAGATTGATTCATTTGATTCCACAGGGTGTTATGTGTCTGATTTATTCACGACCCAATCGCTTTCCGGTCTGACGTTCGTTACAAGCGTCCCATCAGGTCTATGGATGACCCTTGGCTGCCCGAGCAAAGCAGGGGAATAATCGAACATTGCAGAAAAGCCTTCAGGGTTCCACAGTGCTTGTGAGAGCTGAGAACAAATACATTCCATTTGTGCGTGGATGTTGTAATCCATTATTAATTCTATCCTAGATCAGTCGCGACCCACTTCACGAGAATTTGAGGGGTTGACATGCGTACTTATTCTGGTGGATGCATGGGGTCATTGTCCCATCGCTTTGTCCCTTGCTTAGGGTGGATACACACTTGCATGTATTTCTGTATGTAAAATCCATACATTTTACATGGTCACACCAATCATTGAAATCATTAATCACATGCGCGCGAGCGTATCAGCGTTAACGTGTAGGTTGACTGCTATCAGGAAATGTTTGGTCAGTTTTTAACGTGTATTCTCTCACGGATACCGAAATGAATCAAGTCTGCCTGATATCTAACATTGTGTTAATGCATGCACGCCAGAATCGTCATTTGAACACGAGGTGGTGGGTGTGACCATACCGGGTGGGTTAAAATACCGGTAGCTTGATATTGCTCGCGCGCGCAAAAAAAAAAAACGAATGTGGGTACAGCGTTGAAATTAAAAGGAGTGAAACCCCTTATTATTCAACCAGTGTTTACAGAAGAACATCTGTTTCTCAAGCCAAAAATTTAATATATTCCTACGTGTCACAATTTTAGCCTTGAACCCTTTAATTAGAACAATTTCAACCATGATTCATGATTGGGGGAAGGGAAAACTAAGGGACTTAGTTTAAAGGTACTCAATCCGCAAAGAGGGTCCCCATCTCAACAGATTCCAACAACAACAATCCGATCAGAGGGTCCTATATTACTATTTCTTTGGCTTTGGGGGTAAAAAATATTTGATTCGAGTCGAGGAACCCATCAAACAAAGCTCAGAGTTATTAGATATTGATTTTTGAAATTTTTTATTAACTCGAGATGAGTACTAACAACTGCCGTAATCTGCTCTGGGTGTGTACTCCAAATCTATTCAAACAGACAAGGATGGATAACTCTAAAATCAAGTGGTAATTTTAACGCAATTTTGACTGAGTTCTGGGCCAGATAGTATTCCCGATAATGAAAAATAATAGATTTCTAAAATCGATATCTAACAAATCTGAGTTTTGATGGGTGACTTCCTCGACTCGAATCAGATATTTTTGACCCCCGAAGCCATTGAAATAGTAATTGAGAGGAGTTTTATCGGATTGAGTACCTTTAATGTAACAGTCGCAATAGCCTGGACAAGAGAGTACAATATAATATATATGTTTTACTTAAATAGTCCAGAGTTGTAAATTTTGCCATTAATATAAGAAAGGAAAGGTGTCGTTGTTGGGAACTCGAAGCTGGACAACCTATTTCTCGAATGAAGACCTAAAGTAACACCACCTTTTGTACCTTCAAATTAAAGCTTTAATAATATGTTCACATGTCTGATATGTGAATAGCATAACTTGTTGCATAATAGCATTCTACTGCAGATTTTTCACACGTATAAATCAGAAACGACACACAGGACTGTTACTAACAATATCATTAAGTCAGGAAAATCTGCCCGTCAGCCGGGTAGCTTCCGGGATCATATAGCCCCCATGTCGGGGATCATATATAGCAACTGCGTCCTGGAAAGCTTGGCGTCACCACTGATATAAATGTCAAGAGAAAACTGCTAAGGCCCGTTCCAAACGACGGATTTTTGTCGACTCGAATCTAATTGTATTAAATCCGTCGGTGATGCGTCTGCGGTCAATTTTGTTTCAGACGGACGCATCTTTGTCGCGTCGAATCTAATACATCGGTCGATTTATTTAAAGGTGCACTCCATGTTACCTTCACAAAATGGTCACGCGTAGATATAGAGGCCTATATATACCGGTATGTTATACATATATATACTAAAATACAGTATAAATTATGTATAAATATATGCGCGATTGCAGCGCGAATATATGTGCATATATATGAGGATGTATATAGTACATATAGTTATATAATATAATATAATAGGCGCTACAAATAAATGTTAGATCGTGCAACCAATTGCCATATATGTGTATACCATGCATGTAAATGCAGGTATACAAGAATTATTATAAATCAGAGACTACCACCCCTACCCTTATAATAAGGAACACCGACATATATGAATTATTATAAATAAGTGGTTACCACCCCTATACCCCTCATAATAAGTAATTCCGGTATATATGAATTATTATAAATCATAGGCTACCATCCCTACCCCTCATAATACGTAATACCGGTTTATATGAATTATTATAAATATGAGGCTACCACACCTAGGTACCCCTTATAATAAGGAATACCGGAATATATTAATTATATATTATAAATCATAGGCTACCACCTATATATCCTTTATAATAAGGAATACCGGTATCTATGAATTATTATAAATCATAGGCTACCATCCCTACCCCTCATACCGGTATATATAAATTATTATAAATCATAGGCTACCATGCTGCCATGATCAGTGGTACCACCCCTACCCCTTATAATGAGGAATACCGGAATATATTAATTATATATTATAAATCATAGGCTACCACCTATATATCCTTTATAATAAGGAATACCGGTATCTATGAATTATTATAAATCATAGGCTACCATCCCTACCCCTCATAATACGTAATACCGGTTTATATGAATTATTATAAATATGAGGCTACCACACCTAGGTACCCCTTATAATAAGGAATACCGGTATATATAAATTATTATAAATCATAGGCTACCATGCTGCCCCTTATAACAAGTAATACCTGAATATATGAATTATTATAAATAAGAGGTTACCACCCCTTTTACCCACCATAATAAGTAATATCGGTATATATGAATGATTATACATCAGTAGTACCACCTCTGTCCCTTATAATAAGTAATACCGGTAAATATTAATTATTATACATCAGAGACTACCACCCCTATTCCTTGCAATAAGGAATATCGGTCTATATGCATTATTATAAATCAGTTGCTACAACCCCTACCCCTTATACCCGTATATATGGATTATTATAAAACATTGATACTATATCCATTATAAGATGTGAGTCAGTGACATGCCATGTTCGTTGAGGAATCAAACTACCAAAATAATTACAATTGCACAATGTTACCTAAGCAATGCTTATAGATATATCTTTCTTTATGACAAAGGGAGCGTGCGACAAATGACGTCATGTGGGTATTTCCTCTGATAAGGGGAGCCCCCTCATTATTATACCATTATCATATCATTATCATATCATTTGCATTCGTTCTTCGGCAACTTTCGGCTCTTCTCGTCACATGTATTAGATTCGAGTCGTCAAAAATCCGTCGTTTGAAACCAAGACGGATTTCAGACGCATCACCGACGAAGATTCGTCTGAATTGGACGGAGATTCGTCTGTGGTGCGTCTGACACGGATCTAATTGTTTCAAACGTCGCATTTTAGACGCATTTAATACAATTGTGGGTCTGGTATTAGATTCGAGTCGACAAAAATCCGTCGTTTGGAACGGGCCTAACGATTAAACAGAACGTCCACCATAAGTACATCGTATGGGTTATCGTGCGAATAATTATATATTTTAAGCGACCTGGCGACTCCGTCGGGTTAAGGTTTAACCAATATGGCCTCCAGGGATATGTTTATCAAATTTAAAATTGGTAGAAAAGTATAAAAAACGTCACTAAATTCAAAGAAAACAACAAAAATCAATATATCATATGTAGTTAATAACACTAAACTGGTAGCAGATTAACAAATATATAGCACATACTTACCAACCACACTCTGACTGTGTGGGCACATACAGACATAACAGTCAGCTAATTTCCATAAAAGAAAGTACACCAGGATTCAGGAGAACTCCATAAGAAACGCTTAGTTGAGAAATCCACATTCCATTGTAACAAAACGTATTTAATTAAAATTTCAAAGCCAGGGTACGTGTTGTGGCTCAACTTCATCAGAAAGCAAACAGCTGGATTTGACTGTGACTGTAATGGTGCAAGAGCAGAGTCCCTCAGCAAGCCAGCTTTTATTTAAACATGGCCAGCCTGGTCCAAATCCCAATCAGGATTAATCAAGATATTATTCAATGAATTCCCACCAGCAAGTTTAGAATGGATACAGTCATTGCCAAATACTGCTGTGTGGTATCTAATTGTGTTATTTCAAAATACAATCACTCGCATCAAAACATGAGAATTAAATCATGTTTGATGCTGTAAAGTATGGATTTCTCAACAAAGCATTCTTGACAGAGAACTCCCCAAGCAGGATTAAGTTTTTTGTGTGGAAATTTCTCAACAACAGACCCTGTACGTGCGCACAAAGTCAGATTTTAGTTCGGAAGAAAGTATCACATATTTCCAATTTCTGTCATAGGTAAAGTGTTATTTACTATGTATATAATATACGTATAGTTGTTTTTAGCTTCTGATGTGAAGTTTGAGGAGTAGAACGACATATATGTCGTTTCATGAAGTTTTATTTTATGTAGACATAACTTCAATAAATCATATGATTTATAAATGATTTGTATAGGACTTATTTTGATTAATATAATGTCCCGAATGTATAAGTGCAATCGCTTATGATACACACGTTAACAAAAAATGCACATAAATTAAAAGGAATTATTGGACACTTTTGACCCGAACTTGTTAATAATTATTGCTATGGCACCCATGCAGTACATTCCTACTCAGTTATAACTTGACTCAGTGTGGCCAAACATACGCGTAATGATTAAATATTGTGTTGTCAGCAAACAAATATATAATTCGCCAAATACACGATGTTTACAGAGATTACATGCAAGTGTGTATCCACACTTATAGCCAGCCGTACGGGTCAGTCTGATACTTTAATCCATATAACTCAACATTACAATTTGATACATGTATATATATATATGAGTGAATAAGAACTGCATGTATGGGGTTCCGATAGCAAGCATAAAGCTTAATATGGGTCGTATACGTCCTCGGCCTGTCGGGTGAATAAAAGCCCACACTATGTGATAAGCCAACATGAGAGTGGAGACAGTGGAGCGTGTCAGATGTACAATAGTGGCTGGCAGAATCAGGTCTGCCACAGTTGGTGGAGGTTTTTAGAGGCGCTTGAAGGGGTACTGTACGCCATTTTCAATAAATTCCCGGTTATTACCAGATTATGCCATACATTAAATTACGAATTTCCGTGTGCAAGACGTAATCAAATTTATTCACGGATAGTGGATTGGACAACGCGTGCCACACATGATCGTGTACAAAATATGTTGATACGTGGCGTAAAAACAAGCTAATCACTGACTGGTGACTATACAATAACTTAAATGAGTATATGGGACTAGAATGCATATTATAGAACATTAATTTGATACATTTGCTTGAAAACTATACCATTACTGGACAACGACCATTTGTATTTTCACATTCCGGCTAATCTGACATCCGTAACATTAGTTGTACTAAACAGACTTTCAAATAATGGAAATATGATTACCTTATTTGGAGAATCAGAGACTATAGAAACCAACAACAACATCTGAGTACAGTATCCCTTTAATACTTTATGACTTAGATTTAATATATATATACTATAATGAATTGCCCGGTGTTAAATTATAAATTATAGTCTGTTGACTCGAAAACCCACAATTTCAGTCTGGTAAAAAGATTTGCATATTCTCATGCACATGTAGCAGATGCTGCTTTTCTGTTACTCCAAAGAATGACAGATAACTATAATCTGATAATGCACATCTCCAACCTTATTGCATATAATCATTATAATGGGACTTTCCTTATATTAAAATCAAGTTTTGAAATATCTGAATGTAAGACTGTTTTGATATTCAGATGGAACTTGGTTTAAATATCTCTTCATAACATATCCAAGAAGTTTTTGTTGCGCAATTGATAATATTCAAGATATAGTTGGTCCACTTGCTCACAAAAAGATAACGTTTGCTATTCAGGGAGCCTCAATTAAAATCATTTGGTTCTTCATTTGAAACTAAAGGAAGAACCATTTGGTTCTTTATTTAGTTCTGAAGAGATGATCATTTGGTTAGTTCAGAATCTACTGGTTTACAAAGTGGACTCATCACGTGGAACCAATAATCGTATTCAGAACTTGCTGGTTGCAAATACGGGACAAAATTTCAGAATCATCGGTTCTATATATTATTTGGTTACGAGCGAAGAATCATTTGGTTACCAAATAAGTTCTACACAAGTAACCAAAGTTCGTTCCGTAACTAGAGACAACTGGTACAATGGCTACCAAGAACCATATGGTTTTCTACTTTGGTTACAAATACGGGATAAGCCGAAGAACCAATGGAAAACCAATTGGTTACAAATAATACAAAGAGTGCAACACAGTGAGTTGTAGCCCATAAGTATCAGCCGTATATAAGTAGCATCTAGTAGGCCTATATACCTGTACCTATATTATATTTAGGATCTAATGCTAATTTCGTCGGATGGACGGAAACGAAATTAGTAAATGGCATCCAATACTGTACAATACCACTGGTAGTTTACGCATGACTTGAAAACAACGAGATGAACTTTAGTATTCCATTGCTTCCCCATACATAGAGCTCTCGTATGCGCATCGCGTTCGAGTGGTGCTGCGCGAGATCTCCGCGCCCTCAGGGAGAGAGGTTGTAACAAGTAATTTCCATATGCCATCCAGAATTCCATCCCGTAAATTACATCAAGCAGGCAGTCTGCGCATAACATCATTAGTGGTGTTAGGGAGCATCGGGTTTTCTGAACTTTAATTTGATTCTGTGCTCATACGCATTTTGATTGAAATTTGAATTGACATTTTTATCGCACGACGTACCACAAGCCAACATTATACGACCATGTGCATCTATTTAGAGACTCCATGTGAAGATGTCTATTTGGGCACATATGTTGATTTGTCCGTTCTTGGCGGAAAAAAAGAAAGAGAAGAAGATTAGTATATGGATCTATTAGGAGTTTGGCTTGATATCAGTTATAATGTAAACAATTGTGGGAATCAGAAAGTGGCAGCAAAGCCTTGCAAGTCTGTTTAATACACCATGGAGCCCAAATAAACATGTTTGAAAATTTGATATTTCATTCACGAAATTCGAAATGTCTGTCAAAGGTATATGTTGAAACCCTTCGACAATCGAATTTCCCATGCAGGTAACATTAGCCCTTTCTATACTAATTGGATTCTCCAGTTCTGTTATAAAAAGTATACATTCGAATAGTTCATCATTTATTTGGAGGGGTGTCCAGAAAAAAATGAGCAGACGGCAGACATACGAAAAAATAATACAAGCCGAGTGCAGAAGAATTCATGTTAACTGGTGGGGGATGTTCAGATAATAAGTTAAAAAATGACCTATATGTCAATACATATTATATGCATACTGAAGTATTCATTGCTCGGCGTTTGTTGTGTGTGTATACGTGAATTGTACGAATTATGTGAATGTAAAAACTCAGAGACAGCATAAATAACGATAAATTTGTAAATATTACTATTGGTAGCATTCGATTCATACTGGAGAAAATGCATCGTAAATCATTTTCCACAAACAACAGAAAGAACTACAGAATATTCGATATGATTGTTTTTTTTAAATATATAACCGTTTCAATAGTCATAACGGTCATAAAACGTTCTAGTCGATTCTTGAAGTGCGTGCTGCGTAGTGCTGAAATATAACCCTGTTGTTATATGAATCAGACAAACCTGTTGCTTTTTCCGATCGATTTGTTTCAATATTGTTACGCCTCCCTCCATTATATGCTTCATGATGGGCTCATCCGCGTCGACGCTGTTGTCACTCTCAACTCGGTAAACCTGCGTCATCAAATCTGAAACATTGTTACATAAGGGATTGGAGCCCGAGTTTCAAAACAACGGAAGCTTCTACCTCGTTAAATGGAAAAAAATAATTATATGCCAACTAAAATCAAGATGGCAAAAACAAACGTCAAAATACGTGTGGACAATCCCCCAATGTCAAAATGCCCTACCCCTTCTAGATTTGGTTTTGCTTGGTGGTGCGCGCACGGATTATATTAGCCTACCCCCTTATACAGAGCCCTATGGGGAGTGCAGACTACTCCAGGGAATACTGTCATTGCATCTAGCGATAGGAAGCCGAGGGCACAATGCTAAATATACACTCACCATCTACTCCCCCTGGCAGTTGAAATTCTGCTGACACAGGTCTGCTAGAAGAACCAATGTTGTGAATTATCTTTCTTGATTTGGATGCCACGTCATCGAGTAGGGGCATGGCTGGCGTGTAGTCACTCGCAGGACTACCATCAGCATCCGAATATCCGTGGTTGCTATGGGAATCACGACCCGGACCGTGCTCGAATTCCTGTCTATTTTTGGCAAGTTCCGGAAGTGTGATACTGCTAGTAATAATGGGATCTTTTCGCCACAATATGGACGGTTGTGAACTGAAACCCTCCTTCCGACGAAGCGAAGAGGGGGAGAGAATTTCATCACTATAAAAATCACTAAATACTGCACGGGGTCCAGGAGATACTTCTTCGTAATCGGATAACTTCTCCTGTCTATGAGCTAAGTATTCACTGGAACTATAATTAGAGGCGACGTCTTCATACGGCGGTGGGGCGTCATTTATTTCATATATATCATCATCGAGAGGCTTGATGATTCCAGTCGGTATGGGTCGTGCGTAACCAATGGGAACGTTTTCATAATTATGAACGACTTCCTGCCTGGGAACAGCACGGGGCTGTTTAACGTGATTTGATTTTGATTTTGTCTCCTCCAGTTGCTTTTTGCGCCTACCGATCTCCGATTGCAACAATTGAATTCTATCCTGCCTTATTTGAGCTTCGTCGTCGTCCTCCATCAGGAACACAGGTTTTGACTGTTTTACAGACGAACCGCGCAATTGACTCTCAGAGCTGCTTCTAGTCCTAACATTCTGCTTATTAGTAACAAGGTCCTCAGTAGAGGTTGCTTTGCCTGTCACAAACATTTCCGTATATTCGGAAGGTCTCACTTTTCGAAATCGCGCTGATGTCACGGGTTCCGATCTAATACTTTCGTTATCACTAACACCCGAAAGAGAGGCGTCATCCGGGACACTTTTAGTTTGACGTAATTCAGGGCGATGTTGTTCCATAGTCTTTGCCTGGAAGTCGCCCTCTATGTCCCGATCCTCTTTGATTGGGGAAAATTTCGCAATCATCGGATCGGATGCTTGTCGTCTATGCCGCGATCTTCTTGGATGCACCTGAGGAGAAGGTCTCGGAGTTAAGGTGACTTGAGGCGAGACATCTCGTCTCTTTCCTTGCCCGTTATTCGGGGCAGGACTCCTTGATTGTCGTTTCAGAACTGCCTGAGATTTTGGAGATAAATTTACAGCAAAATCCTGGCCCAACTTCAGTCGCCCTATTTCGTGTTGCAAGTAGCGAATTTCCTCTAACTCCTCTATCTTACGGCGCCTGTCGATAGTTACGCGACGCAGTTCATCTTGGAGACGTCGCTTGAGGGTCCGCATTGCATTCGTAATGGGCATATCATATATCTGAATCAAGGCATCAATAATTTTGTCTGTCTCAGTCTTCTCCTGGGTCGTTGCATTTGTCGATTTGTTAATTAGATATTTATCTTTTGGCAACACACTGTTTTTGATTGCACTCGATTGTGCAGGTTTAGTCCTGTCCGTGTTCTCAATTGGTTTCGGCGCATGTCCAGGACGCGGCTTTTTCATATTGGATCCCGCTTTACTCTTGCCCGGGGTCTTCCACCTATTCCTCTCGAGATCGTCCTCGTTCATCGAGTCGTCCGATGTTGAAGACTGATACATTTTATGTCTCATCTCCACCTTATTTCTCACAGCATTTTTATGCTTCGATGTCTGTTGTTGTTTGGGTTTTGCTTTGGGTGTTAGTATTGGTTCTTCCCCTGCAGGGATAGGTGGAAGTTTCCGCCGAACACGCTTATGTTCCTTCGATTCCTTCAGTTCTTTTTCAATCGTTTTTCTTTGCCGCTCTCTTTTGTCCTCGGCATTTGTCACCTACAAAATAAGCGAACATTTTAAGAACTATATTCAGCACAAAGCGAATAATGGCACAGATAAAACGTAACATCCAAAACTACAGAGGTCGGTGTTAGTATTTTATTCGATTGGGTACTATAACGGACACATTCGATAATAAAATGATTAGTGTGGCATGTTCCCCCTCATGTCATTCAATATTTCTCTATACTGAGCTTCTTCGGCTTAAACATAGTTTATTCCCATCAGAATAACATACATATAATTGCTTGATGTGTGCATTGAAACAAGGACTACGTGTTAATACAAAATAATGTAATTATATTCAAGGCATTTCAGAATCTGTAATAAATAGCCGGGAATTCCATTACTTCATAGAAGCATAACGTCAGGTTCAGCCAATCACAACTTGTAACGCTAACGCGATGAAGCCAATCAGGCGATTGTTGGAATTCCAATACAGGACATACAGAGATCGCGGTCCCACAGTTTCTCACCACATAAATAATCATAGCGTAATACATTTTCTGTAAAATTGCTAATTTCACACAAATTTTACAAATTTAGAGATCACGACAACTAACTAGAACTAAGAAGCGTCTATGCAGAGTACAGTATTTTCCAATTATACATAACAAGGGGAATATAATTAATTATTTCCAATAATTTCAACAGTAAACACTCATGCAGTTTTCTCAGCTCAAAAACGTATCACCTACATGTTAATTTCAACACATCCAAATAACTCAAATGATATACACAAAGGGGCTCGTACTTTTCAGATTAGTTTATATTATATCACATTAGTGACAAATTGTTCAATTCAAATAATGTGTTCTGAAAACCAAATATAGATGGTAATAGAGACACAATATATCAACATGCCCCCCCCGCTAATTTTATTTTCATACAAAATATTCATGTATAATTATGTTTGCGGCTACATGTTTTCGCTTTTTGCTCGTTCCCATCGTCACAGCCGCGCTACGTAAGAAAATAGTTTTCAACTTATCATTTACATCGTCTATGTCAATTCTGGACAAGTCACTTCTCATATGTAATGAGGAAATGTCTTTATTTAAATCAGTCTCTAATATTGGATCAATGTTTTCTATATACTCACGTTCGTGTTCATTGTTCCACGGTTTGATAGTTTCATGGTTTGAGTTTTCCGACACAAATGATATTGGCTTACCAGTACTCAGTACTACAGTTGGGCTAATCACAGACAGGTCAAGTGAGATCTTACAGTAAATATGGCGATGAACATCACCAAGGACGCTGTTAAAATCACCCATATAAAGTCGGTAATCAATGGCATGAACAGATATGCCGCGACTGCATAATCCACTACACTTACATTACGACAAGTTACTCTACCAATTCCATTGTCACCACCAACTCTACCATTTACTATGAGGGATTCCACAGTCTTGCACATGTCAACCAACCCATAATTATTCGTTTATGTGTCTTGTGATGACCGTTTGGCAAACTGAAACTGTTCACCGGAAAAAGATTTATCAAGGGTAACAAAATCAACCAGGGGAACTGTACTAACATTGAAGTCGCCCATCAATATAATATGTTCACTAATCATTCTAACTTCAACAATGGAGGCATGGATTTGATTGAAGCATATGTTAGAACTGGATTTTGTACCTTCCGGTGGTATATACACATTTTCAAAAATCAAAGATAAATTCTGTTCTGCTTTGAATCTAAACCAATCAACAAATTCATTGTTAATATCGAGTGGCTCGGTAAAATCTACCGATTTGTTCTTAACTAGTACACACAAACCTCCCGATCTGTATCTAGAAATTGTTTCTCTATTATGTTGTATTAGTGTTTTGAAACCATGAATCTCTGTAACATCTCTTCATCGGTTTTAGTCTCTTGTATACACACCACATCAAATTTTTCAACGAAAGTTATGAATTCTGGCTCGTTTTGCTTACTCATTATTCGTGCAACATTTAGAGAACTTGTTTTCAGTTCCATCTCATGCTTCATGTCCCCCTGTTCAAAACCCTGTGCCAGAGGTACCACAGGGGTGTGGCCGTGGTGTTCGATCCACGGCTTCATCTGTTGTAACACCCGAGTCATCCTGTCCGGACGTTACCTCTAAGCCCGGTCTTGGTACACCAACCACCGGAGGTCTGGCTGAGCTTTCTCCTCCTCTGGCTGGTGCACGTCCCTGGGGTGGCCTAAAGTGGTCACTCATTGGCTTACCTGGGTACTGAAATTCATCCTGAGTATCAGGTTGCATTTCAATATCCGGTTTTTTTCACTACAGGGCAGGATGCCAGAGCAGGCATTCTAGGGCGAACATAAATTATGGGAGGTACTTCTTGTCGAACACTTTGATTTCCTGAGTGTGCACATAATTTGATTGTATTCTAGGGTGGGGAAAAATCGCTGCTGTTGGTTCATCGGGGACTCAATCAGCCTCTAGTTCATATTACGAAAGTTTGTTTGTTGTATCATCGGTACGGGGGGGGGTAAGACCGATTATAATTCCATCCGTACATCGGTGGGTCGTCGGGGCACACTTGAGAGTTATTTACAAACAGTCTGTCACCTGCAACGACGGTTTTCCCCACTGTTTCGGGCACCCTTTGCTACCGGAAATAGAATTTTTTCCTATAATCGTCAATCTCTTTCGGAAATTGTTCGGTGACATAGAATTGTTGGTCTCCCTTTTCGCGGACTGCCCTTTTAACATCCCCACGCTGACGGAATTGTAAGAATCGTGCGATGGCGCGCCTTGGTTTGTTGGGAAACCTCTCAGGTGGGAACGTTCCAGAATTCCATTCGCTCATGAATATCCAGCTCGTCGGGTATGAAATCGCGTAGTACGTCCTCAGTGGTAGAATCTTGGGATTCAGTTTCAGATATTCCCGAAAAAATAAGGTAACATTTCATAACACGCGATTCAAGATCAATGACCCGTTTTTGTCTGCTGGCCGGACAGTGATTGTAGCTCATGAGTTATCCGATTGAAGTGGTGCACAAGCTGATCAATAGATTGGCCCATTTCGAATTGTTTTTGTGTTATGTTACCCATATTACACTTTGAGCCGCGATTGACTTCCTTTGTTGTATTTCTATACCCATGCTTGTGACTATATTTTCCACACTTTCTAGTCTCTGGCCAAATTGACTAACATCCGTGTGCACTGGTCCAGTTTGTCTAATCTAGAGTTCATTTGTTGCAAAATGGTGAATATTTTTTCACATCGGATGTGTCATTACTTGTTGGGAATTTGTTGTTGGGCCCTGTTTTGGCATTCGTTTGGTCATCGAAAACGATCCTGGAACGGATGGTTGCACACATCTCACTCGATCTGTCCTGATTTTGGACATAAGCGATCTCACCCATGCTGCTGAATTCAGGCGTTTAAGCCATGTTGGGTTCCTTTGCGGGAGGAGGTGTGAGTTCTTTGCTTGCCTTCCTCTTTGTAATATATGCTACACCTTCCATTTTGGCGAAATTATCGAAAAACACACACACACATATTCCTTTTATTGTATATTTCAAGTTTGGACTTGGTATTTAACGATAGATAAAAGGATTTAGACGGATGTTGAAATTGCGAAATTCCCAGGAATAATTAATTTGTTTTCGGCGTGATTTTAACGATTGTCCACGTCAGTCCCACCTTAGATAGTCAACGCATGCGCCTGACAACCGTGGTCTTAAAAGAAACTACACAAGCAATCCAGTTATTTGCGTGCCTTCGATTGTTTTCGAATTCATCTCACGGCATGGGTGTATAATTTATGGTTCGTTGATATCGTTTCTAACACGAATGTGTGGTAGAAGCCATATCTCAAAAGATACAATATATAGTTAGTGTCTGTTAAATCGGGTCTGCATCAATGGATACTGATTCTACGATCCAGACATGCTATCGGGAAGGTCCACTGTTGTCTATAATCAAATGGAATTGATTAGTTCGACATTATAGACACATAAAACATCGGAGATCCCATCGCGCATATGTCAGATTCTACGGTCGACGACCAACAATCCCACATGCACATAAGTATATGAAGTGCACGTGTATGTATCATTGGTTTAGTGGTGATATAGACCGACGGTCTGAAAACGGAATGCGACATCGTAGTAGATAGTGAATTATTTATTAGTAAGGGCTCGTCCGATATAATAGCCATCAGGATTCGTTAAGAACAACGGAAACTTCTTAGACACGTTCTCTTCAAATTGGCCGTATACTTGTCTGCCAGATACAACAGACGTGTCATGGCATTCGCCTTTATTCTTTCGCTTTTGTTCCATTCTTGACACCATCGATATTTCAGAATATCTGATACAATGGACGTGTTTTGTGTCCTTATGCTGGGCATTATATAAACGAAGGATACCATGGAACACTGGTGCTTTGTGAATATGAGAGCTCACCAGTTGAAATATTGGTGCATGACTTTTCCAATAAACCCACATACAAATATACAACTACTAGTTGCCGAACGTGCTCCGTCCACACACTACTTCATTTTAAATACTGACAATACTGTCGGTACTTTTTGCAAAACCGAGGCCTTTGTCTGCGCAGACAAATGAATACAAGATTAATAGATTAATTATTCCATATATGGGTGGCAATTTGGTAAATAAAAACAGGTCAATTAAAAATCAATATGCGTTAACTAATAATCAATAGGTCAATTCCAACTTAATAGAAGTCAAATAAAAATAAAAATATGTCAAGTAACTGTAAATAAGTCAATTCTAACTTAACAGAAGTTAACTTAACAGAACTTCTTTCAGGATTTACGTCAAATGTAAATTAATAAAGGACAAATTACAGGTCAATTCCAACTTAACAGAAGTCAAAATATAAAATCAGTATAGGTCTTTTTCCAATATCAACAGACGTATTAACAAATTATCAACAATTAACAGATACCACTTCCAAAATTAATCAATGCGGAAGAACTCTATCGTGAACAAAATGCATTAAAGAAATTAGAGATGAACAAATTAATATCGTTTGTTTATATAGTTGCTATAGGTGGCGTTTAATGTAATGTATTGTTAGATAACGCTATGTCGTTTCGCACAACTAAATTACAGATATACAATAAGTACCGAACGCCGCCGCCCATGTACGTTTCTTTTTAATATTTATCAATGATCCGTCCAGATTTACTGTTTATCTTTACTTTAGTTAAGCGTAACCGTGGCGTAACCACGAATTTGCATTTCCATGTGCAATCTCGAAGATGAGAGGGCTTGTGACACGTGTTCATAACTCTACGATGGAGTTGTCTAACACTACATTACATTGTCTATAGAGGGAGTTATCTAAAACTACATTGTCACATTGCACGTCATCTAGCGAGGTCTATTAATTTACAAACAAACGATATTAATTTGATTTTTTCTATTAATTTTCAAACAAAGATATTGAATTTTTTCACGATAGAGTTCTTCCCCATTGATTAATATTGACAGCGGTATATTGACAATGCGTCTGTTGATTTTGGAAAAAAAGACGTGTATTGATTTTAAAATGATTTCTGTTAAGTTAGAATTGTCTTATTGACAGCTATTCGACATCTTTTAATTTTAATTTGACTTCTATTAAGTTGGAATTGACTTATTGATTATTAGTTAACGCCTATTGAATTTTATTTGACGTATTTGTTTTTACCAAATGGCTTCCCATACCAAAACTGCCACAATGAAACAATTCGGCTAGTTTCAATGTTTGGTTTTCTGTAGTAATTTTGTTTCAAATATTTCAAAGTGAACGTTCGCACCGGAAATATGATAAGATTGGAACGTGAAATTCCAACCAATATTTAATGTAAAATATGTTATTTTTGGACCAAAAGCATAATAGTTTCATACTTTTGGTCAAATTTTAGACTGAAATCGTCCTGAGCTGAACAAATTTTCCAACAGTTGGGATTGGGAAGCTTGGGGTACCAGCTGGAAAATTGTAAACAAATAGGTTGCAATCTAAATTATCTATATTTAGAGTTGGTAAGTTGGATTGGTTCAATGAAGGGGATAAATTATAACTTGTACACCCTCCGAACAAAAAACATATATTTGTGTCAAACAGCAATGATGCCTGAACCCCGCGTTGTTCTTGTACGCCATTCCGGCCTGAATGTGATTACTCAACGTGTTGTCTCCGATGGAACAGACGGAATACTGAGTCATATTCGTTATTTGCTACAATTCGCCTGGAGAATAGACTTCACGCCCCAATAGTTCGTCAGAATATCGGACGCGTATCTGATGGGAGCAGATTATTAATTGAATGAACAAAAATCGATGGTGATGAATAATCTCAATAGGAATTCGCGATAAAATACACTTATTGGTTTGTATCGACGATTTACACGCGGCGATAATAGGCATCAACTGTTGCTTCCATTCAAGTGGAGAGAACCCCAACAGTAAACGATCCAACGAGGCCAAACTCTTTTCTCACTTTGTCCAATGTAGGTCGTTAATGTGTGGGACCGACCTTATATATATTAACTATTTGGGGTGCTGGTTCGATCTGAACGATATTTATAATCTTCAATCTTTCAAATTGTTTACGATTGGCAACAAATAATTGCACAAAAAAAACAAAACAAAAACGTTATATTCATCGAGCTATTTTTTTTTTGGCGCGTTGGTACATATAACCTCAGCCAAACGCATACCCATGCATAGACAAACGGTTTGATATTATCGTCTTAAAATCGGAGCCATGTTAATTTGCGGCACGTGACGATAATACGCATTTCCGGAAAAAAAACTCCATGTTAAATACTAGAGACTGAGGCGACGAACAATGAGTCCTGAGCCCTGAATACATCTGTAGTGAAGGCAGTTTGTGATATTCATCTGTTAGTTTTATATGTTATTATTATCAGGTTATATTTTTGAGATATCGGGACATATATCAACATTTTGTGACATGCGTCAGATAGTGCGAACTAAGTTTTATTTTATTTTATTTCAAAATATACCAGATATACGATTAAAAACTTTCTATCAAAACGATCATAATTTCCCCAGGTTACTCGTATAAAACCTATATCCAGGATCTTGTAGCCGTTAACGGACTGTACTAGCCCTACATCATCCACATTTGTACACCTCTGATAACCACCGTGGCATATATACTACTGCAGTACCAATATGTATAGCATGCAGTAATGCATGCCTGCATATATTGTAAACAGTATAATGTGACAACCTCCTATATTGAGAAGTCACTGGTCAAATTGTTGTGTGTTCTAGATTTTGGCTTTGTGGTTTAAATTTGATAGCTTATTTTGATGTAAAAGACATATTTTAGCCCAGTAAAAACTGTTTTCGCGGCGGCATGGTGGACCACCCACCATCTCCGCCTACGTGTCTGTGTTACACAATGTTGGACCCCCATGCTCAACTTGCATTTTCAAAACTGGAACAAGAACAGTAGTATTTTGCTCAGTTTCGCATATACTTGAATTTACCTTGTGTTTATTTGTGGTATAATAAGGTGAGCGGCCAATAGCGGAAATTAAAAGGGCCATATTTAAGGAGTGTAATGCACAGTCGTACTGAAGGGATTGTTATATCCCGCTGGAAAGCTAATGGAGTGGCCTTTATTACAAGGCATGTTGTAATTAGCAAAACTAGTAAGAAAATGTAGAAAGTCCTGTTACCAATGCAACGGAGTATATTATTATGGAAAATGGAAAAAAGGTCATACCAAAGAATATGATATTGATTGGTGTGCATATATCTGCGATGGAAGCTCCTACCAAACGCGCCATCACCTGATATCTTTATATATCAAGATCACACTTGAAGTCATTCTGGACAATCGCGAAAACTGCTTTTTCTCACAACAAATTACATAAAATAGCATATGCATCCCGTTTGGTAATATTGCAAGAAACAAGAACACTAAATAATCACATATAAATTCTGAACATTGTGCAGCGTACTTTAATTTCAGAAGGGTGGGGTCTAAATATGTCGGTTGGTTTTCGTTTAGATGCAATGTGTTTTCGAAAGCTGCACGCTATGCTGGTCTGATATGTTTGACAAGTGTGGCATATCCAATGTGCCAAGCTATATGCTATGTATCAATAATCACGTTTGTGTTGGGGAACATTTCAAAATCACACTGTCACAAGTATGTACACACCATCTTTATAAAACAACAGGCAAAGTATCACCAGCAACGACAAAATCAAGTGTTGTATACAGCTCTGTGCACATCCTATGGCTTTCCAACTGATACTGATAAAAAAAACCTCGCATGTATGTGTCACAAAGACGCTATTGGCGTTAATAAACTGTTTCCACATAGTATTCAAATATGTCTTCGTTGGATAATGAGTTAAGTCTTAAAATAGACTCTGTAGATATCCAACATTCCGCTATATGTATACTTTGCCTGCAGTCTATCCAATGCTCGGGGTATAATGGTAGAAGAGTTTGAGTATTTGTTCAACGTGTTATTCTCAGAATAATCTCATAACGGAGACAAACACCTCAACAAGTACGTAAGTTCCATGAATATTTTCCATGATATCTTTAGATCTGGTTGTCAAAAATCAACGAAACGTTGGAAGATAATCTCTTATATATGTGCGATAATCACGAGCCTTATAATAAAGATTATGTTGCATATACCGTTTTGCTAGAATTATCGCCAACCAAAAAGGAAGATTCAGCTTTCAAAATAACATTAGCTAAGTTCCCGCACAGGGAACATGTTCACGTATGCCGTCCATGTGAGCAATTCCAAATGTCAGAATACCTTGGTAATAACTACATTCGCACCTCTCCTTGGTCATAACTACATTCGCACCTCTCCTTGGTAATAACTACATTCGCACCTCTCCTTGGTAATAACTACATCCGCACCTCTCCTTGGTGATAACAACATTAGCACCTCTCCTTGGTAATAACTACATTCGCACCTCTCCTTGGTAACAACTACATTCGCACCTTTCCTTGGTAATAACTACATTAGCACCTCTCCTTGGTAATAACTACATTCGCACCTCTCCTTGGTAATAACTACATTCGCACCTCTCCTTGGTGGTCAAGATAAGCAAACTCATCTAACTCCGTGTATATTATTCAGGCCTCGATCAGGGGTCGCGGAGGGGGGGGGGGGGGGTAACAAGTGCGATACACATTGACTCCTGGATCGGTGGGTGTCCTGAGGTCAAAACAAGTATTCTCCTAGATTTTTTTTCCGAATATAATATTTTACTTTGTTTTAGTTTAAAACAGCTCGCGTGTGTTCTATATAGTCGTCTATGTTGACTAGAAATGAAGCACCTAAAGTAGTTCTCACCCCTGATAGGTAATAACATTGGTGAAATTCACCAAAAAAAAACTAAAGTCGAAAGGGGGTATGTGACTTTCTTGAACGGAAAAAAAATGCATATGTAATAATTGTCTTTGACCATGATATGTACACAAAACATGGTTAGTTTCTGGTTATTTCTCCCATAACTATATCCGCTATTATGCTTGCAAACATGTCACTATGACGCATGCTATTTTGTTGCTATGAATGATGTTGGGGTGTGATTGTGACCTAGCCCTTCTGAGCTGTCAACATAGTTAGTTAAGATTTGTGAATAATAATGTCAATTATCACAGGTTTATCATATTTTAATAAAGACTAGATTCTGGTAGACTGGACAAACAATTTCCTGTACCATTCAATGCATGGCATTCAGTTTCATTACTTTGTCTTTAATATGCATATATCTGCATACATCAATGCATATTTGAAACCCAAAGATAAAAATTTTCTCGAACCTTGAATCAGTAACTTTCAACATTCGGTGCCGTTGTAAGATTATGTGTCAGGACAAGAGTGTAGCTTATATATTTATAGAAATAATTAGGTTGATCAAAACTGTTAATCATATCAAAAGAACACGAAAGACCAGCCATTTTGTTTCATAGCAGCTACGTCATTCATGAGTTAAGAAAGCAGCAGTGGCAATGAAACTGAATGAAACTGTTGTATTAACTGGGAATGATAAACATAATTGCATATACTCAGATCTCCTCATATAGGCTTAATTTTGGAACTACAAAATTTTTCTTTTAATACAAAACACACCTGATTGGAATAGGAGGCAGACGAAATTGGAGATGGATAGGGTGGGTATCAAATTTTTATGGATTACACAAACTACACGGTAAACAGCAAAATCCTTGCATCCGGACTGACCTCCAGCTCTCCCAAGTGTTGGAAATATCCGCCTGACACCCCATACGGTTAGGAATTTTACAACTGATGCCCATTACAAACCACTATTTTTACCAAAATTAGGAAGATATACAACTGTTGGTCTAATAACACATTCCACCAACATTACTGATTGGAAAATCAAACTATATACATGTTATGAGAACAATTTCAAACTTTTATTGAAGTTTGGGGGGGGGGGTCAGACACCCCAACCCCCATATAGCCATACCCATGTATATTTTGTAGCCAGATACGTGCTATATACATCACAGCCCCGTGAACCAAACCAAATCCACGCACAACTCTACTAAACTATGAGGTATGCTTTATTTATTACTCAATCGTACTATTATGCACGAAATATAGAGTCCTATAACATATTTACAGTGTATGTACATAACTCCATATGCGGTATCGATGGGGGGGGGGGGGGGTGTCATCCGATTTGCCCAAAAAAAAACTGAATCATTTGCGCCACGCCATTTATCATAGGCGTTTACCTATTTCCAAATAACGTGACTACATTTCGCTCGATTTGGAATGTCTTTACACAAACGTGGCGACAGGGGGTGGGGTAACATTTTTCAACAGTTTGAAATTTTATAACGCTAGAATTACCAATATGGGCTATCGGTTGTTTACCCGAAATAACTGACTTGAACCAGCACTATACTTCTGTTCTAATTGAGCTCAATCGTTGCCATTTAAACAGCCGCGTTCCCACGAGTGTAATATTTCCTGACAGCAATACAATATCAGGTTAAATTTGTGTCTGATATTTTTGCAGATATTTTCTTGCAGCTTCACGTGAACATGCCATTATGTTATTAAAATCGCTTTCCGAATTGGAAAAATACAAACTATATAATATATATACGAAGATGACGTGGACCCGCTTGATACATTGGCATTCTGCAATTTGGTGTTATAGTATTAAATTTGAAAATGCGCCTTTTAAAATTGAACTGAAGTTTGCCGATAGCAGTAGTTATTACATGTTATTTTAACAACGGTTGGGAGGGAAGTTATTGTTTGGCATCTTGTATTATTAAAAACGCAACGAAAGGACCACTTAAATAAATTCGCCCCGGGGACAATCGGCTCGTGGAATATTAACCCTTTCAGATTGTTTACGCCGGTGATCGACTCTTACATATATGAATACATAAATACAACCAACAAGTAACTATAAGCGTTGTTAGTACTTGTCCAATCAGAATTAAGGAAAATGAGAGAGAAAATATATGTGTAATTATCGATAGTATAATGTATACGTTACCGTTGTGAATAAAATAATTAGTTTTCAATTGAAGATTTAAAAAAAATCATGAAATAAACACATTGGGCACCGTGGTGGATACGTAATGGTATAACCACGCAGAATATTGAATAGAGATCTTTGATATACATGCTTCTATACTATGAACATATATACTTATACTGGCGTATACTGATGTAATTTATTATATGCATACACTGGCATCCATAACAAAGAAATATCTTTGTTTTATACCGTGTTACGATAATTTAAACAGATAGTCAGTTAGCTAAATGGATGCCTGTGATAAAAGAGTGTCAATGAGGATATGATAAACATATAATCAGTTAGCTAAATGAATGCCTGTGATGTATGAGTGTCAATCAGGATATGTTAAAGGTACGGTTGGCCTTGGCGGTGGGTATCCTGTGAAAATATTTCCACCCGTCAAAAACCGCCACAAACAGAAAGAACAACACAATGTAGACAGACTTTGTCCGTATACAAATAAGAAATATCGCATAAACAGTATGTTATTGTCATATATTTGACCATTGTTATGTAAACAAAAGCATAAAAAGTTACTTTTCTGGTGTTTGTTTATATTATGATAGTAAACATAAAGAGCGTTCTTTGTTGTTGAATTCCTGATATGGAACGAATAAAGAGCGTTTATGCCATTTGTGTGTGATTATCCAGCAGCATTGTGCTGTCTTCTGTAACACAATCAGGCTCTTGCTTAGGTAAAATATAGTAAATATTTATGATAACATGCTGTTTACGCGATGGTCATGGTATATATGAACGAAACTGTATGCGTTTTAATGTTTTTCTGTTTACGGTGATTGGAACAAATATGAATATTTTCGACAACTAAGGCCTCACGTGCCTTTAAACAGATAGTCAGTTAGCTAAATGAATGCCTGTTATAAAAGAGTGTCAATCGGGATATGTTAAACAGATAGTCAGTTAGCTAAAAGAATGCCCGTGATAAAAGAGTGTCAATAGGGATATGTTAAACAGATAGTCAGTTAGCTAAATGGATGCCTGTGATAAAAGAGTGTCAATCGGGATATGCTAAATAGATAGTCAGTTAGCTAAATGAATGCCTGTGTTAAAAGCGTGAGGTTCTCTAAAGGTTGGCAGACAACTTACGGTGCCCTGGTGTAGAACTGTTTACTGTTGTCAATGCTGATGAAGGAGCCATACCCATGGTATTGATTTCATTGGGTGAACTGTCAGCCAGATTAAATATCGGGCGTGGGAACGGAAATATAATTACACAAGAACTCGACGATCGCTCATCAAGTTAGGAGTTAACCCAAAGCAATCCACGTTAAGACATGTCTTCTTATCTTTGGTTCTATTTGGAGTTCTCCACTTTGAAAGAGTGGCACTGTCATAAATATGACAATATGTGATTGTACAATTGTGGGCATCTCTAGCGAGGCATGTGTGTATGCAATATGTGTATAAATATGTATAGTTACGTCACAATGGGACAAGTTAGTAATTGATTGAAATTTGCAAAACAAATATGCACAAAACAAAGAGCTCGTATCGGCGCATTTGGCTGGAAGAAGGCAGTCCACGCGATGACACTCACTGCATATCGAAATTACACGGACGCAAACTACCTCTTTCGACGTGAATGCCGAAAGGTCAATGAACAGTTCTCAAAAATAAAAACTTATGAAAGACTTGACACCCTTGCAGAAACAGACATGGATATTTTTACGAGCCGTTATGCTCATAAAACACGGAGAAAGATCCCCGCCCAAAATGTATTCCAAATAGACGGCAAGACACTCCGCGATCTCTCTGATGTGATCGAATCATGGGCAGCATATTACGAAATGCGTTACCTCTTCAAAGTGAAACATACGACACATCCCTCTTTGAAAACGTTAATGCGATAGTATCCCAGGAGCATAATGATTTATCAGGTAATCTAGATTCACTTTTATGCAACAATGTAATTCAGATGAACGTGAAAATGTACTCAGATCAGTAGATAAAGGGAAAGCCCGAAATCATGACTCCATATCATATAAGCACATTTTATATGGCGGTGGGTGTAACGCGATCGCCCACAATCATGTTGACCAAACTTTTGGAATTCAATCACATACCATCACGGCCGAAAATCGGAGTTATGGTGCACGTAGTGTGCACTCTTCCTTCCAAACTGATCCCCATAAACCAAGGAACAAGACAAGGAGGCATATTAGCCCCTCTTTTATTCATGTTCGTTGATGACCTAATGAGTGAACTATATTCTAATCATCATGGCCTGCGATTGAATTCCATAAACTGTGTAGCGCCAACCCACCAACGACATGACGATGTTGTCTCTGACAGCTACATGTATACAACAAGTGTGCAAGATATGCGGAGACTATAGTAGGCGATTTTGTTGTAATCAGGACAAATGTAAGGTGCTTGACACCCCTTTACATCGCGAATCACCTGCTAACAAGTTCTTCAGTCATGTCTGCTAGAAAACTAAATCAGTCTATCGCACGCTAAGTAACACCGGCATGTATGCTGATGGAATCACTCCACTCAGCTGCCTTACGATATATTCTTCCATTGTTTTACCCAGAAGTCTTTATATATATAAATTAGAAATAAACCATCATTACAAAGTTTTAAAGCATCATTCAATCATAATACTGCAAAGTCAAAACCACCTTATTATTTCTATTATGCAAGGACCGCTTAAATTCATCATTGTCGAATGAGAATGGGTGTTGGAACAATTTAAAATGGGTTTAATGTCCAGCGATAATGACGATTCATCAAAGCTCTGGTGTCTTTGTTCCGAATATATTTGACATTCAAAGAAATAATGTTTCGCTGTCTCGATGTCTGCATATAGTCATTTTGGTTCGTCGCGTATTGTACGTGATTTGTTGTCAGATCGTAATTTAAACTGCTACACAATTAAAGTACAATGAAAACGTTTTTATTTAAACAGTTTCGGAACTGTATTGACAAACTGAATCGAAGCGGTTCATAAGACAGTGATCAATTCTCAACAACAACTTTGGGCGAGTACTAAACATGCCATGGGAAATGACATTGGGAATGCGCGGACTGTCTATTAATATTTAAGTTGATTATGAATTTCTTCAACGTATTTTTATTATCCTATCTATATGATAGGACGTTAAATTGTTTGTATCGGAGCCAATATTCGTCAAATAATTATACTATACAATAGCTACCACATTTAATATAACATTCACTTCATATCATCTCAGTGACATCACCTAGACACAACAACACGAAGTGCACAACATTTCTACCCTATATCTGACATAAGTTCAGACACTAGGTGGCATTCCATGTGACATACACTTGGTTAGGTAGTTAGTTAGTTAATTACTTGGGGTTTAATGTCACGTTCAACAGCTAAGGTCATATATTGACATAAGAGGAGGCCTTAATTCAGGATACAGAGTTAATTTATTAATCCTCTCACTTTTAAAAGACTTTTATACGTGGTCCTAATATTTGCTCCATGCTGAATATATCGTCGCCATGGGGCCACGCGGGGGAAATGCACTTGGTATGAAACCCTTCACAGAAAGACGGTTGCACCTTGCGTGAAGGTAATATCAATCACTGACATAACGATGAATTTCTGAAGAAACGCTAATTATTGTCATTGTAAGTTGTACGTGACTGTGTTCAGTTGCCTACCAAGAACATCATTGCTGGATTTGTGGAGATACATTATTAAAATATCATGCAAGGACCAGCAATTCTCAAAGACAAAACCCCAGTTGATGTGCACATTGTGTAATCATACCATGGGATCGTGCAACGCAAGTCAAGACCTGTTGTGTACATCGGGCCTGTATTGTCCATCACAAAGAATTTTGTGACAACAGATATTCTTGATCCATTTATTATATAAAAAAAATATCGGTGCAGATATGGATGCGGATAGTTTCTCGTATGATTTTCCCTTCCCTGTAATAAGCAGACACATACTCTAACATGCCAATAGAGAAGCCACGTGTGTACAAACTGGTGGCATTTGTACCTTTGCCACGTGTGGAATATAAACAGCTGTATATTGAGAAGTACTTAGAAAGTGAACACAATCAAACTGTACATTGCAAAAAAACTTTTAAGACTTCACTGCTCACCTATCAGCAGATGCATTATAACCGTTAATAATTAATTTGATAACAAAATAGCCATGTGTACCTGTCTGACTCCGAAAGTATTTTGATTCCAATTCAATCACTTAAAAAACTGTTACCTGTGCTATAATTGTATATACCATGATAACCAAATATATACGGTAAGACAATCTGGCACATAAGCAATGCTCGCCAAGAATCGTATATACCATGATAACCAAATATATACGGTAAGACAATCTGGCACACAACCAATGCTCGCCAAGAATCGTAATCGTCAATATAATGCCTGTATCATAATCCACCTCAGCATGGTTCATAGGAATTATGAAAGTTGTTGCACAAATTGCTCTAATTTACTAATGTTCCTCATATGAGCATACCCACCTCGGTGTTGCAAAGAATGATGGCAGATATATGGGCATATTGCTTACAGTCGCCACATAATTGACACAATAAGACGTAGTTTACTTCCCAATATATACGTACTTTTATATTGAAATGTGCTGTTCTACTAGTACAAAACCTTATTTTTACTATGCATTTGTTCAAATATATGATGACTCCATCTTTTTGTTACCAGCAGACTTGCTATCCAAGAAAGTTCTGTTTTGTTCTATAAATATATCTTATCACAATTGTTTGGTAAAACCTGCTAGAATCTCACCG
Organism: Siphonodentalium dalli; assembly: GCA_032622095.1. Classification (NCBI taxonomy): domain Eukaryota; kingdom Metazoa; phylum Mollusca; class Scaphopoda; order Gadilida; family Siphonodentaliidae; genus Siphonodentalium; species Siphonodentalium dalli. The sequence continues at coordinate 185,445,154 of CP136061.1, read as the reverse complement.
AGAATATATTGCCAATTTGTTTGCCAAACCGCTATACTCGGTCGTTGGCTGAAATGAAGAAGTGAACCAATCAAGTTGTTTTTGACAGTATTTGTTTATAGTGCAATATTTTGGTCAATACAGTCCTGAATAAGTTTATTGGTATTTCGGGCGATTAGAAGATAGTCGTAGAATGTTGAGGAAAATAAACATTTACCATATGGGACGTTTCATATATTCTTGTTCGGTAAATTTTTCTGAACAACAGAAAACATAGAAACGTTTGTATTAATTGTTGAGATGTTACTCTAGCAGTACAATAGACCGCCCATATTAGCTCATATGAACCCAGAGGCAGTTTTCCCATAATCGCGAGGAAATGAAGAAATGTTGTGCTCAATTTAGCCTAAGCGCAAATATTTGTCTATCAATTTATTTGCTCGTAATTTGCGCTTAAGCGCAAATACCTAACACTCCCTTCCTTCCCTCTGATTGTGAATGATTGAGTCCATCTCATAGTACATGTATATTATGATGGTCCCATAGTAATAGTCCCATACAGACTCGAAGTTGAAGAAAAAACATATTTCCATATCCATATCAGCATCTCTGTCCCTGGTGTCCCAGGAATTGGTGTCTCACTCCCAGAGCTCTAGTATATTTAATTAAAGGGATATCTCCTGCACAGATATATACCATTTCCATGGCCATAAAAATGGAATTAGGGGTTACCGGGGGGGGGGGGGGTTGGCTTGCTTCCTTCATATGGTGTACTTATTGACTTGAAATAGGGGGAAATCCCTATTTTCATATTATCAGCATCCCTGTCCCCAAGAAGTTGTGTCTCCATCACAGAGATCAAGTATATTTTATAAATGAGACATATCCTGCACAGATATATACCATTTCCATGTCATAAAAGGGTCTAGGGGTTACTGGGGGTTTGCTTCCCTCATATGGTGGGCCTATATAGACTTGAGTGATGTGTTTAGGCCTGTGCTATTTTAAATTAATTCAGGGGGGAATCAATGAATATTAATTTTTATTTGCGCTTAAGCTTAAGCGCAAATGATAGAGGTTATTTGCGATTAAGCGTAAATAAATAATAAATGTGAAAAGGGCCTCCCATAAGTCTTCGCAGTTTATTTTGACGTTCTTGCGATTATGAAAACAGGGTTTCACAGAAAATATCCATATACTATCCTTGTGACATTTTTCCATGTTTTTTCTCAAAATCGACCCGAAAAAAAGTACAATTCGGAGGATTTTGCAATTTGTTTGTTTGTTTAATTTCAAGCTAATCGATACTCTCTGGTGGGTATTCGTCGTGGGTTCATCAAATCTTTTGATTTAATGATAGCAAACAACAACATACGCTTGATCTGATCATTTACGTAATATTAAAAACAAATAGCATTTTAGGGGTAGGGTTAATGTTTAATACCAGATTGCGTTATTGTTGCTCCGTTGTCAGTTGTTTTTACTTCTAACTATCTCCTGTTCACAGGAAAAGTTTTTAAAGCTATAACATTGTTGATCCGATTGTGATACCTAGAAGGGTGTGATAAGTTTGAAAATTTATGAATACTTGGGTCAAATCATTTGATTGTTCTCAAATATGTGCAGATGGACAAAGATACACCACCTGGCACCAATTGTTTGATCATGCTGACACACATGTTCTTGTCAATATATGACTTTGGCAGATATCAATAACCTCAGTTACATTTGCAATGCTTCATTATATGCATAAGGATGAAGGAAACTCAGCTCAGCGTAGTCTCCCTTTGGACACCTTTTATAACGGCCGATTCTTAATTACAATGGAATAATAAAACGGCATCAAATAGTTCGCAATTAACAGGAATGTGTACGTACAGTCTGGTTCTTTGAAGCTAAGATCAATTAGCTGGAAATAGGCCGCAGCATTAGATAGAACTATTTATGGTTGTTGTCTTTTTAAATAAAACATAATTAAGAAATTTCTTGAATCAAGAAAAAAATTAATTCACACTTATGATCCTCAGATATGATATGGATATATAAACTATACTCGTGAACAAGTTCTATTTTGCAGTTCTTGGCACCCACCTGAAAACAGTGAAATTGAAAAGATTTGTCAAGTGGGCTTATAATATAATTTCCAACTTATTTGATATTTATAGTTCTTAACTTTTTTTTCGAAAATCGATGTGAAATATGGCTGAATTGTGTTGTTAAGATATTTAAATTTTAATATTTACTTTTATTCAAGTTTTTAGTCTGAAATGGCCATCGGTTGCACATCTCCAACAGTAGGAAAGCCTGAGATACCAGTTGAATAACTCCAACCAAAGGTGGTGTAAATGGAGCTTCTTGAATTCTTGAAATTTGGATCTGGTTCAATGCGGGAGGTACAGTGGAAATTATAAGTTGGGTTACCCCCCCCCCCCCCACTGAGTACCTCTATAGCCATATCCCTGTATATGATACAAAGACATGGGTTGCTAGGTTATATAATCGAATTCTTAAACGGCACCGGCTTCAGGGTGTTTCCAACCAGAAATGTAATAGACGGGGCCCACACATGCCGCAGGCTTTTAGATGACAATGTCATTTGCGGTAGAATTATTCGAGGCACGCAAGAACAAACATGGACGTGAGATAACATCAACAAGTAGGTCGATTAAGTTACCTACTACGGAAACTGGCATATCCAATATTCCTCATTCTATCCGACGGAAATAGCACACAGCAGAAATCTAACATCACACCACGCCGAATCGGAAACAATGAAATCCAAATAGCCAAGAAAAAACATGGAACGCGGCCACAGTATTAACAGTATTCATTTATCGATTCCTCAAAGATTCTCGTGCACCGATTTACGTCAAAGTCGATATATTTCATTCCGGTTCTACTAAGAGTTGTCATTCACAAAGAAAGAAACTAAACTCATTGCGCATACATCGAGTCGATCTATGAGAGACACATTCCTCATTTTTAAATCATATATATGCTGTCCTTGTCGCATTCACAAATAATCCCAATGGGTTCTCAGAAGTCAACTGACATGAAATTCACCCTAGTTCGCGTTATTAAGATCAGTTTAAATGTGTTATCAGGCAATGGTAGCTTGTGTGTGATAAAAGTGCGTGGGAGCAACCATACCCATGACATCATCGGCAGTTCCACAGCAAAGACATTTCTCTCGCGGAAAATGAGACGCTCACTACTGATAGATCGTTCAATTTCTCATGCAGAGGAAGTATCCGACCTACGATGAGTCCCCAGTGAATAGCCGAGCATCCATTCTGCAATGGCTGAATCATCATTTATTGACCCATTATTAAAGCGCCATTATGCACAAACTTAACTCTGGATCGTCAGTTGATACAGAAAGCTTAGATGATGATCTCTTCTGAGTGGAGCAACATGGGCCCAAGATGTTGTCCCCACGGTCTCACACATCAACCTTTCTGAATGAAATTATGAACAGTTACATTGTAAAATATGGAACAAACAAACCATGTATACCTGAATAATGAAACTGATCACACAGAAGCTCATCCTCTATTCTGCGACAACTTTAACGTCAGCAACTGAAGCGAACGCGAATATTTGTTTTGGACGTTTCGCAGTATAGTACAAAACTTTTGTCTGAAGCGTAATGTATGAGTACAACTGAGTCGTTGTTCATTGTCGATCACATGGTAAAGGCAGGTGATTAGTGTTAATGAGTGTAAGCCGTGGTCCGGCTTACTGGGTGAGGTAATGTTCTGGTCACTTTAGCCGGTCTGGTCTCGCAAGGTGCACGTATCAAAATTTAATCTCGTTTTTATCTACAAACGGCGCAATCGAATCTCATATAGACAATTTAGTGACAATTAAACATCAGCTGTCGAGTGGCATGTTCTGTACAATTCTCTGTCGGCGGAGAGGATTTCGTTGATGCTCTTCGTGGAAAATCTAAATCTAAATCAGTTACAGGAACAAACGCATGATTCATATATGGTGTTGTTACATAATCGACAGGATGTCAGTCGATTCTTCGAACAACGCGCCCCACAGGCAGACATCAGCCATACCCGTTGCTACATTGTCAGACAACAAGAGCCTGTCATGTGTTCACCAATTACAGACGATCCGACGCATATATACGACATGATGCAGATAAGTATTTTGTTTACTTATAATATGTGGGCGAACGGTGTGAATGTTTGCAGATGTAAATCCTCCCAACGGAAATATCTATGACAAAAAGTGTCATACATGTAGATAACTGTATTATTTTTCGACAAATAATATTTGCAAAAGGGTAGCACAAGACTCAGTACAGAGTGTTTTGAATTCCCGAAAATCGAAATCGAGAATGCGCTCAGAGTGGCAATACATCGAATTGTGGCAGCACAACAATGGGTGCTTACTGGGAAGCACATTAATTCAATAGCTGACCAAATCCGAAAAAGGCGCTTTTTGAAATCTAGGATTTCGTGATTTATTTTGAACTCGAAGCTGCATATCAACATAATTATATCAGCGCGAGGAGAGTCACTTTGGTATACTCAGAACAAAACATATTGGTTTTAAAGCCGCGTTGAATGCGCCATTGACGGTTGAAGGCGAATGCGATATGTTCTTTTTCATGAATTGTATATTCAAAGTAGCTTAGTCTTTCTTATATATTATTTCTACGAAACAACGGCCGTTTGGCATTTCGGCAATAGATTCGCCCCGAAATAAATCATATTTTCAACGATGCCGCGGTTCAGAGTCGGTGTTTGAGAGTTTGGATATAATCTGAGAGTGGTCCATGTGAGAGGGGACAACGGTATATTTGTTGAGAAGAAATAGAGTTTTAGCATGTGTGGTATGGACGCTGTTCCCGAATAAATACGGGCTATTTTCATACATGAATAACAGGTTACCGAATTACAAATTGATGCAGAGGGTGTGAGCTTGGCTCAAATGAGACGATAAATATCAGGGATATTGGCAGCACAACGATGGCTGCTTACTAGGAGGCACATTAATTCAATAGCTTATCAAATCCGAAAAAGTCTCTTTTTGAAATCTAGGATTTCGTGATTAATTTTGAACTCGAAGCTGCATATCAACATAATTATATCAGCGCGAGGAGAGTCACTTGGGTATACTCAGAACAAAACATATTGGTTTTAAAGCCGCGTTGAATGCGCCATTGACGGTTGAAGGCGAATGCGATATGTTCTTTTTCATGAATTGTATATTCAAAGTAGCTTAGTCTTTCTTATATATTATTTCTACGAAACAACGGCCGTTTGGCATTTCGGCAATAGATTCGCCCCGAAATAAATCATATTTTCAACGATGCCGCGGTTCAGAGTCGGTGTTTGAGAGTTTGGATATAATCTGAGAGTGGTCCCTGTGAGAGGGGACAACGGTATATTTGTTGAGAAGAAATAGAGTTTTAGCATGTGTGGTATGGACGCTGTTCCCGAATAAATACGGGCTATTTTCATACATGAATCACAGGTTACCGAATTACAAATTGATGCAGAGGGTGTGAGCTTGGCTCAAATGAGACGATAAATATCAGGGATATTGGCAGCACAACGATGGCTGCTTACTAGGAGGCACATTAATTCAATAGCTTATCAAATCCGAAAAAGTCTCTTTTTGAAATCCAGGATTTCGTGATTAATTTTGAACTCGAAGCTGCATATCAACATAATTATATCAGCGCGAGGAGAGTCACTTGGGTATACTCTGAACAAAACATATCGGGTTTAAAGCCGCGTTGAATTCGCCATTGACGGTTGAAGGCGATTGCGATATGTTCGTTTTCATGAATTGTATATTCAATTAGTCTTTCTTATATATTATTTCTACGAAATAACGGCCGTTTGGCATTTCGGCAATAGATTCGCCCCGAAATAAATCATATTTTCGGCGGTGCGTTCAGAATCGGTGTTTGAGAGTTTGGATATAATCTGAGAGTGGTCCCTGTGAGAGGGGACAACGGTATATTTGTTGAGAAGAAATAGAATTTTTGCATGTGTGGTATGGATGATGTTCCCGAATAAATACGGGCTATTTTCATACATGAATTACAGGTTACCGAATTACAAATTCAGAGGGTGTGAGCTTGGCTCAAATGAGACGATAAATATCAGGGATATTGGCATGTTATTTTTGCCAAAGAGATGTACAATCAGATAAGTAGTACAGGCGGGTTGCATTATTTTTTCCATTAAAATTGTGTTTGTTTGTCTGGTCAAGTATTCCTTTTACTTGCGTTATGTCAGACAAAATTGGGGTCGATGGTCAAAATTGTTTGCACGCAAATGTGTATGGAAGGGGTATCGAGCGCGATGGCCATGAAGATACACGTGCAAATTATACTTCTTTCATGTAAAAGACCCAAAAAATTAAGATTTACAAAACGCTGATGTGAAAAATTCTGTGGTAACCGAACAACAGAAACAATTTTCGGCAGATGGTCGCCAAAACGGCCGCAGCGATACCATCGAGGAAAATTGCGATTTACAAAACGCTGCTACGATCAATTCCGTGATAACCGACGAACAAAAGCCATTTTCGGAAGATGGTCGCCAAAATGGCCGCAATTATAGCATCGCGGAGATCCGTAGCCCAGTAGTCAAGATTAGTGAGCATTTGCCATTGTTAATAGCCATTTGTGTTTCGGAATATATCATATATGTTATCAAAAGGGCTATCGTTTGCCTTTCCTAACCATGCCAACAACTATCATGTTAAAACATCATAGATCATTGGATAATGCCCAATTTGTGTCAGAACAGATAGCTGGGAACCGGTCCAGCAAAAGAAATCGACTGGATTAGAGTGGAATTTTGTCGGCGGTAAGGTCGCTGAAAACCGAATCGAACGTTTCGTAGTCGCGATTAAGGCGATACATGATACATCGGTCACCACGGGCAGTGTTATTTCGGTTCGTTCACCGGATTGTTTGGGCCAACTGGCTTCGATGAACGGTGTCATATATGCTCGAGTGTGCTTGCATACTCGCTACTTGCGTGATTGTTTTGGAAAATGGAGCAAACTGGAAGGCACGCGTCATGGTAACGCCGGAAGCCAACATAGAGTTGCGATATTGGGTCGATCCAATTAAACAGGCTAACGGGACCGACTTCGTTAAAGCCAAATGCGCAGCGACGGAAGGGTGCCTTTTCACGGATGCCCCCGGCACATGCAGGCTGCGGCATGGTTACCTATCGGGAGCACTGGACGCTCCTGGTAACGGATACACGAAGTATCCATGGAATGGATATATAGTATATCCATGGGAGGTGCAACCCTTAGAGAGGGGTGTCTCGGATTCAGGTATATTACCGGTGGAGATACAGGGCATCTCGGGGTTAGGGTACCCCACATCGGTGTAAAGCGCAATGATATTGAGTTGCGATGATACGGAACAGACCACGGAGTGTCTGGTTCATGGGCACAAGAGTTGTCCAGGTGACGATTCATCGGTGGAAAGCGCAATGATATTGCGTTCCGATGATACGGAACAGACCACGGAGTGTCTGGTTCAGGTGATGGTACAAGTTCCGAAGTGTTTGGAACATGATGTGCGGAAGAGCCACAAACGCATCTCGGGGTTATGGTACCCCACATCGGTGGAAAGCGCAATGATATTGCGTTCCGATGATACGGAACAGACCACGGAGTGTCTGGTTCATGGCCACAAGAGTTGTCCAGGTGACGATTCATCGGTGGAAAGCGCAATGTTATTGCGTTTCGATGATAGGGAACAGACCACGGAGTGTCTGGTTCATGGGCACAAGATGTGTTCAGGTGACGATAACAGTTCCGACGTGTTTGGAACATGATGTGCGGAAGAGGCACAAACGCATCTCGGGATTATGGTACCCCACATCGTGGAAAGCGCAATGATATTGCGTTCCGATGATACGGAACAGACCACGGAGTGTTTGGTTTATGGGCACAAGATGTGTCCAGGTGATTATACAAGTTTCGAATGTTTCGAATGTGCGGAAGAGGCACAGACGGGTTCCACGTGGAGACATATCGAGGGTTCAAATAGGGTATGTAAATCCGAAACTCACGCAATTTGCGTCAGGAGAGATAGCTGGGAACCGGTCCAGCAAACAGGATTGATGGGATTAGAGCGGAATTTTGCCGACGGAACGGTTAAGGTCGTGGAAGACCGAATAGAGTGTTTCGTAGCTGCGTTTAAGGCGCTAAATGTTACACCGATCACACGGGTGGTGTTATTTCGGTTCGTTTACTAACCGGATTTTTTTAGCCGACTGGTTTCGATCACCGGTGCCATAGTTGCTCGATTGAGCTTGAATACTCGGTACTTGCATGATTGATTGGCGAAAAAGAGCAAGCTGGAAGGCTCGCGTCACAATACAACCGGAAGCTAATAGTTGCTCGATTGAGCTTGAATACTCGGTACTTGCATGATTGTTTGGCAAAAAGAGCAAGCTGGAAGGCTCGCGTCACGATATAATCAGAAGCCAACGTAGAGTGGCGATATTGTGTCAATCGTTTCCAATCGGAATACCGCAAGAGTATCGATTATGCCGTTGCTTTGACTCGGACAACTGGTCCGTGTCGAATTATGTTTTTGAACATTAAATGTTGAATAGGGTTAACACAACGTCGACAGATTTGAGACAAATTGTAACAAAAAGCTATGCCGGTTTAATTCTAGTTGTAACCCAAGTTGATTGCTTGGATGGGAGAACAATTGGCTTAAATTGTTTCTCTTTACGAATGTCGACATATAGGAATTTATTAAACGGAAATGGTTCCGGAAGAAATATACTTACGGTGGAAACGCAAGACACGTGGACCTCGCGCAATAACGTGATTCCGAATATACCCCGCAATGTTATTGTAGACATGCGGGGATTTTTTCTATAACATGTTTTATGTTGTAGATCTGATATATCAAACAGAAGCCGCACCGGACTTAAGGACACATTATAGGCTGTGTGAGGACGGGAATTTCGTTATAAATCCAAGGTGATAGCATGGCGCCAAGATACTGTGTGTGCAGGAGTTAAATACATGCATCTATCTGAATCATACTTTGGGACTTACTGTTTAGCAGCCATCGGCTATCTGCTACAAATGTGTTGTATTTGTACTTAGTCTAGAGCAGACTATTTGTTTTGGACGTTTCGCTGTATAGTACAAAACTTTTGTCTGAAGCGTAATGTATGAGTACAACTGAGTCGTTGTTCATTGTCGATCACATGCTAAAGGCAGGTGATTAGTGTTAATGGGTGTAAGCCGTGGTCGGGCTTACTGGGTGAGGTAATGTTCTGGTCACTTTAGCCGGCCAGGTCTCGCAAGGTGCACGTATACAATTTTAATTTAAATTAAAAGAACATGTGGATATTTCAAATAAATGGAAACTCTCGTATATGTCTTTGCCGGTACCAAGGTCGTGTATACAAAGCAGAACGTTTGAGACGTTTTTATCATGAGTAGTCATCATATATTATAAGTAACAGTTACAATATGTTCGACTGACAAACGACCGAAGTGTATATATTTTATTATGTAGATTTTTCTTAATTTTAGAATTCAGTGCAATGCTGGAATCAAATTATTACGAATTGGAACCAATCGCGTAGGATGCTTATTGATCATGTTTATATATGCATATAATGTATCAATTGTATATGTTTGGTGTTCTACATGTATGCAGGCAAGAGCATTCAAAGCTTTCAGAGTTGTTTTCTCCACACAGTGGTTTTATCTCTGTTTTAATGCCTGAATGCCTTCTGTAAACGGCTGTCAGTTCAATCAAGTTGTTTGAAAATCTTGGTTTGAGAAGATATTTACCAACTGCATGAGTATAATGCATTATCATATGAGAGAGAGAGAGTATGAGGTTAATAGCCATACTATTGGCACGAACATGAAAAGGTGTCTGCCTCGAAATGTTTCTGACGGCCGTTGTTGGAATGTCTGTTTTCACCTTGTCACCAATGCAGCCATCGGCTATCTGCTACAAATGTGTTGTATTTGTACTTAGTCTAGAGCAGACTTACAATTTCTCTCCATCATATATTGGCTCGCCATACTGTATCAGTCGATGTGCATAATCCTACCCATGCATATAAAAACAGTTTGTGGTGCACGAACGTGTACGATACGGGTACCCATACCGGTTGGAATATTGAATCATTTCGAACATGGTTCGTCAGCTATGGTGTGACCAGTCTTGTAAGACGGAAACTCAGTCCAATATATATGAGCAATTTTGTTTTATGACAGCATAATTCAATTTGCAACTGTATACGGGTATTTGGCATCCCATGTATACGGGCTTGAGTTGGTCATGCTAGCCCAGCGTCGAACTCTGTTTGTGTCGTGCTTGACCAGCCCAGCAAAATGTCCTGCCATAAATAGGCACTTCTATACACATGTATGATAGACACTCTATTACATCAGATGAACATTAAAACCAGGTGTCATGACACTTTATGTGCCTTATTTCAGAATTGACGTGTGGCAAGACAATAAAAACACCAAAATCTTCCAGAAAAGAAACCACAAGCTAATAGTTGCACGGAGAAGCTAGGACATATACACAGTGTGTGCATCAGTTTATGTTCTGGGAACATTACTGTTAGAGCGAGCCAATAGTACCGATAATTGTTCACCAAAAAAGTTCAATTCACTGTGAATTTAAACCACTGAATCGTGATAGGAGCTTCTGTCACTAACGAATCCTCGATAACTGCATTAATAAAAATGTATTGGTAGAATAGATACACACTCTCTTTGAACATAAGACTCTAAATAAGAAATTTTCGACATCGCGGGCTGCATCAACTTTATGAGAAGGCGCGGTTAATTCGTTACATTTTCAAGGGATAATCTTAAAGTATTAAAATTATAGAAAATTAAAGGCACAAACATTTCGTATTGACTTGGTTTTTTTGTAGTTATGACTATATAATTTTAAATATATAACTGGGCCCTATATGTAAGCACATGCATCACATTTCATCAAAAACGAAAACGTTGAAAATAATAGTTATCTTTGTATGTATGACCACAGGTGCGAGCTGTGTATACACTATAATAATTGACATCCGGTTTGTGGTTTCAAAATTTCATTGTTTACTGTCAATTGAATATTTGACCCTTCTTAAAAGGGTAAGCATATTTATAAAGCTATCTTTAAAAAGGATACCACGTTAGTGTAAATTGCATCATACCACGTTAGTGTAAATTGCATCATGGATTACACTATAATTTTGTATTTGTATTGTTATTGATATGACGTATATGTTATGGGTGCCATGTGTGTAGTATGTACATATGTTATTGCATGTTCCAACTTAACTGTTGGCTTTGCTAATAAACACAATCAATCAATCAATCGCTGTATAAGTTGAGTGAGGACAATCAGAGTGATCGTATTCCATGTGTTCTGCATTGCAAGATCTCTATTACATATCCCATATATGCATAACCCGGTTATTTTCAAGCGAAATGAAATTTGCCAATTTTTATAGAGCCACTTTCGCTTATAGAGTGACTTTCACTGTGAATTCACTTTTTTTTTTAATTTGGCTTTCAGTAATCGAACCAATCACGTGCTATAAACGTAGTGATAACGATCTGATTATAGAAATGAAAATGGCATAAAGTTCAGTCGCTGAAATATATATCTCCCCCTCTCCCTCTCCCCTCCCTCTCTATACGGTGGTTCGTATGCAGTCACGTGAAGTTGTGTCACTTAAAATTAAACGGACTATTGTCGTAAAGTACCGTACGGTATTCGCAGTGGGTAGCTGTCAGAAATAAAAAAAAATCAGATATGTTCTTATATTGACAATGAATAATTCTCCAAAAACGACATTTCGCACGTTGACGTCATTGTTATGTAAACGCGTACATTTACGTTTGTATTGCATGGACTTTGGGGTATTGTATAAGATTATAATTAGACTTTGATAGGTAATGTAGTTGTAATAGTAATGTTATATAACATTGGTTTTGAAATACAAAATATCGTTATGGGAGAATTATTGATCATCATATTAAGAGAAAAGTTTATCTGTTGTTATACATGTACTGTTGATGATAACTTTACATAGCTGTTCATGGTTTTTCACATGTTCCCAATACGAAAGCCTTGAGTTCCTTTAATATTCTTCTTAATCTGAAATCATACCTGGTATAAGTAAACATCGATATAATCCAGTACCGAAAAGCCATATCGCGATGAAGAAAAAGGCTACCGCATATATGCTATTCAGAAATTGCGGTCGTCCTCTGTCCAAAATTCGCTGATTTGAGAACTGTTTTTTACAAGTTCAGAACACCGAACGTGCGATAGATTTTTGACGACGTGGTGAGGATGTTGAGAGAATTACATGCATCTATTCAAGTGTCGATTCAATCCAGTGAAGGGGCTCGAAAGTGCATCGACAAAAGAAGAAGAACCATTATCGAATATTGGTTGCAGCAGATAAGCACGCTGACCCAGAAACATTGGGGTAAATCACAGCAGGAGAGGAGACTTTAAGCAGTGGGACCTCCTCCTGGAATCTTGCGTGTAAATCCTGACCGGAAAACCAATAGTTTGTTAATTGGTTGACGTGTGTGTATATTGATTGAATGAAACTAGGATTCACTCCATCGCGGAATAACCTATGTGGCAAAAGGATCGCACCTGTAAATCGATGTCAAATGGATGATAAATCTGGCTTGCAATACTACGGCGATCTGTTTATTGGCCAATCGATAACACCGTAGTAAATTAATATGGAATATCATCTCCAGGGATTATTGCAGTGTTGGTGACAATTATTGACAGTTAAAGGCGACGGTCCATCTAACGACCATGGTCACTGTGTGAGCGCGTTAAAACATATACAATCTGGAGAACAAATTGATAGTTCAAAATGAACCAAAATATTAGAGAGGTTGAGTTCCAGGTAATTGCAACGTGTAACGTGTTTTAGATGTTATCAATGCATCTGGCGAGAAAAATCACCTTATTTGGTGGCGCCAAAAAATACGCGTTTATGTGTTTATATTTATATATATATCCCATGGTGGAAGATAACGTGTAATCGATAATCGCATAGCGTGATAATATATACATGCATTCTTCGGTAATCCATTCAGCATATAGCATTGTCATGACATTCTCTTAGTGGCTGGGTAGAGTTCACGGTTCATTTAAAAAACATTATCTCCTCGGTTATTGGAAGATGGGTTGTTCGATAGTCTTTGCTACTTGTTATACGTCGGGAGCTCACAAATATGTACCAAGTGACCGAAACTGACCATCCCCAATATCATGTTATTTGGATTATCATCACAAACAAATAAACATCAGTTTCAGCACTAAACAAGCACGCAAAATATCTTGTAGAAATTTGTGGTTATTTTTCAGAAATTATTGTCTTTATCGCGGCCTTTACTCTTTAGAAAATGATAACGATCTAAAAAATTGGCCATTATCTACCAACAAAGCCACAACTGAATTAGTGTTAAGTATCCCTATATCTGGATATGTAACTTTAAGGTAGTAGTACAAGATTTCGAGGTTTATGTGGATGGTCTGAAAAATATAAAATTGAGTATCTGGGGGCATAACTGCCAGTTAAATTGGACGTTACTGGTTTGATGGTTTAATTGTCTTACAAAACTGGGAAAGTTCACAAAAAAGTTAAAAATTGGGATGCGTAACAAGATTTTCATATTCAGTGCAGGCCAAATCCGTGTGTTTGGTTATAGGAAAATAGCCCGATTTCTCATCCCTTAACATCTGCTCCTGCAAGACAATATTTTGAATTGCTACGATAACTTTATGTATGAATTATATTATGGTGTGACCGAGCCCACAACGATGTGTTTCAGAAATTTGAGGTTCACATTTAGCGTTTATTACGCCACACCGTGGTGTTGCTTGGTACGCAGATTTTCATATTCTGTGGTCGATCGATAATCCACTGGGCGACTGTATTATTATGGTTATTTCGTACTGAGTATAAATCGTACCGATAGAGTCACGATAGTACAACAAAGATTAGCACATGTGTTTACGTCACCGGTGTACTTGTGAGGGCATGTTTCTATTATGAAGGTTCGCTATCCCGAAGGTCCGCTATTCCGAAGGTTCTCTATTCCGAAGGTTTTTGTTATTTTTAGGTTAATTCTATATTCTAAAGTATTGAGACTAATTTGAGAGGGTTCATTATCACAATGATTCTTTTTACGGAGTGTGCGCTCACATCCGAACTGATCCTGCGCGCATACCGATACAGATACAGTAGGAAATAACTTAACTTAGAACATTAAATGTGATTTTGTTTTGTTTTCGCGGGTTTTCTTGAGATTTAATGTCATTACGTGGGCCCATACTTTTGAATTCTTGGCATATAATATGAATGTTGTGGTATATTGTGGACCCTCCCGCATTGGGACATGACACAGGTACAGTTGACTTAAGTGATGTTCTGTGTGGGCTCCAATTTGGAGTTCAATATTTTAAGGGCCAAATTTAGGATTTTATGGGCCCATACCTTTGAACTCTGGGCATATAATATGAATATTGGGGGCATGTCTCTATTCCGAAGGTTCACTATCCAGAATGTCCACTATTCCGAAATTTCTCTGAATGTTCGCTATTCCGAAGGTTCACCAATCAGAAGGTTCGTTATTCCGAAGGTTCTGTATTCCGAAGGTTTTTGTTATTTTAAGGTTAATTCTATATTCTAAAGTATTGGGAGGGTTCATTATCTTTTTATGAAGGAAATAACTTAAAACATTAAATGTGATTTTGTTTTGTTTTCGCGGGTTTTCTTGAGTTTAATGTCATTACGTATGACTTCATTTCTCATTAAATATTCACGCCAAGCAGCCCACACAATTGCTATGTTTCCATGCGATTTAATGTCATTACGTGTGACCTAATATCTCAATAATCTGAGGCAAGAGTACGCCTGCTAAAGGCGAATTATAACAGTGGGGCTATAACGCTCAATGAATACTGGGAACTATAACAAACTGCGCAGCAGAATATCGCTGATTAAACGAGTATGAGATGAGCCTAACTGCAATTGTGACTTTGTTTAAAGGCCCACTTAATTTTCGAGTCATTCATTTTTGTTATAGTATATACGGTTTTAATAACAATTTATGCCATAAAATTTGAATAAATTACTATAATTCATCACCATTTGAAAGCAGAATCCTTCTATCTCTTAGTTTGAAACACCTTTAAAATACCGCGACAAGTCGTGCGTCGTATATCTAGCAATTAGCAACTAACATGTCCTCTTCGGCTTTCCATAGATTTCAACGTAATTTGATACTTATGGGTATTTGTGTCCGGGAAGTGTTTTGGACGGGTCAAATCGTGAGCCCGACCTGACCTTGACCTTTAAAACTGTCAATGCAAGGTCAATTTGGGTAAAACGGACAAATTTCGGCGAAATTTGATACCTAGGTATACTTTTGTCCGGGGAGTGTTTTGAACGGGTCAAATCGTGACATCGGCGTGACCTTGACCTTCAATGTGGTCAATCAAAGGTCAAATCGGGTAAAACGGATGGATTTCGACGAAATTTGATACCTATGGGTACTTTTGTCGGGGGAGTGTTTTGGACGGGTCAAATCATGACTCCAACCTTACCTTGACCTTCAAAATTGTTAATTAAAGGTCAAGTGGGGTAAAACGGACGGATTTCGACGAAATTTGATACCTAGTGGTACTTTTCTCCGGGTGGGGGTGTTTTGGACGGGTCAAATCATGACCCTGACCTGACCTTGACTTTCGAAATAGTCAATTGAAGGTCAAATCGCGCCTTTCGCCGGAAATCAGATGGGGAAACATCCCGGACGAAGTCGGGCCCATCAGCTTGTGTAATAAAGAAGACAGTTTGAAGAAAGTAATGTATAACACGAGAAACGGGAAAACTTGAAATATAGAAGTATGCAAATTTCCCACATAAAATTTGAAAGCTAGTTTATAGAATAATTGTATTATAATTTATATTTATGGCTAATAATATGATCTTGGTGGCGTTACCATTTCTGACTATGGTTTACTTGTTTATTTTTGTCTCGCATCAACTCACGTACTGGTCTCTTTCGAATTGTGTGTGTCAATAGTAAGTTCTATGGAATAAACGGTTTAAGTGAGAATAAGAGACAGAGTTATTAAGTTGGTATTAGACATATTAATATGAGGTTAGTGAGAGAAAGAGAGAGAATAGAGAGTATTGTTTGAGATAAAAGAGAATTTGATATATATTTCCATGATTGTGGAAAGATGATTAAAAGTGTTCCACCATGTACAAGCTGTTGTCTTGTGATAAATGAGGACTTCTTGCACTTTTTAATAAATGAAATTGTTTATACGGTCCAACACCGGAAATTTATGGAGCCCTAGGGGTGACATCCGATTTTTTTAAAGTCATGATCACGATAAAAAGTCTTGGCACAAGAAAAAGTTGTGGCCATGATAATAAAGTCGTGCTCACGAGAAAAAAAGTCGTGGACACGAGACTAAAGTCGACTAATGATCGTCCGGTCACAGGTATGCACATGCATTTAAACGTACTCAATCCGATTCGATGGTCCCCATTTCATCTGATTCCAACTACAAAAAAACATTTGTTTTGAATGTCGCTTCAGTTATCAGAATCATTTAATTGCCCAAAAATAATGCTAACTACAGTCAACTATAGTATAAAATTGCACAAAACCTGTTATTTATCAACATTTTGGTCAACGAAATTTTGCCGGTTTGTCAAATATCTGATAAAAAAGCCACTTGATTTTAGAGTTATCCATCTTCATCCTCAATTTGGTCAGAGAAATTCCTCTCGTCGACTGTTTACTGTGCCACTCTAAATTAACATAATAGATTTCAAACATCGATAACTGATCACTCTGAGCTTTGATGGGTGGGTTCCTCGACTCTAGTCAAATATTGTTTACCCACGAAGCCAATGAAATAGTAATTTGCGAGCGTTAATTCTGATTGAGTACCTTTAATGTATAAATCGCAAATGCGGGTCAATTTCCTGCGGGCAAAGTATCCGCTATGGGTTAATTTTATGTGTCAGTAATGGGCATGCATAGATAGAGGAGACTCTGGAGATTCCAACAGTTCCAAAAAGTTGAGGGTACATGCTGGGAAGGGGATATAATGATCGTTAGAACCTTAGATATGCATATATAGTATATATAGGTGTTGCATTGAAAGTGAGGGTGAATTTTCTGCGGGCTAAGCCTCCATTCACCGTGGATTAACTCTATGTGTCAGTATTGGATATATACAGGTAGAGGAAACTCTGGGATTTCAAAAATACAAAACTGTTTGGGTACAAGCTGTGTACGTTGTCTTAATGATCGTTGGTCCACAGTCATGATTATGCATTCAACGGATAAATCGCAAGTGCGGGTCAATTTCATGCGGGTTAAGTCTCTGGCCCGGGGCATTCGCTATGGGTTAACTATATGTGTCAGTGTTTGGCATGTACATATAGAGGAGAATCTGGAGATTCCAACAATACCATCATTTTAGAGGAGAATCTGGAGATTCCAACAATACCACCATTTTGGTTGTACAAACTGTGTGCCATAATGATTGTCGGAACCTTAGAAATGCATAAAATATAGGTGTTGCTTTGAAAGTGCGGGTAAATTTTATGCGGACTATAAGTCTCCAGCCACGAATTCATGTTCTCGTGACGACTTCATATTTTCTCTCTTTTTTTCTCGCGGCCACGACTTTTTTCTCGTGGCCACGACCTTATAAACAAAATTCGGATGTCTCCTCCGGGGCTCGATAGAAATTACTTGGTTTCGAATGTTTCTATACTTGCTCTATAACACGGGGGTAATTCAGACTATTTCTTCTTTTTGCCGATTTATGAATCCTTTTTCGTTGTCTAATTAAATATTTAATCCGTGGGTTCATCCAATCAGGCTCGTTTTGCTCGCATCTGATAAATTTATTGGAGATAGTTATGCATAAGCTCAGAGTGCGTCATAAGTACATTCTGTCGATTTTGTTTGGTCTGTTATTATTGTGGAGAAATCTGCAGTGCGTTTATTATGTATTGCTTTCGGTCTAGTTGTTTCATGAGATTCAATTTTCACGTAAACCGCGACGTGGTAGCGAACTAAGTCACAGCAGATGAGTTTGTCTGAAAATTCAGTAACATGTGTCGAGTCGCTGATAACTTGCTGGAGGGAGAAACGTGTTGAAATGTGAGGACACTTTGGAATTTTCTGGATTATCATTCAAATCTCCTTATAAGATTTTCATTCAAATCTCCACATAAGACTATCCCATGGGATGGATGGTCATTGACTACATCACCAATATTCCCTTAGATTTCGCCTCAGCATTGCACATTTGGTGTGCGATAAACGTTTTTTGGAACGTTTTTTTTTTATTCAATAGAATGTTTTCGAAATTACTTCTGCCCGTGTCATTTCTACTTATAAATGCTATCTTGTTCTTCACATAGACAATAAACACGCCCCGTTTTGTATCGGTATGAACTAGGTCTCTACGCTCATCAGGTTCGTGGAAACCAAGTGTAAGAAAATCGTTTTCATATGTTGGTAATAAGCCAAGACTCCGTAAAACCACACACGTCATAGTTTTGGATTTCTGAGGAAAGGACATAAACTTGTTGGACAATATTCTGCAAACAAAAATGTTAAATTGCGCATTTGGTGTGTGAAAACAAAGGGGCATAAATCTGTGACAAATTACGAAGAAGTGCAGACATTTGTTTACATCTAAATATCTATCAAAAACAAAATAAATACTAAATGGGACAAATGCATGCCAAACTTTTAAGGTCAGCATATATAGATATGAAGTACAGTACCCCATCCAAGGCTGGCCAAAATTGCTGGAAATTATGTATTGATACCTAAAGCCGCTTTCACACATGTCCGTTTCTCGGATGCGTTTCCTTGCGTTTCTTATATTTTAACGCATCCGGAAAACGCATCGGTCGAAATAGTGAAGCTAGCCACACATGCTTGTGTATGCTTTTTTAGAAACGCAGGCGAAACGCAGCATTTCAAGTCCGAGACATGAAAAAAAAAGAAACGCATCCGGCAAACGCACATGTGTGAAAGACCCAGTGATATTATCACTGTTTTGACAGATGCATTTTCCGGATGCGTTAAAATATTAGAAACGCAAGGAAACGCATCGGAGAAACGGACATGTGTGAAAGCGGCTTAAAGCTGCTTTCACAGACATGCGGCTGACGCATGCGGACAACGCATGTGACCAACGTATGCGGCTGTCGAGTTATAGGCACAACGTTTCAAACCAGACATATATCACTGGAGTTTCGACTGGCGCAATTAAACGCATCCGATTTCAAAACAAATTTGTAATCGGTTGCGTTTAACTGCGTCAGCCGCAACCCCAGTGATAAATGTAGATAGATAATAATAATTTATTTAGTAATATATAACCAACATAACAATAAAGTGTACAAAATCAATAAAATATGGTATATATCACAGGGAGGTGGTATGACCAACCGGTCGTCTTCCTACACCTCCCATAGAGTAAACGTATTCCGACTCTGAGCTACCCCAGGACAATATGGTATTTCTTATTTGGCCTGCCAGGCTATTTATCATATAAGACTAAAATACATTTCTTCAGTTATAGTTCTAACTATAGTCATCCAAATGAAAATATTTATCATAATTTTAATATATAAATTATAGATATTATGGATGACCAGAGAGATGACTGAAAATGACTGATGAGATAGATATTATTTTATATTTGCGGTGATCAGAGTCTTCTTGTCATAGATTCAATTCAATTAGACTAAAAGTAATAAATTTCTTGAAAAAATTTGCTTGAGTAAAGGGTAATATGGACTATTCATACATAAATGTGTAGCAGTCAAAGCAGTGAAGGGTTTTACATTTAACAGTGTCTAAATAACTAACAATAAATTCATCATATAATTCATGTTTAAATTTTGATCTAGGGCGAGTTGATTTAAACGAGGTTTCTAAGTTGTTCCAGAGTTTAGGAAAAATATGAAATGGAAGAGTTTCTGTAAATTTTGTTCTTGGTTTGGATTCGCTAATTTTACGACTCTGTCTTGTGGTCATACCAGCTTTATTTTGGATGCTATATGTTTTTTGAAGTGGAGGTGGTAGATTATTATTATACCAGTCATGCATATATAGACAAATTTTTAACTTATGTAAATCTGAGGTTTTTAATATTTTACTCTTCTTGAATAAGGGATCTGTATGACTATTATATCTCCTATTATGAATGACTCGAATTGCTTTTTTCTGAAGTATTGTCAATTTATTGAGTGTTTTCGAGTTTCCCCAAATTTCCATACCATATAACAGGTGACTATGCACCAAACAGTGATACACTTGACTTAGGCTTCTTTCAGGAAGAAAGTTTTTAGCTCTATTAATGGCATATATAGCCCTCGACATCTTATTTGCAACAGCAGATACATGATAATTAAATGTTAAATTCTCATCAATATGAATACCAAGGAACCTAAATGATTTCTCGTCACAATTGTCCCCGATTCGGTCAATACTTTGGCCATTTATGTTGAGATGATATCTGTGGCAATCAAGATTTCCACCAACTGGATGAAACAATATGTATTTGTTTTTTTTTAGTATTTAGAGACAATTTATTAACTTTACACCATTTATTAAGTGATTCTAGCTGATTGTTTGTGAATTCAAAAAGGGTTTCCAGGTCTTTATTGGATGAGTAAACAGTTGTGTCATCTGCAAAGGAGAGAAGCGACAATTTAGTACTGCGATGCATATCGTTAACGTAGATAAGGAAAAGTATCGGGCCCAGTACAGATCATTGAGGGACACCGGTTACAACTAGTTGTTTGGATGATATGTAGCCATCCATATCTACATATTGGTATCTATCATTTAGGTAACTGGCAAACCATTTTTTCATGTTTCCCCGAATGCCATAGAAGTCTAATTTGGCTAATAGTATATCATGATCTAAAGTATCAAAGGCCTTTGAAAAGTCAATAAAGGTTGCCAGAGTACTATCTTTTGTATTTTTATCATTGTTTTTGGTAACATCGCTTAGTAGCTTAAGTATGGGGTGGACAATTGAATGACCTTTTCGAAAGCCATATTGGTCATTATAAAATTTATCAGCAAAAAAATCTACTAACCGTCTGCAAACCACTTTCTCATCCAATGGAACCTCGCGAGTTATTCACCTAAATTTATGACCGTGGCTTTTCTAATTAATGATTGTAAATACAAGTAATACATAAAGAGTTTTGCGTGATATGACCAATCGATATAAATATATAGGTTAAACTCGCGTGGTCACTCATCCGTATGCTCCCTTGATTTCAAATTCATTTCAAATTCATTCCTAAATTATCCTATACACATCATTGTATATTTTATAATTGACCACAGTTATTCTATATAATATACCATTGTTCACGCAGCTTCCAGGCAGAGCAGAGTGTTATTTTAATGACTAATTGGGGTGGGCAGTAAGACAGCCAATTATTGGATATGCCCTCCCCAGGCAAGGAGCAATCAGCCCATCTGGTGGATAGTTATCCCAGATGGGTTAGCATAGATTTTGTTGTATTTTCTTTTAATCTGTATTAACTTTATTATCTTCATTATTATTTGTGCATATTTTGTTGGAGTTGCTCTTTGTCAATAAATTATCTCTCTCTCTCTCTCTCTCTCTCAAGTATTTTTGAAAAGACCGGAAGGATACTTATTGGACGATAGTTTTCTATTGATTTTATATCATTAGATTTGTACAACGGAATAACTCGAGCTACTTTCATGTCATTTGGAACAACACCCTTTTCTATTGAAATATTTATTATGTGGCATAATGGAGATAATATTTCACTAATAACACTTTTTATTAGAGCAGTCGACATTTCATCTTTATCTTTACTATTTTTGTTATTTATCAATTTAACAATATCATTTAGTTCCTGTACAGTTGTAGGACGAGCAAACATGCTTCTGACAGAGGGAATATCCAAGTATTCCCTAAATTCTGATTTAGCATTACTATCTATTTGTTCTTGTTCCCGAACACCAATAGTAGAAAAAAAATTATTAAATTCCTCAGCCACTTTTTTTTTATCATGTATGTTTATGCCATTTATGTCAAAGCTCTGGGGATAATGATGTTTTTTAATACTCTGTTGGATGACCTCTCTCAATACTTCCCATGTTTTTTTCATATCAGACTTATGAGAGTTTAAGAGATTTTCATAATAAGACTTTTTTGTATATCTTTTTATTCTATTAAAGTATTTACAATAGTTTTTATACTGTAGGATCTTACAATTAGTTGGATCTCTCAATTGTTCCCGATACAATTTCTCTTTATGTATTGATGAATTCAGGAGGCCATCTGTCATCCATGGTTGTCGTTTTATGTATTTACGTGTGAGTTTAACTTCTTTTAGTGGAAAAGCAATATTATAAGAATTAGTGAAAATCTTCATAAAAGTGTTATATGTATAATTGGGGTCATTTGAATGAAAAATGGCATCATAGTTTTCAGAAGACAAGATACGCCTGAAACATGAAATATTTTCCTCAGTGAAGCTTCTTAGCTTCTTATTTTCTGGCTCTTGGTTTGCCTTGTAAGTAGTAGTTTCACGATAAAACATTCCAAAGTGATCACTAACATCAGCCAAAATTATCCCAGACTGAAAAGCAGATAAGGGATCATTTATGAGTATTTGATCAATCAGAGTTGCTGTATATGCGGTTACTCTAGTTGGTCTAAGAATAGTTGGTAAAAAAACCTTCAGCAAAGACTGTATTTATAAATTCATTTGTTTTTACATGTAATCCAAATTTAAGAAGATCAATATTAAAGTCTCCCATTAAGAAAGCTTTTTTATGTTCAGAATTTATTCTATTCATAAGTTCTTTCATGGTCTTTATGAATCTGTCAATGTCTGCTTTAGGTTGTGTATTAGGTCTATAAATAATTCCTACAATATAAGATTTTTTGTGAGGTTCATTAATTTCGATGAACAGTGACTCAAAAATGTGAGGAAGAAATATAGATAATTCCTCCCTAATTTTATAATTAATGTCATTCCTAATGTAAAGCCCCATTCCTCCTCTGGAATCGTCATCATCTGGTCTACATCTCTTTATAAGAGGATGATAGTCATCTAAGGGAAAATTAATGTCATCCGGAGCTCGAAATATTTCAGTAAGTTCTATTATACCAAATTTATCTTTTTTATTTTGAAGTTCAAACATTAAAGAATTGAAAGCATCCCAATTACTGTTTAAACTTTGACAATTCAAATTAAACAATGATAACCGACTCTTGTCATCAGAAATCGTATTGTTATATTCTTCAGGTGAGAAATATTGTGTAGAATCTAGCCCGCTCAAGGGATTATCATTTATAGCATTATGCACATCAGAGCCCATTTCATATTTATTTATGAAGTCATAATTTCCATTAATTTCTATCTCATCAAATCCAATGGTATTTTGATCAGCCATTAGGAAAAATAAAAAATGTAATGAGGAAAATTCTGGCAGTCACTTGACTTACATAGATGTGATGGAGTAGTCTATAGGGCCTCAGAGTCGGAATTCCATGAATAAACATTGCATAATTATTATCAACACAAGATATCATATGAAAATAAAAATACTTCCGGTTACACCGCATTTAAATGACCAGTGGGCATTCTCACCTCTAGGGCTATACCAGAGATGGTTCAGAACAATCGTGACCTGGTATAGAATCAATATGTTGGTAGCACTTAATGTGTTCAACTTAATACTGAAATCTGTCTGTATGGTTTGAAACGTTGCGCCAATAACCCGATAGCCGCGTGCGTTGGTCGCCTGCGTCAGCTGCAGGTCTGTGAAAGCAGCTAAAGTGTGAAATGGCTTTATATTTTAAGTCGTTCGGATGTGTCGAAACCGGCGAAAATCACAATTTGAAAACACTTGAATTTATGATATTTGTCTGCCCAATACTGACCAATCTCTCAACCAATATAAACACGTTATCTTACTCGGTACGATCCTGTCGTGTTAGCTGGCAGTTTACCTCCGGGCTGGGGAGAAAATATCTTCGTCTATAACATGGTGTCTGGGCGTATAATTCCATTCTGCATATGAATGAGGGCAGGCTAGGGCGGGAAGTAATCCATTATACCTAAGATCCATTATGCTTGAAGCCATTATTCTGCGAACGGTTCACACAGCCGTCAGATTGAAAGGTATTATCGAACAAGTCTTGACTTGGATGGGAACAATGCTTTCCGAGATATGCTAACACAACGTCTATTTTTTCTTTTGTGAGCCTGGATAATCACAGGTTCAAATGCTACTCAATCAGCTCCCGTTTAACCTGAATCTGATACTAAATCGATGAAGCGCTCAGGATGTTCCCCACCCACTCACTGCCACGTTGATGCGTGACCTATGGGGCCTGCTACAATGTTGTAAACTAAACTTATCCCATATACTGCAATATTACAAATTCGTTGCAGAACAAACAGTCACAGATGAGCTTCAAAAGGCCTAGACACACGAGTTTTTCGAACTGCGTCTGGGTTTTTTTATAATTAATGTGACACAAAGGAACATCAATTATCTGGACATTATCAGAACACTTTCTATACTTTCATTACATGAAAAATTCTTTAAATATTACTGAGGTACCAAGCACTGTTGCTCAATTGAACTTCACGAGTGGAGTTTATATATACGCCTGTATTTAATTAAGGAAATTTCATAATTTATTTCATTTAGACAGACAACCATACATAGATAGTTCCCTGATTTTGTTATTGTCATGCCTGTCGATTGTCGGTACTGACTATTAGGTTGATATTAGTTCTTTATGTCTTAGCTCCATAAACAAGTCCCACTGAACACTATTATAATTTTAAAATGTGACCGATTTCAAGTTAATTGCTTCCTGCTTGAGAACTAGACAGCATGTTTAATTGGGTTGACATATTTATTGCAGCTTTAGTTTTCAATGTGATTAATAACATATGCTATATATAATGTAATTAAAATTTTAACTCAACAGTATTGCACAGATGAAGCTACACATGTAGAGCCAAGGCAATAAATTAGTTGGTGTTCTGCTTGTTTTGTAAAGTTATATATATTCTATTTTTGGTACCCAAAGTGTCAAATGACAATTTCGTTTTAACCTCCCAGACGTATTAAAAGTTTCTGTTTTTCTCGTATTACCTGTTCAGATTTAACATGTAATTAAGATGATGATATGCGACATTCCAGAGATTTCACTGACTACTTCCAGAGAAATTATTTACTGAAATTGTTGAAGTTCTTGCTATCTTACAAAACGAGCATGCGCCTGGATCTTAAATTATATGGTCACCACATGTCGTGCATGTGACCAAGGTGACCAATGTCAGCATTGCATGCGCGGCTTCAATTCAACAAGTTCCACCTTAACCTGACACCTCAATGTTAAGGTGTATCGCATTTTGTAGTTTATAGACCCAACGGAGCTAGTTTGAGTAGGTATATCACTATTCAGTCATCTTCGGGACACTTGGTATACATGGAGATGTGATACAAGTATGTTGGTGAAAATCGGTAAAATTAGAGTAATAACAGGGTCCGGTGTTCAGAAGACCCGTTGTTCAGTAAATCAGATGTTACAGGCCTGGACGTATGTTTTGTATAAATCCAAGCAAGATTTCAAGAATTAATCTGGGTCTATCCAGTGAAAACTGTTGAATTTCACATATCTTCATTGCATATAGAATCTGAACAGTTATTAAAAGAACAAAACAATGAATTTTTAATACATTTGAGAGGTTGAACATTATTATAATTGTTGACACTTTAGGTACCAGGAACTGCTGGAATAATACTTTCACAAAACAAGCAATCACCAAATAAGGTAACTGGTTGTCTTGGCTATATGAGAGGGAGTTTGATTTGTGTCATGACGTTCATTATTTAATTACACGATACCCCAATATATTACAGTGAATAATATAACAGCCACAAAGAGTTTCACCAAAAATGAACATTAGAACTATTTATATGCAATCGTGTCCACATCAGCAGGGATAATTCAGCTGGAAATATGTCACATCAGTGTTAAGATATACGGTGGTCAGATTGTTTTTTGCATGGTTATGAATCCATGACATGCATGTAATGCTTTATTCTCTTATCAAATGTTATATGATACTGAGATATATGAGTGTATATACATAAAATAGGTATACGACATGGATATTCTCAAATATAAGATATAAGTTTTGGGTGGTTGTCTTTCCAAATAAAATACATATGAAACATCTCGAATCATGAACAATTACGTTCCTTCTGACAATCCTCATGCATGCATATATGATGCCATGGATATATAAGCCGACCATTCTATTTTATATAAGTTATTGTAAACGGAAACAGCGAAAGTATGGAAACTGCATGGGCTTACAATTACCAATTGCAATGATTGATTCTTAAATTGTGTGTGACACTGAACACGTGTACCAAATTTCAAAAAGAAATTGCAAATAGATTTTGAGAAAATCCATTTGAAAATATCTATGAGACATTTCTTAGAAAATCTCGTATGATAAGTATTATTTTTCAAATCTATTATTCCAAGAATAGAAATTATGGCAATTAATAGGTATGACATACTGTGCTAACCGGAAATAAAAATCTACTCTTCGGAGAAATTATAATTTTATTTGTGAAATCCCAAGATAGATTAAACATTTTGTTGAAATAATTATATCACAAAGGCATCGGAGCACAAGGAATATCACTTAGTCATTGCTCCTCTCCCACAGCAACACACACATATTGAAGTATATACATCAATATAAAGTATAAATCAATATAAAACATGGCATATAATCATAAACGAAAAACATAAAGTAAATGTCTAATTAAATATATACATTTATATAGTTTATATAGTTGTCATATTGGGAGCTGTCGTTGCAATATCGTTTGACATATAGTTTCGTAAACAACATATAGGGGGTAGCACGTATATAAATCAATGAAACGATTGCTACCACGGATGAATTCTGCGTTGCTTGGAATATTAATGTATTTTGCGTGTGTGTATATGAAGCCTGGTCGTGGAAGCATTGGACCTAGAACAAATTGTTGACAGCTGTTTTTGGTGTCATTTCGTCAGGCAGAACCTGGGGAACATCATATCCAAAATCCGCTAAAATCCGCTTTGGGGAAACTTTTCTGGAGCATTTTTGAAAAAAAGATCCTATTTGTGGTGTTTTATGTATGATTTTCCGTTCCTTATGAAATATACACTTGAATGGCATTTAAATTAAAGCTATACAAATCGTAGGAACATGCAACATAAACAAATTATTATTGTTATCATGACAGACATATGTCATTTCTTGTACAATTCGATTGTCAAAATTCAAAATGACGGTCAAAATAGCGACCAAAAGTGGTAAAATTTGACAATTTTCGCTAAACTTCACCACATCGTTTCCATTTATAAGAAATTTGGTGTAAATGGCCATTTGTCCCAACATATACCTTTTTAAATCAATGTCTGATAATTGTGAGTCATATCACGAGGATTGGCAATTTGGGCCCTTCAATGTCCCTCAAATTCGAATTATTTCGAAGAAAAATCAACTATTATTTTAAAGTCCAGAATAACCGCAAATTGAACACACCAGTGTACCGAATACTCGTTAGATGTCAGATATGAACCACTAGTACCCATTGTATTAGAAATGAGGCCATCACTTCCCAAAATAGGGACAAAATAAGGCGATTTCCGCTAAAGTTCAGCAGATTGTTTCCATTTATCGAAAAAAATTATGTAATGGCTAGCACCACAGTAAATTATATCGATCGTAATCCGATAATAATTAGCTATATGTTGAGAATTTGTCCCTGCAGTGTCCCAAAACGGCGACGAAAGTTGCGATCGAAAGTCAACACTTTTAATTTTGTCATTGATTTGTAACTAAATCTTCTCAAACGAATATAATTTGATGAGTGTCTAAAGCAACCAAACTAGTATCGAAGTACATCAAATGAGTGGGCAATATCACTTAACGGGTGTCCCAACCCATATAAGGAGCATAAAACCACGCAACGGGTCTCTCAACCACCTTAATCATAAACCAAATAAATCGGTGAATGTCCCAGTCCATAGACGTCCAAAGTCAGCCAACTAGTTTCCCAAAACCACATAATATGTAACACAGTCCACCTAAATCTGAACCAGTCATATTTTCTTGCACCCTTCGTGTCCACTCCATAACATCGCGATGCTTTATTGGATTATGTTGAAACTTGGCATTGTTGTTTCTAATATCACAAACCATCCAAATAACACCCCAAACAAGCTCAATTCATGCACATGGTGTCCCAAACCAAACAACTGGGTGTCTAAAACCATCAAGTGTGTACCACAAACCATCCAATGGGTGTCCAAAACCAACAGATGAGTGTCCATTATCATTCAGTGAGTGTCGCAAACCACAGGATTATTGTCTCAACCCACCAGGAGTGTCTGAAAACGTAAAACTAGTATCTCAAACCACCCATTGAATGTCCCACGTCATCTAATGAGTGTCCCAAGCTGGTGTACAAAACCATCCATCAAATATATCAAACCATGTTTTGGTAAACTCATTGGATGGTTTGATAAACTCACTTGATCGTCTGAAATACTCGATGGAGGGTTTTGTACACTAGTGTAGATGTATTGAGATAACAGTTGGTGTAAACAGTATTTATTCCATATAATTCAAATACAAAAAATATGAATCATGAATATTGGTTTATGGAGGGGATCCGACATCAATCATAAAGCTGATGGGGGTCGTTTCCGATTACCTGTGAATAAGCACACACTGTGAGAATGATAACATAATATAGGTAATTGTGTTCATACTAATTTTAGAAGATCGTTGTTGGTATATATGTTACTCAGCTACTCACAGTGTGGGCTGGATCGATAGATATATCCAAATGAGATTTTTCCCCCTTATGGAATAATAGAAAGAAATTGATTGAAAATAGATTTAGTATAGCGGAACGAAGTATAGATCGGTATAGACAAGAGTGTGAGGTGACATATCAAACGTTTGTGTGAGTCTGATATGACATTTGGTAGTTGGTTTGTAACAACTGTCCAGTTGGACAGATAGGTAATTCATTGGATGGTTTGTGATGCTAGCTGTACGGTTTGGGTCACTCGCTGGGTGGTTTGTGACTTCAGTTGGATGGTTTTGAACCTTTGGGGCACCAATTGGGTGGTTTGTTTACATTGAGTGGTTTGGGACACTCGCTATAGTTTTTAGACACTGGTTATGTGTATTGGGACACTGCGTGGCCGATTGGTTCACTGATTGGGCTGTTTGAGATACAATATTGTTGAATGGATTGAGACGACAGTTGTATGTTGTATGACACTCCCCGGATGTCTTTGGATACTAACTGTGTGACATGGGGTACATATTGGATGCCTGCCACTCGTGACACTCGACTGCCCGTGACATTCGGACACCCGGTGGAAGGTTTGGTTACCTTGATATACCCGTTGTGTATGGTTTGTTTTAATCATTTGATGATTATGGACACTCATTGGATAGTTTGGACATCTGTTGGATGGTTTGGGACACACCCGTGCGGGTTCGAACATCGGTCGCAAATTCTTGAGCACTACCGATCTGGTTTGGAAACATTTGTTGAATGGATTGGGTCCCTAATCAAGTCGACTGAGACACTCATTGTTGGGTTGAGACACTCATTTTGGTGGGCTGGAATACCAGACGCATGGTTTGGGGGACTATACGTGTGGGTTATGACACCAGTTGCGTATCGTTTGGTGTACTACCTACCTACATCAGTCTGGGTGGTTTATGAAACGTGGTTTGGGACAATATTTGGACTTGGGGCGCCCATTGTATGGATTGGGATACCAACATGTTGGTTTTTGGATACTAGATGGGTTGTGTAACTCTGTATATGGTTTGACGAACTCGTTTGGTGGTTCTGGGCACTCATTTGATGTAATATGAAACTAGTTGGTGGCTTTGGAATCTTGTATGGTGTCATATATGACTACATATTGGCTATATGTAGTCGATATAGTAAGATTTAGTAAAATGATATTCACTTCCGACAGCCATTCTCGCTATCATTTTGAAAACTTTTTGGACACCGAATTGTCAAATCCTCGGGATATGACTTATTATAACGGATTAGGATTCCCCATTTTATAGTTCTAGAGTGAACTTATTCACGAAATGGCAGGCATATGCTATATCAACAAGAATAATGCGTTTCTGTTGCAGGTTTCTGTCACATTAATAAATTTAGAGGACATTGAAGTGATTGGTAGTATACTCAAGGAGATGCCGCCATATTGCCTGACCACATGTTAGCGTCAAAATAGTTTGAGCAGAAATCCATACGAACACAAAAAAATGGATCAAGTTTAATACTGCGGCCCCGGCCTGAGGGGTGTACGTTGGCTGACCTGGTTCCGCAGAAAAATCCAATTTTCACCATTTTCTTACATATTTTCTTCATTTTAATCCAAAATTAACGACTTTTCCTTCATGAAACGCATGGAAATTTTGGATAAGTTATCATTTGGTCACATTTGGCAGTCAGGGAACTCGACTAAGCGTTTATATTTGGCAGATTTGGTTATTAAACGAAATTCCAATTTTCACCATTTTTTTCACATATTCCTGTCTTTTGATCAAATAAATTACTTTCCCATTTGGAATTCATGGGGATTTTGGATGTGTTATTAGTCACATTCAAAAACACCAAAATTCATTGCATAGCAAATTTGTTCACGGTTGTGCGTTTCTTTCCATCAGTTTGACTGGACTTATAATGAATTGCAAAATTGACACATAAAAGTCATAAATAGGACCCTATTTCAAAGATATATAGAACATTTTTCCCAAAGCGAATTTTCGATATATTGTTCCCCAGATTCTGGGCGACAAAATAACACCAAAAACACCTTTTGCCCCAATAATGACGACTTTTCCACCATGTGATTCGTGGGGATTTTGGTTATGTTATCATATGGGTATAGACACATTCAAACACACGAAAAGACATTGCATAGCAATTTGTTCACGGTTTTGGGTGTTTCATTCCATCAGATTGACTGGACTAATAAGGAACAACAAAATTGACACAAAAAGCCACAAATACGACCCTATTTCAAAGAGCAGTAGAATTTTTTCCCCAAAGCTGATTTCAGCGGGATTTTGGATATATTGTTCCCCAGATTCTGCCCGTCAAAATGACACAAAAAACAGCTTGTCAACAATTTGTTCTAGGTTCACCTCAAAATCGAGTCCCAACGTCCAGACTATGAGGGGTCGCCGAAGACAACCGTTATTACTGATATGCTACCAAATTACGGTAATAGGACAGCATTTCTCGTTGACGACTATATAGTCCCGATGGAATTGTTTTCGTTGTTCCATATGGGGAACCGATGTAGTAAAAATAATTGGTTTACTTTCTAACAAACTGGAAGATAATGAGAAAGTGCTCGCACCTCTTTCAGAATGACACTATTTGGTTTTTAAAAAAGATAAGCACATTTTCGTGCCAGAAATAATCTACATGGACAAATACAATAAAACTATTTTTTCTGCAAAAACATGTCACCAAAATTATGAATACGAATTATCTCCATTTGAAATCAAACAGTAGTTATAGTTCAGACATGTCCACTCGATTGTGGATACAAGTCTGTGACACCCAGTTGTCTTCGAAATAGAGCTGGGAGAAACTGATTTCTGAGAAGATGGAAAGGGCGATAACGTGACCACCAGCTTAATGGCTGATCTCCATTTGATTAGGATCACCAGCTTAATATGGTTGGTCCCCATTTGATTATGAACACCAGCTGAATTGCTGGTCCTCATTTGTTTAGGACCACCAGCTTAGTTTGCGGGTCCGCATTTGATTAGGACCACTAGATTAATTTGTTGGTCTCCATTTGATTAGGACCACCAGATTAGTTGCTGGTCCGCATTTGATTAGCAGCGATTTTCGAATAGCGAATGAAACTAATTTGGTGTACATTTTTTCAAGATATTTCACAGTTCAGTTAATAATCAATTGATTTCTTTGAAAACTAATCGGAACCACTTTTTTTCTCGAATTGGACATAAATGATAACTGTAAACTATTCTAGAGTTATTTTTCTTACTCAATCCCGTATGCTGCTTGAGGGAATAACCGGTGTTTATAAAATGGTATATACATAGGAGGAGGAGTCACACACTTCTCCAGTGGTATAGATTCATATGAACTTGATAACATATACATCGTGTAGTGTGGATCCTTGCTGACTCATTGACAGGTCCCGAGTGTCGATTCTCCATTTGATAGAATAATGAACTGAACAGCTGCCGCTTTGGTGGATTATTTGTGTTATAGCTTCGATTGTGTGCAGCCCCCACCCCATATTATCCACGGAGTGGACAATTATACTTTGAGGCAGCACAAACTGACGACATTGACACATTCAATCGCCACATTATGATGCACATATCATGGAGTCTACTTGATCATTTAACATTTGGCATGACATAGTCAAGTATAGAGAAAAGATTCCCAAGTGTGACAAAAGCAACCACTGGCAGCTTGTATACAAAAGTATATGTGAAGACACGGCGATGAGTGCCTGCTCTGAGACAATTATACATGTATGGTTAGCCCCATGGTAATGATATTAACTGCACTGTGTAATGGTAAATATGGCTTACCTTCTCAAGGGTCTGTATCTTTTCTTTTATCGGACGCAAACCATTTACGTCTTCTGACACGACTTCCTCCGGGACAGCAACTTGTTTCTGCACACCACGTCTAGCTCCTAACAGCTGTTTACTCTGTTCTTCGCGGTCCTCGGTGTCAGATCCGGGTGAGGAGGGCGACCTCGGCTTTGGTGGTGAAGTATCAGAATCAGGCGGTGTTACGGGCGACGGGAATGCGTACAAATCATTATCTGGTGAAGATGT
Source organism: Siphonodentalium dalli (assembly GCA_032622095.1). Lineage (NCBI taxonomy): Eukaryota > Metazoa > Mollusca > Scaphopoda > Gadilida > Siphonodentaliidae > Siphonodentalium > Siphonodentalium dalli. Next base: position 185,412,101 of record CP136061.1, on the reverse strand, counting down.
AGGAGACACAGAAGTACTGTCCGAGAAGTCCCTCTTGATCGTTTTTCGGTCTGGCGTTGGCGGAGAGTCCAGAACTTTGTTGTGAGGAGACTTTGATTGCTCTTCTGATTCAATATGCTGTAGAAGTAGTGGATCCGGTTTAGCCTTCAAATCTTTGGCTCGACGTCGCTCGAATGAATCCTGCTTCTCAAGACTTTGTCTTGGTGACGCCTGTTTTGTAAGTCTCTGAGCTTTCTCTTCATCGGACGTGTGTGGCTTTGAGGTAGATGCTGCAACCACATGTTGAGGCCTATCTCCCTGGGATGAATCAGATTTTCCTCGTTTTGATCGCCTCTCGGGTGAACTAGTTTTTTCATCTTTCACCACAACTGCATGGCCTTTCGAAATATCCACAGTGCAGTAATTCTGCGCAGAGACGTGTTTGTGAGGCCTAGCAGGAGACTGTGTTGTTGACACTTCACGAACACCACTAGAACTAGCACCAGAAGAAGAAGCAACAACACCAACAGCTTGTTTGGTGGGGTTTTCAAGAAGAACATCAGAAAGCTTAGAATGTTTTTCCGATTTAATAATTCTAGATTCTTGTGGAGACACAACTATGTTCGTTGGCGACCCAATTTTTCTCATATCCTCGATTTTATCGAATCGTTTGAGCGGTGCATCGCTCGAAACAGATTCTGAACTCAATTTCTCAGTATTTGCAATAGTTTGGCCAACAATCACCATGAATTCACCTCCATTCTCTAACAGTTCGCGTTTGCGTTGTTCTTCTAATTGCTGTGCTAACATATCCTCCTGTTCTGCTTCCTCAATGGACGGCGACACATCGAGTATAGGGGACAGGTCTATAACAGGAGACCAGTCTGTTGCAGGAGGCTTCGCTTTTTGTCGCTTTGAACCTTGATAATCAATTGGTTTCGCAGATGGGTCAGCCAACTCTATGTCTTCACTGTCGTCCGAGGCCGCAGAACTCTCGGCGCTGCTTGTTTCTTGTGACTCAGGAGAAACTTGCATTCGCTCGTGTTCCTCGTGTGGGTCCAGCAGATTTGTCGGCGATACACTCATGGACGTGAGATTGGCGGTGTTGCTAGCAATTGTTGCGGCGTACGTTGCAATGTCCATTATAGTTTTCGGCTCAGATAGGTCACTCTTGGCTATGGAGCGAGGCATTGAGCGTCGTTCGGCGCCTATTAATTGTACATTGTGACCCAATTGGAACGGTTCTAATGGTAAGCTTTGTTTATTCTCATCCGGGGAATGTGGTTCAGTGTAGTTTAATGCCTTGTCACTTTTCTCGTGAACAAATTGGTCACCCGACGCTGGAGATGTATCAGAGAACGAGAATTGATGCTTATTATCTTTTGGCGAAACAGGGGACAGACTTCGTCGGCGGCCTGGATAAGAATCTCGCCTCCGTGGTGAAAATGGTGGGCTCTCAAGACCCTCTCGCCAGCTCGGACTTCTTGGTACCGTAGGACTATTTTTTCTATTGTCTTCGATGTGTGCATTTTCTAAGTGATTTGGGGGATGACCCGGCTGGAGGTGATCTACGGAAACATGTTGCCTTTGCGTTTCTGTTGAGACAACACTTCCGTCATTATTTTCAGATTGATCTGCAGTCTCGCTATCGTCATCCTCAGAGGACGTGGAGCCATGGGATCTTGACAGGTTAAGAGATTTTGGTCGGTGCTTTCTTTTCGGTTTTGGTGGAGGTTCTGGTCCAACCATTTCTTTGCTGGACCTGGTGTCCTGTGCATCCATATTTTTCTTTCCATGTTGAACCATGACGAAAGAGGACTCCATGTCAGACACAGCCCAAACATCACCGTCCATGTCCGTCGAATCTGAAAGTAGCCCAGATTGGTATGATACTCAAAAACAATCGGAGTCTCTTCAGATCCCTGAGTCAGATATTGATGAGGCAATACCGAGATAATATTCAAAGCAAACACACATTTATCCTACAACGAACTTCGAACATATTTAAACCGCATTAAAACCGAATGTTCGTTGGATAACACGGGACCCAGTGAGTGGCAGGAAGATCCCAAAATTCACAAAAAAACAATCACCTGTTTGTGTGTATGTTTGATATTCACTCTCGCCAAGCACGCATATATTGCAGTTTAATTTATACCTGCATGTAAATATAGCTCCGTTTTTTTCCAATTGATAACTTGGTCGAATAAACTACAGATAGTGGGTAGAATTTACGCGCGAGATCAGGACAAAATTGAGAAATGTGATTTTTACGAATCTAATAGATATGTATCTTTAACAATTTCTATACTAAATGGATTCTCCCATTCAGTTACAAAAGTATACACTGAAATTGTTTATTATACATTTAGAGGGGTGTTCAGATAATAAAAGTAGACGACAGGTAGAAAAACAGATAATACAAGTTCTATTTTTATTTATTAAGTTACTTTGAATGACGATTCGTCATATGCCTTTAGACTGTGTAATTACATTAGGAAACCGAAATTATTCCTTATAATTATACCATTAATTGTTAAATATTGATTTAAAAAATATTTTCGCCCTTGAAAGACGATTGAAGCAAGGAACTATATGTTCTCAAATAACGGACCGAAACAGAGTCACTGTCCGAATAATATCGATCGATTGATTGATCGAGTGGGTTTTTCCCGAAGCGTATGTCAAGGACGAAACCAAAATTAATAAAATTTGCCATCGTTGGCAAGGGGGGGGGGGGTCGGAAAAAATGTCCAGGCACGTATGATCATTTTAATTTTTTCCGGGCACAAGGGACCCACCCACCCAATTTCTTCCATTTCTGGCCTTTTTTTCCAGGCAATTTTGGACACCCACCCTTTTTTCCGTTTCACGAAGTTTTTTCCGGTCAGTTTTTGACACCCACCCCCTTTAAATTTGAGAAAAATTATCAATTGAGCAACCAAATAGCTGATTATCCTGCATTATCATAATTTATTGCACTATATTTGAATAGAACAGTGCATAATGAGATAACTATACTATTTGAATTTATCATATAAGTGTCATTAATCAAGAAATGTGTCAACATAATCACATTTCTAGGGATATATAGGCAGAGTGCCAAGGTTTTTATTAACATTCATTTTCATAATATATAGTCACATGATCTAGTCACATAATCACATTTGAGTATTCTACAGAATACATGGTACCGGTACAACAAATTTCAGATTATTTGATATTTTGATATTTGCTATAGTAATGCCCTAATTAATCGACTCCATAACCACAGCAGAATAATGGGTAATTTAATTTTAATTTCCGACTAAATCCTGAAAAATTACCCATTATTCTGCTGTGGTTATGGAGTCGTTTAATTAGGGCATTACTGTATTGCTGGAATCAAATTGTTTATCAAAACATGTGGAAACACAACTGTTCATCCCAGTTCATCCCAGTTTGAAGAATAATGCTAATACCAAACATAACCATGATATACATGCGTGACTCTTCCTGGGGCATCTCAGAAACCAGAACTGAGGAAACATGTTATAGTGTGTAATGGCAGGATGGTAGCCACTGCCTGAAGTAATAGGCTTCGTAATAATTGGGAATAATATGGATGGATAGCCCAATTTCACTTCTGTTTTGCTCACGATATCACTGGCGATAAAATTTTCGTTACTGTGATTAACATTACAAGCTGATCCACATTAACATGGAAAACAATGTGAAATTGTTCAAGCTGGCCCGGCTGGCCTTCAATTTATTTGTTAAGATTTTGTTTTACGTTGTCAAAAGTCTATTTTATTCCATTATTTATTATATCTTTATTTCCAAGTCACATATGGTCAAGTGTGCTTTCATTTTATTGCTTATTTTCAGCTGAGTTCTGCATAGTTATTCTTACTTTGCTGTATCAGTAGATGGAATCCTGATTAAATTTTATTTTTGCAATAGCGCAGTGTCTAGTTCTATCAAGTTGAATTTGGGTTATTGTTGGCCATTGTGCAACTGATCCAACTTCTGATAACCTCTATATGTAGTATAGCATTAGTACTAACTATATATGACCTGTTTCTGTTCAAAACACATCAAAATAAGACTCAATAGCAGGAATGGAAAAAAATTGGCCTATGGAAAAAACTGTTTTTTGGACCCAAGAGACACCCACCCACCCCATCATACGTGCCTGGAATTTATTTTCGACCCCCCCCCCCCCCGTCGTTGGAGGAAAATTAAACATTATTAGCAGAAGCAGAATTTGGGAATACATTTAGTCTCCATATGTCAACTAGGACTCATGAACAGGCGATAATCAATAAGTTTAGTGAACATGTTCTTATAGGAATTCTCCTATTTGTCGGCATTGAGCCAAATATTTCGATTTTTCGCTCCACAGTTAGTATACACAAACAAGTTTTCAGAAGAATAAACTATCATGGTCAAGATGATTTATTTATCAAAAACTAATATATTTGGTAAAATTCAAAGTGATTATTAAAAAAAACTTGTATCCAGACATGAATATGACCAGTTTCTGAGGAATCTCAGAAATCACAAAATGTTCTTCAACTTGTCAATTCATTTCTTTGAATTCTAACAATTACATGTTGCGACACTGCGATGGGGTGAAGAAAATTCTGCTGTTATTCTCATGGGGACTTGGGAGCTTTGCATTGAACAATAATTTGAACACCCGTCTACGAGCGGTACATCGATCTGTGGAATCTCATAAATCACATAAACCTTTGTAACTACACTGAGACGAGTTGAAGAAATATCTTCGGTTTTCTCATAGGGACTTTACATGATTTGCATACACCATCAGCGAGCGGTCTATGTGGATCTCAGAAATCACATAATGTAATGCTTCGTAAAACTTTGTAACATAATTTATCGCTACACTCGGATTATATGAAAAAATATACTGCGGTTTTCTCACAGGGACTTTATATCATTTGTAACAACTGTCTACGAGCGGTCTCTGTGGATCTCAGAAATCATTTACGTAACGCTTCGTAACACTTTGTAACGTATCGCTTCATTGAGATGAGTTTAAAAAATATGCTGCGGTTTTCTTATGAGGACTTTATATTATTTGTAACACGTACCGGTTACAACTTACACTTCGTAACCTTTGCAACATATCATTACACTGAAACGCGGTGAAGAAACGTGCTGCATTTTTAACAGGGTCTTTGTAAGTTTGTAGGGTCCTCTACTCCTCTGGCTCTGTAGCCTGTAGGGACAGTCTCTGGGATCTCGTGCAGAAATCAAGTAAAGGTTTGTATCATAATTATCGCTACACGGAGACGAATGGAAAAAAATCTGCTGCGGTTTTCTCACGGGGACTGGTAGTGGTAGATCATGCCACGAATCTCTACTCTGACTGACGACGTAGACACGGGCGTCAGCCAGCGTAGAGATTCATGGCATGATCCAGGGGACTGGGTACAATGTTTGGGAATATTTGTAAACAATAATTTAAATTTCATCAGAGAATATATATAATTTATAAATTGTTGACATGACAGAAAATTATAATGTACTGTACCATGCATGGACTTGTGACGGTCTTACCAATAACATTGGAGTTTGGAACTTGATCAATAACATCCTTAATTAGCCCAGCATTATGACCAAAACATTGCTAATTAGCCCAATTAACGCAGTTGTTGATCAATTTCATCAAGTTCCAAGCTCCCGTGGTATTTCAAAAATCATAATGCCATATGCTATGCGGTGTGAAAATGTAAATAAAAGAAACGAAAAAAAAAAGTTGTGTAAGTTTAGCCATGCATTTCGTAACGAAACGTCGCAAATACGACAAAATTTATACTCTGTAAACAGCTTGGGCTGTAAGCTTTATTATTCTTTTATTGGCTTTAATACCGTTCGTGGAAAAAAATGTGTACAGCGAAGAGAGTGTGAAAAGTAGCGTCCTTGGTTACTATGCAACGGACTACAAATATCATTGCGCTCAAGTACTTTTGGGTCGTTTTTGTTGCACTGATAAAAACTCGACCTAATGTAATTATCCGATATAATTACATTAGCTTTGATAAACTCAACGGCAATTTACTATAGAGAATGAAGTGGTGTAATTATTATATGACCATGGGCAGAGAAGTGACTAACACTATATTAGAAAAACGTTAGAAGTATGTAGTTGTGTTATAGCATATGAACTGACTTCTAGTCAACTATTTTTAGATCGCCAGATAATAGTATGAATTAATACGGTATTCTATATTAATATATTGAATTATGTACATATTCAAGCGTATTATTACCTTTCAGCGCGTATGGGCCAAGATATTCTATATCCTTGTCCAGAACTACCATCTTTTCATCTTCCTCTGCACATTTATGACTATATTCATATTTATGACTACCTATGATAGGTTTCGGTGCCACCGCTGGTTTGGTTGTATTCCTCTCTTTCTCTCGATCGGTCTTTCCACGAGGAGTACCTTGATTCGAAACAGTCATTGTTTTAATTGGTGGTGCAGGTTTTGGGGGTGGAACTCTTGAAGAATGGTGTACTGGTGGTGGTTCTGGTGGCCTCTCTATTTGCTTGGTGTCAGTGGTGATACCGAATATCGCAAAAGGTGCACTGAAATCCGGTTCTACCGATGGTGGCGGATGAAAATGCTTTTGTGGCTGTTCGTTTTGCTGCTGTTGCGTCTGTTGTATGTGTTGGTGTTGTTGCTGTTGTCGTTGGAATTGTTGTTGTGGCTGGTGTTGTTGTTGTCTTTGTGGTTGGTGTTGTTGTTGTTGTTGTTGTTTAGGTTGCTGTTGTGGCTGGGGTTCGTGTTGCTGTTGAATGTTTTGTTGGTGCTCTTGCTGTTGTCGTTGTGTCTGGTGTTGTTGCTGTTTATGTTGCTGTTGGTTTTGTTGCTGGTGATGTTGCCGCAAGTGATGTTGTTGATCGTTATGTTGCTGTTGCTGTTGTGTCTGTTTGTGTTGTTGATTGGGTGGTTGATGTTGTTGTTGATTGTGTTGTTCCTGTTGTTGGTGGTGATGTCGCTGCACATGATGTTGTTGTTGTTCCTGTTGTTCCTGTTGTTCCTGATGTTGGTGCTGGTGATGTTGTTGATGATGTTGTTGCTGTTGTCGTTGTTCTGGTTGTTTCCCTTTCCCACGACTTTGCAATGGAATGTCAGTTGGCACTGCAGCAATAGAAACGGATGTAACCTCAGATTTGGAGCCGATTGTTTTCCCTGTTGGTTCGATTGCTGGTTTATCTCCCTTTGCTGGATGTTGTTTAGATCTAGATCTGCTCTCGAAGTCTTGATCGATAAGTTGTCTGCGTCTCTGTATCTCTTCTGCAGTAAGTTTTGATTTTGGCTTCTCGGGTACATCTGGAGCCCGCTTTGCGTCCACTTGGGAATCGTTGGGTGCGTGTGTCACCTGCCTACCAGGAGGTTGTTTTCTTTCTGTTGGTGGCTTAATGTGTTGGCCACTGTTTGTCGACGGATGCGTCTTCGAACCTGGATCAGAGTCACGGGCACTTTCCCTGGTAGGAGGCACAACAGTTTGTGCTAAGCTAGGTGAATCTTGTAAGATAGGTTCCACCAAATCCTTTCTAGGAACGGGTGCGCCATCTGGAAGAACAGTACAATCGTATGGCAATGCAGCGTGATCGACAGTAGCACCGGGTGTGAAATGAATTTGAGAATCATACCTCCGCATTTGCGCGACTTCAAGATCAGTTAACAATTTGTTTTCAGTGGCCTTTTGTATCTCGGAATTTTGGCTGGCAGTCTTAACACTATTCGGTCCTTTGCTTTCCATCTTATCCGGTTTACCAACTGTATGTGTCTTCACATCTGGTCTCTCATGTCCTGGAACATGCGGCACTTCTTTCTGTTCCGGTCGGATCTGCCCGGTGGGTTCGTGTGTCCCAGGTTGTTTTGTCCCAGCTTTTGTTGTAGCACCAATTTGAACACAGCTTTGTACTGAACTATTAGAATTACTCACATAAGTATTTCCAGTCTGGGACACATTGGAATCACCATGAATTTGAGATTTAGTCCTTGGTTGAAGGTCAGCAGAAGAATTTCGGACGCGAGGGTCAGGGACCGTAGCAACATAGTCTGATGATCTCAAAGAATGTGAATCCAACCGGGGTGGCTCGGGGCCATATGTGAGAGGTTCTGGCTCTGGTGGTTGCTCCGGAGGTTTGCTTTCGTTCCCACTTGGAACTAAAATTTGTTTACCAGAGTCATATACCCTATTCACAAATTGAGTTTCTTTTGGAACACGATGAACAAACGGCAACACTCCAGGATCCGAAGGCCTACGAGTAACCGGGTCAGTAGTGGGTTCGCTCTCCGAATCATATCTACGATGTTGTGCCATCTCTTCATCGGACAACCTTTGTTTCGCGTCATGGGACCTACTTCGTCCACTCCTACTATCAGCACTGTCAGATCCAGAATCATACAGTTTTGGCCCAACGTCAGGACCAGTTGATCGCGAACGTCTCTTGTGATCTTCATGCCGAGAATTACTGTCGGGAAGGTCACGTCTATGTGGGGGATGAACGCCCCTTGAACCTAGAACTGGGACGTCTATATCGGTAGCCGTTATATCCGGAGAGTCGTATTGTCTTTGAGCAACATGTTTTCCCCCGCGTTGTGACTGATCACCACGCATATCCGAGTCATACACGGGTTCTATAACAACGTCCATCGAGGAACGTTTCTCATTACTTGCATAGTTCACATTTGCGGGTTTCATCTCCGGTGCTCTAACGGATTTGGCACCTGTTCCAATGCTTTGACCTGACTGTGTCAATTCTACGCGGCGATTTTCATGAGATTCCCTCGTTGGAACAGCAACATCTGATTCACAAGACGGATCAGGAAAATCTTTACGTTTGGATCGCGGTGAAGCCCGAGGAGATGCGCGTGGGGAGGCACGGGGCGAAGGGCGTGGAGGTTCGCCATCACCTCCCAGACACTGTCGTTCTGGACTCAACGTATCTCTCTGTCTTTCTGATTGTCTAGCATTGCTTGTGGTTGATACAGTTGGGGGTATGTGAGGCGGCCTAGGGTCATCAACTTTTCCTTCGGTGCTCGATTGTCGTACTGGTTTGGGTGCTACAACAGGTCTCGATTGAGATCCTGATGTACTTCTTGCTTCTTCTCTGTTCGAACTAACACCCGGATGCTTCGGCGCGGGAACATCTGAGAATTCTTGGTCTACCCTTCTTCTGCGCTCTTCAATTTCTTTTTGCGTGAGGCGTTTCGGTGGCTTCGTTGGCTTTTCATCCTTCTTCAGCTTGCCGTTCACCTCACCGTTCCGATTTATTCGGATAGGCGTTGCATCAACTTTCGAGGCGCTTTTTTGACTTTGGATTTCCGAAATTTCACTCCTTGGTTTTGGTTTAATTTTCGGTTTTCTATGTGCGTCGTCATCGCTGTTTCTTGCCCTTGTGTCGTTCCGCGGACCCTGTGCCATCTTACCAGATTGAACATCACCCACTTGTCCATCTGTCTTTCTGATGACATTCGTCGTTGCCACACGGTCGTTATCAGGATTTTGTCTACGCCGTTCGCCTCTGCCGCGCATGTTCGCTACAGTTATCGTTTCCTCTTGGGAATCAATCTCTTTCCGCTTTTCGCTGACTCCCCGGTCCTTTTCAGTAGCTCTGGTTCGAACGGTTTCTTTCCGGTTTTCAATTTGGTGTGGCGGATCTGGTCTCTTGTGTGGTTCAACTGGCTCATTGAAAGTTTGAAGTCGTGGATCGTTACCATTCTCATACAAAGCATCGAGTTTCGCCTGAACGTCAGGGTCCTGAAATAAATTTAGAGTTGTCTTACTTTGAGTAGTCTGGATAGATTTTCTAAAATCTGTAGAAAATTACCACAATGGTAAATCGCCACCCATGTAATATATTGCCCATTTTAACGACTACCATATATAGCATTTATTATGTAGTATCTCATTGTCCCTCAATCACGTCTCCATTTAACATAATAGTTCCGCGAGATGACGCATGATAAGGGGGGTGAAGAGATACACCTCTTCGGTCCCTATACCATCGGTACAGGACTGGACGGCAACGTGAGTTATAATAAAATTATTCGACATATTAGCTATATTGTATATAGTTATATAGTTCCGTTCCATGTGTTTACGATATACAAGATGTTCCTTTTTATCACAAATGTAAGGCATCGATTGTTATGCTGTTAAATATAGAAGGACAGTAACTATATGCAGATCCGGGACCAGACGTAAATACTTCAAAACAAGCACTGGACGAAAGTGGGTATGATAATCAATTTAAGAGTCCATGTCGAATATGACGACAAGAAGCAGATTCTAACGCGGAAATTAAAAACTTGAGGTGGAATATATGAACGAATTTTGGGCCTTGTAATACGGCACGAATTTAATGAACGCAGTGAATGCGTTCTATGGTAATGTTGGCGGCAAGTGTTTAGTATAGTAAGACAGGGAGGTTTTAGAGTTGGAAATATTCGGTGATGAGATCAGATGAGGTGGCACTATATGTGTGTGCGTCTCAACCAAGGGGTTGTATATAGGGTCTCAACTTGGGACGTGTACGTTTTTGGAGTGACATTTGAAGAAAAAAAATCCGGCCTTCATTGAGTTTTACGTCCGGTTTCGAACCCATACCCATTAACTAAATCATGAGGGAATATACATATATTTATAAGGTCGCACAGACACCTGGTGTATACGTATGCCTTGACCATGCATGCATGGGTGCGTAATGGTGGGTACGGATTTGTTTTCCGATGATAACATGTGCAGTGCGAAAACGCATTAATGCCACATAAAATATTCCACACCGAACACTTCCAATATACAATTAGTATACAAATAATTACAACATAATTTTTATAACAAGTTATAGAATGACGTTATGTAGCTAGCTGCAGAATTCATTTTTCAAGATCTACAATGTAACGCCGAATTATAACAGGTCGAGTAAACAACCGCCATAACACGTTGTAACTTATAGGAGTGGCACTAATTGGTTTTCGTTGTGGGTAGCGTCGTGCATGGTGTGTGAATTTTGTGCTTAAAAAGATTTGATGACAGTGCTCGTGTCGTGATAAATACATGTAATGCATCATCCTGGTGCGGTTGGCGTCCGTTATATGCTGCACATATCGACATATAATAGACACATTTAATACGGAGAAATATATGAACTGTGTTGTATTGTATTCATTATTGATGGTTCTCCAATAACGAAATTGTTGAAACCATTATTATGTAGACAACATTGTTACCTTGATTTTTCAACAAACATCGTTAGTCGTGTAATAAGTCAAATATTTTAGTCTTAATATGATTTTCACAATATTTTTCAATGCTTTGATCTTTGCCAATGTTTCCCCGTCAAATTTTGATTAAAATTTTCTATCATTTTTGGACTAATATGACGTTTATCGGTAATTGCACTGTAGCAGTACTGTTTACATAACAATGGTTTTGATATTCGTAATCTCATTATTGCAGAGTTATTACTAATGAAAATGAGAACAAAGTAAATCTATTTTCTATATTAACGTAATATTATAATAGCGTTTGGTACCTAGTTAATATGAGCATATTTGCAGTAAAAGAATTAACAGTGCGACTCGTTAAAGATAGATGGTGTCTCTTCCTAGCAAGTTTTTATAGATTGTGGGGTGTAAAATAATAATTATGAATCGATGACGATGACACCTGTCGGCAAAAACACTTGTATCAATTTCTATCAATTTTATTTAGAATTTCTTATCACATTCGCGGGATAGTATAAAAAGGTCTATTTTTATAACATAAATCTTGCGAAAACGTTCGGAGTGTACCTGGGGCGTATCAAGAGTAAGAACTCTATGTTAGCACAATCAATCAAGGCAAATTTAATTGCGATTACAGACAATTAATATAACCAATCTTCAGTATTATCTGCATTTTATTCACAAAAAAGCTATTGGTAGACTTGAAATTATGTCGTTGTGCATGATATTTGTGGCCCAGAAGATATAGACTATCTTTAACATTCTTAGGGTATATAACCACAAGTCTTAAACATTGTATTTAAAATCGAGATGACAAATCGGACAAACGTGTATCATGTTTGGTTTTCATCGTAGATATATGAATAACATATATTTTAAACACTCTGTAATGGCAATTCTAGGAATTTGCAAATATACTCCCTGATCAAAACCTATAGCTACATGATACATATAGACTCCCATATCAAAACATATAGCTATCACATAGACTCCCAGATCAAAACATATAGCTATATGATACTCTCGTCTTGGCATAGTATAATGTGCATGCCGCACACCATAGTGCCAATGTTAGCAAAACGTCTGCTGATTTGATTAATCCGTCCATACTCTTCACGGCAGTTCGGATGAAACCGAAATAATTAATCAGACTCTGTAAATTGGCACATTTCTCTCGAATGGATCGATTTGTTGATCCCAGTACTTTTAAATGACAATTTCACCCATTGAAGTACGATGCAAGCACTGAAGTGCTCCCATTTCTACCACAAGGCTTATATATGCCATGAATAATGTATGGCATTGTATCGAGCATGTCGTGACATGATTGTGGGAAGCACGCGATCGCACACGAGAAAACAGACGGCAAACCATGAAAGATTCAGAGTTGTGAGATGATTTGCTTCAGGTAGATTTTAAGTTGATACAACATATCCTTGTGCTACTTTCGCGGTTGCACACGACGGCCATTTGATGGAGTACACAAACCAATGAACTAACTTGGCCGCAATATCTCGATTCTTAATTTCGTATACATAACGAGCACGTTTCTTTCATTACATCAAATCAGTCCTAAGAATTGAACACAATTGAGTTTTCTTGACAATTCGTTATTTGTTCGACAGCATGAATTCATTATATTATGTTTATGATGTGCATACACAGGTATGTTCCACCTGCAGTAAGAAACGTCCTTGGTTGTCAGAAAGCCCCGAAAAACATCTCTTGTTGACATCTAGCTCCAGAACTGTCGGCGTATTTATAAAATAACCGAGGGTTCCAATTGTGCCAAAATGTTACCGGGTTCAAGACACCGAACTAGATTTTGTCGCGGTAACAATTGTCCAGGAATATGAACAGTCCGGTAGAGATCTGTTTGAAATTAAACTTAGATATACGCAAACATATAATAAAATATTTGATTTCGCTGTAAACATAAGTATATATACTTAATATATACTGTCGACGCAATTATCTCTATTTTGGGCACGAATGCATTTTAGGATATTTTTAACTCGCGGATTATCAAAGTAATATCGTTCGGAGCAGAAGAACACTAACTATATTGTAATGACCTGTTATGTTTGAATGAGATAGATACAACTGATATGCAAATTAACATGCTGCCTTTTCTGACAAGGAATTGTATTACGTGGGGTTTATTAGCACTATGCAGCTGTTTGTTATTGTGGGCGGGTGTTAGAAGTGAACTTTTTCTCGAATAGAGGTCCCCGTGGGAGTTCGTTGTGCAGACATTGGGAGACATGACCATTCTAGATTACGAATGTCGATTTGTGGTATAAAGCATAGAATAAAATGCAGGGTTTTAAGTGGAACTAAACAGACAACGTGCTTTCTCGAAACGCTAATGATTCGAATAATAAAACCTTCCACCCACATCGGATAATCCCAAAGCGCACTCATACTAAACACATACCATGACACTGATCATTTGATCTGAATCTGACAACACGTTGATAGTTGTAAGACAAGAAAACCATAGTCAGAAATGGTAACGCCACCAAGATAATATTATTAGCCATAAATATAAATTATAATATAATTATAATATAAAATATTATTCATTAGTTAGCGCTAATATAGGCGCTAACTAATGACTTGTTAAATACCATCTAATAAATATTCATCTTATTCACAACTTTAAGGAGTCCTTCTGGCACACGAGAATATTTATCGCCGTTTGATTTGCACCAAGTGAACTCGGCGCATATATAATTGATAGAACTGACCTTTATTAATATTATGATGATCGTGTCGTATTTGTTTAAGATACGTATCAATTGACATATACGCACCCGTTCCCTATTAAAATCTATATATATCGCCCATTTTAGGGGACCTCCGCGAATTCGGGGACTTCCGCAAAGTGATCTCCACAAATCGGGACCTACTGCAAATCGTCGCACCCAATGCAATTTGTAAACAAATACGATTGACATGCGTTTTAACGAGGTGAGCTTTAATTAAACGAAAGAAGCATTCTACATAAACTATTTGCCATGGACTCCGCCAGTGTGCCATATATATGTGTCAACTAAGGTCGCTTTGCGTGGTAAAAGTGCAAAGTGAAAGTGGAAAATCCTATTGAAAATGAAACTGAAAGTAGCCTACAATTTTGGGAAATTCCGCGGCAGATTGCAGTGAATCTATACTATTGGAAGTGAATGTACAATTCCTGGAATTCTATCAGATATCCCGACTCTGCTCGTTTTCGTGATCATAGGTTATATAGGCCATATATGACCACGAAAACGAGTCGCGATACATCCATCGGTACAAACACCTTGTGTATACGATACAATTTTGACTTGATGACCAGAAAATAAAAGATGGCGGTTAATCCAAGTCATTCATTCAAAAATTGAAACAAACTTAAATAATAAATAAATTAAACCATAAACTCTTACCATAATTACAGAAAATAAAAGATGGCCGTTACTACAAAAAAAACAGACATGCGCACTCCAATTAAAATTACCCATAATTCAGTTCACTACACCAGGGGCTCCCAACAGGTTATACAATATTTTCAGGCTATCAGATTATTTATATTTTCGACTTTAAGTTTACAATTTGAGCCTGTCCTCACTCTATCGATACGATTTATCATAAACATATTATACACCAGTGGCGTTAACTTTACAACTTCGGCATCTACGTGATTATATCGGTACGATTCAGTAAGGTACAAACAATCTACATAAAATACCCACAATTCAGTTCACTACATGCAGGGGCTCCCAATAGGTTATTCCCATTTATTATGGGCTCCCAATAGGTTATACAATATTTTCAGGCTATCAGATTATTTATATTTTCAACAACATATTATTACACCGGTGACTTTAAGTTTACAATTTGAGCCTGTCCTGACTCTATCGATAGGATTTATCATATTTTCATAAACGTATTATACACCGCTGGCGTTAACTTTACAATTTCGGCATCTACGTGATTATATCGGTACGATTGAGTAAGGTACAAACAATCTCCAAGAATACATTCGCCCTGTACTCCATGCGATATAAAAAAAACAAATGCTAGAAACACCACACTAGGTGGCGTAATAAACCCTGCTTATTTTCCTCTTTTTTTTAAAATATACTGATCGTTTATCAGCTTTAACATAACGACAACGCATGTGGCGAGCCGCCACTTGAGAACAGAATAAGAAAACAAAATCTACTTAAACCAGAAATAGAGATTTGCAACGCGCACCACTTTCATTTTCCAATTATCAGCATATCATGCGTATTTTTTTCATACATTTAGGGTGCATTTACACTGCTACAGAACTGTACACAGATTTACACGCAGACTAGTGCGAACGGGTTGATATAGAAATGCACACAGAAAGAAAACGGTATTCGTCCCTGTGAGCCAAAATCGTGTCCGCTTTATATACGCCAGGGTCAACGCCGAAGCATTGCGACAGGCAAATCTGTTTTGATTAATTGTTACTCGGGCTTGGCGAATAATGTGTTACAGTTTTCGTTGTCATTTCAACCAATGTATTTCGAATATTCAAGATGGACAGGGACATGTCAACCGGGGGTGAGGGGTGTCTCACCCCAACTTTGGTCAAAATTTTCAACAGTTGGAAATTTCATACCTGACAAAACATTAGTTGTAATTTCCAAACCAACAATAGGTTGAAAATGATATTGTAGTTTGATTTTCAAACATTTTGTAGTATTGTTTTCTGACCAATATTTGCATAATTTCCAACCTTATATTAAAAGATTGTGCCCTGGTCCCTCCCCGTGGCCAGTCAAAACTACTAGTTAATTTAATAAAAACAATATTGTCCTACATTTGGTCAACATTGTCATTAGAATTGTCATCAGTTGGAAATTTTGCTGCATTTGGTCAAATATACAGGGTGTTGTAGCATGGATACCCACTCCATACCAATCCAAAATGACCACCTCCCAGATGGTGTCAAAGAGGAGACCTATATATATATATATGCTGACACGGCACATACCAAATCGCTGTTGTCTGCTGGTAGTTGATCCATTTTTATGTCTGGCCTAAACAGAAACGACTCCTCGTGAGTTGTCAATTACCAGAGTACTGGTCAGCGCGCGTTCACTATTAGTCATCATGTTGTGATGACAGTAATGAACGACATGTGACTTCATACAGATCTGTATACAGGTCTATACACAGTGTAAACACACCCTTAGGTGGAGAAGCGGGCGCGCTGCGTGCTCTGGTGATAAAACACTGAACCGACTATAAACAAAACTCGCAAATAACCAAGTAAGCTGTTCCAAATTAAATGTGTAAAAGTGGACGCATTTAAACGAAATAAAATTTCTACGCCTATATATATATAAAAACATATATAAATATATATCGGTAAATCATTAAAATAATAAACAAAAAAATTATATCACATAAAAACAAAATGGCAGAGCGGCTATTTTCTATACTAAACATACATGTATTATGTGAACACATCCGTTATCCGGCTTGAATTGGGCGCGGAGGCAAAAATGTGAAAAAGTTATCAGAAGAGTATTTTCATTTAATAAATTACTTATTCTCAGCTATTCGAACGAACGAATGACCAAGCCGTTCAAAGCAGACGTACGTGTACGCTGGTATAAAGCTTATACTTCCCGAGTCCATTGATGCTAGTGCCATTTGAAAATCTCCTCATCTGTTTTTGCACTGACTTTTTGACCACAACAGCAATCTGGAGCAGATTTTCGAACGGATTCATGATGTCCATTTATTTATCTTAGCCACCAAATATGGTCGTAGTGACAATAACGTGTTGATAACATGGGCTGGTATTATCTGTATTTGTTTTCTCGATTTAATCGAGCAAATTTAGCTCTTGAAATCACCAGGTTCCCGCATATAAAAAAGGGACGCCCACAGACAATCCGGTATCAATATACTTGCTCTGCGCTTAATGGTCTTGTTTCGATTCAGTATATTCTTTATTATTATCACTTTATGGGGCGTTCTCTGGGCCATTGATAACGTTTTTCGGGGTGTTCCAAATAGCGTATTGTTACCAAAACACCGGGCCGCGGGCCGATACTGAAAAGCTCTGTTCATTATCGGCCCGCGGCCCGTCAAACTCAGACTTACCGTGTTTATTTAAAGAAAATAATGGGAAAATGTACCCTAATTTCCTCACACTGTAGTGGTTTAATATTTATGATTGGAAATAATGCTATATGGTTGAATTATTGTCTCAAGCGTTAACATGCATAAATAACTTTAGCTGTCAAACTCTCATCGTTTGTCACTCGTCTTTAATGCTGGTTTTTATTTATTTATAATATGTTCTTGGAAATATCTCTCTCTTAATCTACTTCATTATTCCACTGGGTCAAATGTCCAAGTATGTGGTAATAATAGTAATAACATGATCGTATCGGGCATTATGGTTTATTAACGGCCCTCATTAACAGCCGTCGGGCCTATTAGCGGCCCTCGACTTCGTCTCGGGCCGCTAATATGCCCTTGGGCTGTTAATCATTGCTGCCGGGCCGTTAATAAGCCATAACGCCCTCAAAAATCATGTTATTGTTATATTGCCGACTCATCCAAAATACATTCGAATTTTGACATTGCCCGACGAAGTGTGTCCACCTCTGGGAGATATATATGACCATTGAATCCAAGAACATCCAGACCGTATATGTATGGTAAGTTACCAGCTGTTTCTGTGCCCAGGAAGTAGTCACTGGAGATATCTGACCAAAACACGTTGGTGGTGTGCCAGTTTAAATATGTCCTGTCCGATTTAATAGTAAATTAGGGGTATAAATCGGACATAGTATCTTTAAAGATTCCCTGTCTGATTTAACACCCCTAATTTACTATTTCTTCTGCTTCTGCATGCTGTGAAAAGTATTTGCTTTTAGTAGAGGAAGCCACCCTTAAAAACTCTAGTTCCAGACCGCGAATTGACGGCTGAATTGATAGCCGTAATAGTCCAGGAGATATTGGTAGACCTCTGAGCCAACCCAGGACTTAACTTCACCCCACTAATTTTCTTCCTTAAGGTCTCCTCTAATTTTTTCACTTGTTAACAAGAAAAAAAAGTGGCCGCAGAGACTCCAGACAAGATGGCGTCCATCATGGCGGCCATTTTTTTTATATGCACCAGGTCTCTTTGATCGCCGTTATAGTAAAGATGATGTCACGTGCGGTCTTCTTTTCCGTTCGATTCGTTATGATAATATACAACCCTTACAAACTAGCCAAAAATCCGACACAAAAATCCAATATGGCGGCCAAGATGGCCGCCGAAATGTGAAAATTTGCTATTTTTCGGACATTTCACCACCTTTCGTTTGTCTCTGTGGGAAAATATTGGCACCTTGACGCGATTTTATACATTTATCGTCTAGAAGAGTCATTGGCGAACATACGGGGACCATAATATACATTCCTTGACGGATATTTTTGTCCGATATCACGTTTTCCCAAATGCCGGTATAATCCGGTCAAAGCCAAAACGACGATAATAACGCAATGTCTGTTTTGAATCAATGAGTGTTATTGCTATTATTACTCCAGCCATGATTATATATGTGCAGGATATACTCGGGCTAGGATTCCTCTTATACCTGAGTTGAGGAATATTCACCCAAATCCAAGATGGCGGCCAAAATGACCACCAGAAATAGAAAAATCGCCGAAAATCGCTGATTTTAACATCAGTGAATGTTATTGTCACGACAACTCCACACCTGCTTACTATTGTGAGTTGGGAACACTTAGTCGAATAACTGTCCTTATATTGCATCCAAATAAAAGTCCCACAAATCCAAAATGGCGCCCACAATGGCCGACAAATTTTGAAAAATCACCGAAATTCCCTCATGTTCACATCATTGGGCATTATTGTCGAGAAAACTCCACACATGCTGACAGTTAAGTTGTAAATACTGAGGTGAAGTAATTACCTTGCATCTGATGAAGGAAATTGTTTTCCAAATCGAAGATGGCGGCCAAAATGGCGTCCGATCTTTGAAAACAAGCTTACATTCATTTACTTTCTTACTATGGGCGTTATTGTTACCCGAATTCTACCCATATGGAACATTGATATGAAGTATTCATAATGAACATTGATATGAAGTAATCATTTGAGTTTGGCCAACTCTCACAATCAAGATGACTGCCAAACTGGCGGCCAGAAATTGAAAAGAAGTCGAAATTGTCACATACTAATTTCAACTTTTTGTCATAATATCAATATGTATGCATTGGACGAAACGGTACATAAGCCATCTATTAGTTCCAACATAGGTCGTCGCCTTCTGGAAGGATGAAAACCCACAATAATCGCGATGTGGCATTTAGAAATCCATTCTCCACTAAGCGCACATAATGGCCGTAACCGTATATTGGTGCGCCGAATAGTCATATTATGACTTCCAAGACTCAAAACAACAGTAGCTGAGCTTATTCTGATTTGCCACATTCAGCATTATCTGGATCAGCATCCGTCACGTCACATTAATCTATCTCGCTCACTCCAACACAGTTTTCTACACTTCTTGGTAGAAGGGTCCCACTAATCGGAATGTTTCAAACAACACATATGCCGGTGTCAAGCTCACGTGTTTGTCTCGAAAGCTGGAAATTCTTATCCTTATTCTTGGCGAGCTTCATTCGTGGTAGCTTATGGTATAATTCAGATTCTACATATGGGATCTGAGCGTCATATTGCGTGATAAACTACAAAGGTATGCGGTCGATGCGTATACTAGCTTTCAGAAGGATCTCTCTATCTGCGTATTTTTCAGATTTGGTTATCTAATGTGGATAACAAACTGTACATCTGGTGATCTTCCCATCCAGCCACTTCTCAATATATGGTTCACCAATTCACATATTCACGTACCGACGTAGCCGGACAACTTTTGTATATGGCTTCGAATGTTGAAAGCCTAACATTTGACGGATGCCTTTCTGCTAAGGCGTAGAAGACCATAATGCATAATATACCCACACTTCTTGACCATGATCATAAGAACAGTCCTGGTGGCGTCCATCAATCGTCTCACCGTACAGATCCAAGCAGATAATAACAATACATGCGGTGCTAGTTTGTGGGCATGTGTCATGATAGTGGAAATGAAATTGGACCATGACTGCACCGCCCCTTCTTTGGGTATGTTTTAGATTCAGACATGATCTCATGTGGCTTTGCTTTCCTTGTATGCTATGATTGTACCGTTCTTAATCAACGAACCAGACGTGTGCCAGTGGATACAACTATATAAGTCCCACCAGACTGGGATGGATGTAGTCTTCAGGACGATGCATTTGATAGTTACCGATAATATGTCATACTCACGCTGGGTGGTGGTCGGTATGGTTCAAGAAAGTACAATGCCATCAACACAAGGGTGAAATGTTCAACGCGAAGAACATCTAGAGGAATGTTACTTTGATGAGATCTTGCATTCAGTTTAACCTACGTTGGGTACACCAAGTGATTTATTGGTAACATCACCATTCAAAACCATTGTCCTGCATGATACATCTTAACTACTATATTCTAAAGTTATATAATATAAAGCTATATGATCATAGAGGTCACGTTCACCAACGTCCACATCCATTGCCATCGAGACTATAAATTGTTCTTTAAACACACAGTGAAATAAATGCACCACAGTTCCTGACATTTTCTTGAATAATACCGTTCGCATACTGACACTAACCCTGAGAGATCATAACAACAATGCATACCTTCATTCCATAAAGACATTATCCTTTAGCCCATCCGGCTGGCTATGATAGTATTATCCAGACAAAATTATACATCTGGTCATGTTGATTCAGAACGGCCTTGAAACGGATGTGGAAATACAATCTTACCACACCAAAAAGACCAACACGCATGACATTCTACATTGAAACATGCACCTGGTGTAGGGTTGTATACCGTCCCATTTCATTCCCACTGTCATGGCGCATGTCCACAAACTAGCACCGCGAGTATTGTTCTTCTCTGCTGGGAGCTATTCGACGAGACGACGGCGGGACGTCACACAGTTTGCGTATGATCATGGTCAAGAAGTGTGGGTAGTCGGTACATTATGGTCTTCTCCTTAGCAGATAGGCATCTGTCCAAGGGAATGAGACAGCTAGCTACCTCCGAAACACTGCCGAAGTTGTCCACGTATGCCAATACGTTCGCTAAGTTTGTGAGTTGAACCATCTATTGAGAAGTGACTAGTTAACTGGGAAGTTTGCCATGTATACATGCCATTATCCCCACGGGGTATGAGAAAGACATACATAGAGATGACCTTCTGTAAGCTTGTATACTTATCGACCATATGCCTTTCTAGTTCAAGATGACGAACAAATCCCATATTTAGCAAGCATCTAAAATCTTAAGCCAGACACCGGGAAATTAATTGTTTGAAACGTTATGATTAAAGGGACCCTTCTCACAGGAAGTGTTGAATACTTTGTCGGTGTGAGCGACCTAGATTTATCAGGCAAAGAAATGGAAACTGGTCCAGATCATTAAGGACGTGGCAAATCAGAATCTTTTACCAGGTAATTGTTCTAATGTGGCTATTCGGCGCACCTACGGTTACGGCCATTATCGGCGCGAAGTGTCAAATGGATTTCGAAATGACACATCGCTATATTAAGTGTGGGTTTTCGTACTTCCAGAAGGACCCGATCAATGTTATGCGTTTTGATACGTTTTAAGTTGAACTAATATATGGTTTGTGTATAGTTTCGTCCATACATATCGATACTATGACAAAAAGTTGAAATTTGTATGTGAATATGTCGATTTCTTTTCAATTTCTGGCCTCCAGTTTACCTGCCATCTTGACCTTGAGTATCAATTGACAAACTCAAATGAATACTTCATACCAATATTCCATATCAGCATGTCATGGTGGGTAGAATTCGCGAAACAATAACGCCCATCGTAAGAAAGTAAAGGAATGTAGGCGTGTTTTCAAATATCGGTCGCCATTTTGACCGCCATCTTAGATTTTGAAAACCATTTCTTGCATGGGATGAAAGGTAATTACTTCACCTCAGTATTTACAACTCAACTGTCAGCATGTGTGGAGTTTTCTCGACAATAATGCCCAATGATGTGAACATGAGGGAATTTCGGTGTTTTTTCAAAATTTGTCGTCATTGTGGGCGCCATTTTGGATTTGGGGGACTTTTATTTGGATGCAATATAAGGAAAGTTATTCAACTAAGTGTTCCCAACTTACAATAGTAAGCAGGTGTTGAGTTGTCGTGACAATAACTCTCACTGATGTTAAAATCAGCGATTTTCGGTGATTTTTCTATTTCTGGTGGCCATTTTGGCCGCCATCTTGGATTTGGGTGAATATTCCTCAACTCACGTATAAGAGGAATCCTAGCCCGAGTATCTCCTGCACATATATAATCATGGCTGGAGTAATAATAGCAATAACACTCATTGATTCGAAACAGACATTGCGTTATTAGCGTCGTTTTGGCTTTGACCGGATTATACCGGCATTTGGGAAAAAATGATATCGGACAAAAATATCCGTCATGACATGTATATTATGGTCCCCGTGTGTTCGCCAATGACTCTTCTAGACGATAAATGTATAAAGTCGCGTCAAGGTGCCAATATTTTCCCACATAGACAAACGAAAGGTGGTGAAATGTCCGAAAAATAGCATTTTTTTCACATTTCGGCGGCCATCTTGGCCGCCATATTCGATTTTTGTGTCGGATTTTTGGCTAATTTGTAAGGGTTGTATATTACCATAACGAATCGAACGGAAAACAAGACCGCATGTGACATCATCTTTACTATAACGGCGATCAAAGAGACCTAGTGCATATAAAAAAAATGGCCGCCATGATGGACGCCATCTTGTCTGGAGTCTCTGCGGCCACTTTTTTTTCTTGTTAGCAAGTGAAAAAAATTAGAGGAGACCTTAAGGAAGAAAATTAGTGGGGTGAAGTTAAGTCCTGGGGGGTGCAGAGGTCTACCAATATCTCCTGGACTATAACGGGAATTTGTGTTTAACGAAATAATTCTCGGAATAAAGAACGACAACAATTATCGTCAGAAACACAAATGCCAGTATCTTGTGATAGTTGGCACGTGGATACATTTTGATATACTAGCTGAAACAGGCTCCCGAAAAACAGATTCCCTTGAGAGCCTTTATTCCGCGTCGGAGCTGGTCGGAGGGGCATGTGGCCCATGCACAAAGGGGCCTGCGATCCCTTTGTGTGTTGGGGGCCTACAACCCATGTGTGCACTTCGCGCATATTTGGACCTAAATATTCACATTGGTTCATATTCGACTTATTTGATTCTGATATAAGCCAAGCTCATAGTGCACTTATATCCGTTATTCTGTTGGATGGCATATTTATTTGATTATGAAATAGGCCCATAGTGAGCTTATTTTAATTTGTGTGTTTTTTTATTTATTTAAATTTTTTTTTTTCGATAAACATTTTGAAAAACTAACCTCCGCCAGGGTACCCCGAGTCACCACACCAAATTTGGTTGAAATCGAAAATGAAAACGAAATGGCTTGTTCAAAATTTCCAGATGGAAATCGCACCATGCTGTAAGTTATTGTTCATTATTATTTTCTATTAAATCTATTTAATCGTCCAAAACATTGTTACCATAAGTAGTGCACCCACATTAGCATATATTGTGCCCAACTGTTGTCAATAGTACTTATCATTTGAGTCCATGCATGTTATCTGTTTTAATGGCATGTTGTTTTGGAAAAATCAAATAGTCAGTAAGACCGTACATACCCACATCTGTTCCGTTATAGATCGACA
Source organism: Siphonodentalium dalli (assembly GCA_032622095.1). Classification (NCBI taxonomy): domain Eukaryota; kingdom Metazoa; phylum Mollusca; class Scaphopoda; order Gadilida; family Siphonodentaliidae; genus Siphonodentalium; species Siphonodentalium dalli. The sequence continues at coordinate 185,388,021 of CP136061.1, read as the reverse complement.
TTCGGTGTATCGTACCAAGAAAAATTGTTGCAACGAGCTCAGTCGAAAAGTCCGTGTATGTGTATATTGTTATGTCCCCATGTCCATGTCACTGAGTTTATTCTAACTATGCTAATACTCTATCTCATATATATCTACATCTGGGAGTAGTGACAAAACATGCGCATTTTGCTGGCGTCTTTACTGGAGAAATCAGACCTTGGCGACATTTATGGGTAGTCGTCAACTTATATATAATCTAATATATAGAGTATACATTACCGAGCCCTCGGGGAAAAAAATCGTATATATTCTATATGGAAATCCCATGTGTAAATAGACGAGTATATATACTACAGGAATTAGATCAGCTATTTGATATTGGGAATAATGTAAACCAATGTATAAAATTATTTTCAGAAATCTACCGGTATCTATACGTGTCTATTAAATAAGTGACCCTAAACTTTTCACTATCGTAACCATACAGTGGTCACTGTTAACTCCGACTTAGGATGCATGTGTGCAAATGCTGCATGCAAGTTGTATGATGTATACAGATGAAAGAGGAAGTGGCCACCCGCTGTATGCCCTTGCCTTTAGCCTCGCATCAAGAAGTCTCACCATCATCGTGTCCGGGTCTGGTTGGTAACCATGGTACCACATCCCTGACCGCATCACCAGCTTCCGCCTTTTACCACACATCAGACACAGCCATTCTGTCTCCTGGAACGTAATTATATCCAGAAAATTAGTTCGATGTATATACAATACTATACTGTTATATACATACAGGGAAATAATTAGATGTATTCCAATCTTGTTAGGCAACAATAATTTTCTCACACAACGAAACATACTAGTTCACTTTATTGTGTTTATACACTGAAATATCCCGTAAAACTTTACGTCATAAACTGCCGGTAGCTATGATATCGTTGGAACCAGATGATGATGGTTAATTAAAATTGTACCTTGATTGTTAATTAAAATATCGTCCCATGAGGGTTAATAAAAATATGGACCCATCGAGATTAATTGAAATATGGTCCCATTTAGGTCAATTACAATATGGTAACGTAACTTAATTAAAGAATAAATATATGGTCCCATTATGAGGGTTAATTAAAATTAAAATATGGTGTCATCAGTGTTGATTAAACTACGGTCCCACTGGGGTGAAATACAATATAGTCCCATGAGGGTCAATTAAAATATGGTACAATGAGGACTAATTATAATATGCCCCCCTCCCCATGAGTATCAATGAAAACATGGTAATTTCTGAACATTCTTCAATTCATATTACATTCTGATATATATTCGGTACACATAAATAAAAATAATGTTTACAATTAGGCCACATTGTATATTAAACAACCAATGTGAAGGTTAGTGTTGGAACTTTTCTTAATAACATCTCTATTCATAGCTGCGATATATTCCGCATATATAAAAACAAATTAAAAGTCAATATTTACAAACAGCACGAAGGAGTAACCATCCCAATTCATTCAGAATATAACATGCCGATATTTGTCGCGTATAATTAAATGAAAAAGTTCACTAAACGATATTAAATAACATGTTAAACACTGATATAAACAAACACCTCGGATTCATGTTCGAATTAAAGTTCTTATACAACCGTCAAATCCCCGTGCAGTATAATACCGCCAAGAAGTCGAGTGCGATAATTCGTTAAAATTCAGACACTCATGCGGTTCTATTTTTATTACATATCTCCGTATCATAGTAAGTTGACTCACAATCGTACATCTCCGGTACAGAAAATGTGAATTTAATTGAGTTTAACACTGAATGAAATAGTTCCGTCGACATATTGCACTAGTGCGATTCTGAGAATTATCACACGCCTGCGAATTACGTTGATAGATATGTAATAAAATAGTAGACATCATTCCAATTTATTTCACGCGAAAATAAACGAAAGATGTTCAAATAACAATGTAACAAAGCAGGTTAACGGTCAATAGAAACACATAACGCGCAGCGCGCTAATGGTTAACGCGCGAATTCCTGTTAGAATTAATCGCCTTGCACTTTTTGGCATCCGAAAAGAAACAACTACACATTTTACCGAACTCGGGATCGGACTACCACTTTTAATGCGTCCCAAAACAACCGGACTCGGGGTAGCACTACAAATTTTAATGCGTCCCAAAAAACCAATATCTATAAATAAACCGCCCAGCGACCATATAGGTAATAAAGAATTTCTACATTAGTATACATCCGAGGGGCGTAATAAGTGAGCTTTAGCTTGCTTTCTTGTGTGCTCCTTGGTGGCAATCGATGAGATGACTTGTTCGACCGATTATATGCATTTGTATGACTCTTCTACTTCCATTTATCTCTCTTTCACTGTCTTGTTTATCTTCTGGTATCTTACTAGTATCTCTTAAGCAACTTTACAGTCCTGTTGAGGGAGGAGTGTTGGGTATCACGGGTTGATTATCATGTTTCTATATACGGTATGAGTATTTTATACTCATTATTAAGGTAGGTAAATTCACTATATTGTCCCTCTTCAGAACTGCCAAGCTGCCTTCCTGTTATATTTATATCTATATTTTATATCTATATACTATATGAATGTCACACTCTGCATTGCTCTTTTGTATATGTGCTTATGCTCACCTGTCTACCTGTTATGCATATCTCAGCCATTAAACAATATCTATCTATCTATCATAATTTATTGCAATTAAACATTAAATATAACATTAAATTTTGCGCCTTAGAGCCTTATAACTGAGAATGCGTTATGCATGTGCGTGATAAATATAGAAACAAGCATTCTCGTTGCTAATATCAGTGTAATCAAATTGTTTTGTGCCTATTTTACATGTAGCAATAATATAGTCCTATGTTATGATAATGGAACATGAACGAGGACTTGAAAATCTACAAAATATAAGTGAGAACTCAAGCTCTTTTGTCCACAAATCAAGAGCATCCGTGAATATCGTAAATTTATTATCACAAATAGAGGGGAGAGAATGGCATGACCCCAAAAACCCTGGTACATCGTTTACTTTCAGTAAATTCGTTGTTTCGCGCTCCGCGTGTATAATATTTCGCTGTTTCTTAATTACAGTGGGCGCATGGGCGTTTTATTTATAGAATGGGAATTTTTGGACGGTTAAAAGTCGTACTGCGACCCGGAGGCCGAGTCCGATAAAAAGGTGTATTTGGGAATTTCAATTTCAATTGTTATTCGGATGCCACAAAATGCAAGGCGATTAATTCTATGAGTTGGTCATTCGTGAAACCAATATATTTTATATTCTATAATTATAATCATGGGTATATAATATATGATCTTGAGCGCGTTACCAGTTCTGACTATGGTGTTCTTGTTATATTATTAAGATATAAAAAGTTTCGCATGAGCGTCGATCGTCTATCACTCTACAATTACAAATACGGCATACCGATATAAACCGCAACAAAATCTAATTAGCACAATACCGAATCCCAAATGAGTAAGATGGCATTTCGCCAGTGTCTGGAAACAGAAGCGGTCCAACTGAGTATCGCACGAATAGTAACGAGCGCTATTGCATTCAATCGTTGAAATATTGGTTTACACCCAGGTCATGATTGATCCCAAAAAGTCAGTTAAAATGCGATTCACCCAAAATCAATATAAGCCGTACAAACAGATATTTCGCTCCAACCGCGTGTCACTTATAGAATGTTACCAGGCAACAGCAAATTCGAGCGTGCGTGTTAAGGAGGAGGCGCATGGTTTGCATAAATCCAGCCAAAAATGGCAAGAGATTTTCAACAAAGAATTTCTCTGGATCTATCTAGCGAAACATCTTGAAATTATTTTATGTCCCTTTCGGTACCAAGAAATTCTAGGATAATTAATAATTTCACACAACACTCCAATCACCAAATAACTCATTGTCTTAGCTTCATTTGTATCATAATGCTAAGTTAAGGAGCAATAAATCTAGGCCACAGTGTTAAGAGATATTGTCGTCGGCTTTAATTTCGTTATGAACCCATGACCCGGAACTCATCTCAGCATAATTTTCCATTAATCAATAGTCATGATATGCACATTCTCAAACATAGAAAATTATTTATGGGTAGTTGCTTTTCTAAATGAAAATAATCATTGATTTTCACGAATCAACAATAATTAAGTCTCCCCTCACAATCTTCAGATATAATATCATGGTTATATGAACAGCACTTTTGAATAAAATATATTTTACAGAAGTTGGTGGTACCTGAATACTTCGAAATTTTTAATATTTTTCATGCCATAAAAGTGAAGTAAATGAGGTTATAATATCCAACGGTTTCGTGGATCTTAAATATTGTGTCACAATAATCGCTTGTACCAAATTTCACAAAGAAATTCCTGACATATTTTGATCAAATCTATTTTTGAAATACATTTTGGCAAAACGTGCATGCGTCTGACCCTTAAGCTCCATTCTGACGGAAGTTCAGTTGTGTGAGTACGCCCATGTTGGGCCACTTTCCTGAAAGGAGGTCGAGATTCCACAAACTACAATCCATAAAACTTTCTGCAAAAGGTTAATCGTTACAGTTATGTGTAACTTTAGGATCATGAGAACCTAACCTTTTTCGATAAATTAGTCGTGGTTCATATAATTTCTCATAAAGCTTTAAAATGTAACTCCGACATATTTTGACAATGACGGACTCGGCCCGTGTCCGATCAAATATTAATAACTGATCTGACCATATATTCAGAAATTAAACACAAAAAAACAACATTTGTTTTAAAAGCGATTCTTTTAAAGAGCGTTTTTTTCTCCAGAAGAAATTAAATTGACTAAATAACGGAAATATTCAGAACTAAATTTTTTTTTTTAATTTGAAGAACGTTTTTTTTAAAGTTGATCATTTGTGGTGTTGTACATTGTTTCAGACATCTCCGTTATTTCGTCGAATATACGTTCGGTTAGCAGTTCCGATTCTGTGTCCGAAATATGTCCATTATTAAGTTGTATTATTGTATATCACGTAATGGTGGGCTCGATGGGCGTATAATGTACACAATTTCTGTATCTATATAGATGGTAAAAATAATGCGTCATTAATTAAGAAATGAATGTAATGAGTGTGTGTTATTGGAGGATACGGCGCTGTGGTCGTTTGGGTAAATGTGTCCCTAACTACCATAGCGCCGTATCCCACAATAACACACACCCACTACATTCATTTCTTATATTTATAAAACTTTTTGATTATTTATTCCAATAACCAAGCTGAGTGTATTCTTATCTATTTTCACAAAATGGCAGATAATTTTAGACTTGCCCACGCAGCACATTAAGTCAACCCGATATAGTATTTACAAACACTTAGCTACGATGAGTGATAGATATAAATAACGGGCTTCAGATGCAATTCGGCTGAACTTTGAAAAGCACGCCCAATTATTCAGCTGACAGCTTTTAGTGATTATGTCAGATTAGGCCAACAATTTGTAACTCCCTGTTCGTGTTACACTCGAGAGATCTATGCAATATTGGGATGTAAACCGGGTGACCCAATTGGCAGTTGACCAATCACCAAACAGGATTTAGTGCAACACAGACGGGCTATGTAAATATGTGTCTATATCTGATAATGCTATACGATCTGGTGAAATATCAAATTCCATTACCTGTCATGTTTGGACAGACATACAAGGCTTAGTATTGATATCATATATACACGACCATTATTTTTCACCATCACAGTTTCTCATAGTTGGAATTCGAAAGATATATGCCACTATTTGCATTTATAGCGGAAATGATACCTCGCAATATAACGACTAACTATATGGAGACTGTTGGATTCGAAAGGCGATTTATCACAAGTTGCAATTATGAAATATGTTATTGAACAGGACAAATATTTCTAAAAATTAAACGATTCTTATGAGACTCACTATATAATTGAAGGATAAGATTGCGATCAAGTGCGCACGTGTGTTTATTAGTTCAAGTATTGCAGATACATTTGGTATAGGAAATAATATTATGTGTTTGTAAGCCACGAAGTGTCAGTTATGAAAGATATGTGCACAATTGCTCTAATAGAATATTTTCTCATAAAATAAACCAGTTTTTGCTATATAGTGCTCTAATTGTTTAATGAATATATTAGTTTCAACATGCATACTTGCTGTGTTTTTTTCCATCTCCGGGAGAATTAAGTTTTGAAATGAAATTGCCATTGCTCTCCATTTTTATATTGAAATACGCGGTATCTGTGCCATTTTAATCTTTTGACCAGTGTCGTATGCTAAATTCGAAGAATCTGTCGGAGAACAGACAATTTGTGACCGGTTAGAATAGTATACACCCAGAGTATAGAGAGAAAGCAACATTTCAAACAACCCTTCCAAGTTAGCACAAAACTTATCCCGGGTCACTACTGTAAACGTTCCCATTCGCGCGCATGCACATGTAATATAAATTACACATGTACGTTTCGAGTTTTATGAGCACAAATAATTCAGAAGTCCACTGGGGTGCATGTGTTTTTTTGTGATGGGAAATGTATATCAATCTCATGCATCATCAATGGAAATAATATAGGGCTGTGGACTATTGACTTGTATGGTACCCACATTCGTCTTGAACTTGAAAATTGCACATATACGTTCTGACCCCTGGTCACAATGGTGACACGGTCATACACATGAGACGTCAAATTTACTATAGACGTTGATTACCGTGGGAATTCCCGCTCGTGGTAATACATTGTCAGCGACCCACATTATAAAGCGACAAACGGAAGCAATTCCATCCGACGTTAATGTAATTATTCGGTACCGGATGTTTACCATCGCTTCGTACCTTATTGAGGGAATAAAGAGAATTGGCGAAACAAAACATTCCAATTATATAAATCAAACAAACAGTCCTGCAATTATCGATCAGAATACCCTTGCAGTCATTGCGTCAGGCTTGCGCAATTAACGTCATCTTTCTTCTATAATTTAGTTGGAGTTAGAGTCTTTTGAGAGAGATACACGCAAAACCCACACTTTAATACAACGCGTCACAAATGCTGTTCAATACATATAAAACCTCGTTTAGAAATAATAATAACACGAATATGTGTGGTATTTTTGGAGTCTCCGATTCTCTGTTGTGTTAGCTTCAATTTAAAATTGATATGGGCTAATTTTTGTGATATGTTCTCAAATATATACACGCTAGTTCGGCAGCGTAAAGTGCCGTGTACATGTTATGTGGAACAGTTTAACTATAAACTTATATAAACTGTTGTAACAGTTTAACTAAACAGCTCAGCATATAAAATTTCGAGGACACCAATACGCTGTCGTATAAGCTGGTGTATGGTATATTAGTGTTAATACGTATATACTAGTGTATGGTATATTAGTGTTAATACGTATATAATAGTGTATGGTATATTAGTGTTAATACGTATATAATAGTGTATGGTACATTAGTGTTAATACGTATATAATAGTGTATGGTATATTAGTGTTAAAACGTATTTAATATTGTATGGTATATTAGTGTTAATACGTATATAATAGTGTATTGTATATTAGTGTTAATACGTATATACTAGTGTATGTTATATTAGTGGTAATACGTATATAATAGTGTATGGTATATTAGTGTTAATACGTATATAATAGTGTATGGTATATTAGTGTTAATACGTATATAATAGATTGCACAACGCTCATGTAACCATGCACGAGAAGAGGTGTGCCGTTTTTTGTTTAAACATATATTTTATTGTAATATAATATTACAAGAGGGATCGGGCCGTTATGTAATATTCAACCCATTCACGACTACATGGATTCTCAAACAATATATGGATTATCAAACAATATATGGATTCTCAAACGACTATATGGATTCTCAAACAATATATGGATTCTGAAACGGCTATATGGATTCTCAAACAATATATGGATTCTCAAACAATATATGGATTCTCAATCTACTATATGGATTCTCAAATAATATATGGATTCTCAAACGACTATATATGGATTCTCAAACAATATATGGATTCTCAAACGACTATATCTGCTCAGTCACGAAATTATACATTGGAATTATCTATTATTCATCAGAAGGGACCTTCAGGAAATATAAGACAACAGGTAGATGATACAAATGTAGCATTCGTTTTCATAGGTGGGAATATTCGCATAATAAGTTCACCAAACGGTTGTCCGTTTGTTGAACTTATTATCTGAACATTTCCTAAGCAAACTAATCGCCAGTGAGTATTTAGCAGAGAAATGGTTAATAATCAGATGGTTTCAAATTCACGACATGAAGCAACATAAGAGTTTTTTGAGAATTACAGATATTATATATGTCAAACGACTGTGGGTCCACAGAAATACGAATATCTGTAGTTTTATGTCAAAATCCTGGAAACCAACGTAATAATGTAATGATATAATATTCCATTATCTATAGCTGCCATTTAAGAAATAAATGTAGTCGATGTGTGTTTTATTGGGGGATACAGCGCTGTGGTCGTTGAGGCACACTAAATGTGACCCAACGACCACATTACGGCCGTATCCCTCAATAAAACACACATCGACTACATTACGGCCGTATCCCTCAATAAAACACACATCGACCACATTACGGCCGTATCCCTCGATAAAACACACATCGACTACATTACGGTCGTATCCCTCAATAAAACTCACATCGACCACATTACGGCCGTATCCCTCGATAAAACACACATCGACTACATTACGGCCGTATCCCTCAATAAAACACACATCGACCACATTACGGCCGTATCCCTCAATAAAACACACATCGACTACATTCATTTCTTATATTTACTTGCGCCTGACTATGCTGATTTGACTATACCCGGTATAGTTCACAGTATGGTTGGTATAGTTCACGACGTGAAGTGGAGTGAATTATACCAATCCCACTAGGCACTATATACCCGAGTAGTCAACGACAAGACATGCTCTATTTATTATATTTCACTGAACAATTCGAACTTGCATACTACATAACCGTAGCATACCAACATGCACCAAATAATTATGTACAACTCGTTTTACACTGTATATGATTATCAAATTATACCGATAAACAGCTTAAGAGAAACATAATCGTCGCAAGAATTTGTTGAAACCAAGTTCAACTAGAGGGTTAAAATTCTGGCCTGCAGAATTTTGATACTTCCATACAAATTCCCCACCCGATCCCCATCCTTGATTTAACACTATACCCACCCATATCCAATCCTTACCCACAAACCACTCCATAACCCTAATATTTCGATAAGCACAACCTTGATCGTAGCCAATCAATAATCATAACCATTTCCATAGCCCTATCCACAGCACTTAACTCTAACCCAATAAAATACACTGACCATATTCATTGCCCTCCTGCAAACCATATCCATAGCCATACATTGGACACTTACCATAACCCTATCGATGAGCCTAGTCATACACGAAAGCCTACCCATAACCAAATCCTTTGCATAACACCGTCACCTTTTTAACATTAACAATATCCACAACTCTAATCCACAATATACGACAGAATTATCCATACTTGTCATCATTATTATGTACTATGTATGTGAATTGAAATAAAATATCCTATCCTATCCAATTTGTAAACCTGATCCTACCTAAAACATTAACACTAAACATAACCCTGATCTACACATAGCCATAACCCTAACCCTTATCTTAAAGTGGATTATCTCTTTGTCAACATGCATTATATAGTTATCAGGGTATACAATATTAGATATGAGTCGAAGACTCCTGTCAGGAAATGCTTCTATCGATTAATATTGATTTTATTTCCAATATCTTCTGGTCTAAAAAGGTGTGGTCGTTTAGCTAACGAACAATAGTGGTTACTTTTACCAATGACCAGGGCTGTTCTAAAAATAGAATAATAACGTGTCCCAATAAATTCAATATTAGCTGATAGAAGTCTTTCCGGACAGGGGTCTTCAATTCATATTATTATTTTATACCCACGAAACTTTCAAATTTGTTATTTAAAGAGATAATCATATCGTTAACCCTTTACTGAACTTATTAAATTTCCTAGTGTATACAGTCATCAGGGGGTATTTTCCTACATAATAAGTGAATGCATGTAATATCGGGCACTTAATCCTGATTAACTCATTGCGCATTCTTTTGAAAAGTTAAAAAATTTCACAGAATTTATGCGTGGATAGTACCCACCACATCCAATTTGTTTTATTTCGATTCACGATTTCTCCATTTGTTTTCTCTTTGCGAGTTTTACTTGAATTTGCCAAAAGCCTCGACCCACACCAATGCGCGTTCTCCGTTAAACAGATTGCTTTTATACCACGACAGTTAAACTTCCAGGATGTATCTATGGTATACCGAGGTACGTGCTCGCGTATTTCACTCGATCCTTCATTAGCCTGTTTGAATTTGGCGGGAAAATTGGCGAATTTCGCCTTTTGCCATATATTGATGGTAGTTGATACTGCATCCCCCATTTTACACATAAAGGGAGATAACTCTGCAAAGCAAGTTAGGACACAATCCTATATAGGCCGAGTACCTACAACTATCATAGGGCTATAAACGTACGAAATTCCAGCGCTCTATATCTAGTACTTCCTGAGAAATAAGCGTTATAAAATTGTTAAGAATAATAAATAATATTGAAAAAAAAAAAAAAAAAATTGAATAACATTATACTTCCATATTAAAATATGGAAGTATAATAAGGGAATCGCGTGGAATTGATTGGTATGTCGATAGTATGGTTTATTGACATTTCTGTGTTCAACTGGAACGTTCTGTTGTGACCCCCACCTATGCCTCGGAATTAGGTGACGCGGGTAGAAAAGTCGCCATATCTCGGCCAATTTTCCAGATATCGTGCTAATTTTTGCGTCATTGTGTTCGCATTTGGTGCCCCTTTAATATTTAGTAGGATTCTAGTAAGATATTGTGCGATATTCTACCATGTAGGCATATAGCTATGCAGTTCAGTACATACATTTCGAATATATCTGGCTTCCATCGACATAATACAGTAAGTAGGTAATCGTTTAGAAGTACTAGAAATTCCCCATTGATTGACACCAAAAAAGTGACGATTGGTTGAAGGAATTTAAATCCATAGTGCATCTTCTGTAAACTTGATAAGAATGAAGGGGACACAAATTTCTACATTTATCAACCTATTCACAAAATTCACTCATAATGACACTCAGTACATCTTATAGATAATTCACAACCATTTTCGTTCAAATCGGCGACAAGAAAAAAAATGACAAATTCCCCCCCCCCCCCCCCCCCCCTCCCCAATATGGACAAATGTGATTGGATCTTGGTCAAAATTTCGTCTCCTTTCTATGTGTAACACGCTCAAATAAACCAAACTATGCTGATGTGCGTCGTCTAGAAGTTCTGGCTAGAAGTAATTTCTCCCCAATCAATGTATGAATACAATTTTCGATGGTCCGTAACTTGGACATTTCTCAACCGATTTACAAAATTCTTTCAAGAGGATCATTAGTACGTCCTATATATACACGACAGTAAAATGGTTGAAATCATCGCAAAAAAACAATTGCGAAAATTTTGCCCCCACCCAAACCCCAAAAATATAAGACCGTCCCTGTTCAAAACTTTTTTTCGTATCAAGTTGCTAACAATTAACTACATAGAAGCTCTCAAATCTGGATACCTTGCATGTCATAGGCAGACACAGGGTGTGAAATAAATCGAGTTTTGCAAACAATGGGCGACAACTCTTAGAGAAAGCGCGGACATAAATTGTAATGTATGGACCCAATCGGGCATATTGAGTTGTACCTATGGTCCAAATTTGGAGTCTCTGCTGCTCATACTTTTCGAGATACAGCAACCCCATTTTTTCACAAAAAGGGGGGATAACTCTGTAAATCAAACGCGGACAATATCCTATATAGTCTATTCAGTTATAATTAGTATAGGTCTATATATATACGAAATTCCAGCTCCCAATCTCTAGTACTTCCAGAGTTAAATGGGTTGAAAAATTGCTAAGAATAATAATAATAACTAGAGGGTTAAAATTCTGGCTTGCAGAATTTTAATCGTAGCCAATCAATAATCATAACCCTTTTCATAACCCTATCCACATCACTTAACCCTAACCCAATAAAATACCATGACCATATGCATTACACTCTTGGAAACCATATCCATTGCCATACCTTAGACCATTACCATAACTCTTTCGATAAGCCTAGTCATACATACAACCTAACCAGAACCAAATCCTTTGCATAACACTGTCACCTTTTTAACATTAACCATATCCACGACTCTGACCCAATTTATAAACCTGCTCCTACCCATAACATTCAACCTGTACATAACCCTGATCTACACATAATCATAACCCTATCCATAAACTTAAAGGTGGATTAGCTCTTTGTAAACATATATTATACAGTTATCGGGGGTATAAAATATTAGATATGAGTTGAAGTCCCTGTCCGGAAATGATTCTATCGATTAATATTGATTTTATTTCGAATATCTTCTGGTCTAAACAGGTGTGGTTGTTTAGCTAACGAACAATAGTGGTTACCGTTACCAGCGACAAGAAATTGTATTTGTATTGTATAATTTTGTCACAACTTAACGTTAATTAGTCTAATTGTCGCTTATAACTATGGATTAAAACAATACAACCAATCAATCTGTCATATTCGACGTTCGTTTCGTAGCTATATGAACAGACTGTTCTCTATCGCTGTATGGGATCGCCCGAATGGTCTATTATAAAAATAGATCAATAACGTGTCCTAATTAAACATCTCATTTCATAATAAAATTTTCGAAATAAATTCAATATCAGTGGAGAGAAGTCTTTCATATTTATTATTTTAAACCCACGAAATTATTTCAAATTTGTTATTTAAAGAGAATATCCATCGTTAACCCTTTACATGTACCTACATATGTTAATATTATTAAATTTCCTAGTGTATACAGTCATCCGGGGGTATTTTCCTATATAACATGTGAATGCATGTAATATCGGGCACTTAATCTTGATTAACTCATTGCGCATTTATTTGAAAAGTTAGAAAATTTCACCGAATTTGTCGTGGATAATACCCACAACATCCACTCGTCAAATTTGTTATATCTCGATTCACGATTTATCCATTTTTTTTTTCCTTTGTGAGATTTAATCGTATTTGCCAAAAGTCTCGACCCACGCCGATGCAAGCTCTCTGTTTGACGGATTGCTTTTAAACCACGACAGTCAAACTTCCAGGATGTATCTATTGTATGCCGAGGTACCTGCTAGCGCATTTCACTCGCTCCTTCATTAGCCTGTTTGAATTTGGCGGGAATATTGGAGAATTTCGGAGAGTTTTGCCAGGCTGTGTTGCTCTGCATGTATTACGTATTACGCTATATAGCGTCTCCACGAGTAAACCTTTTGCTCTGGTTCTTAAGAAATCGCACCAGAGTTGGGCGTTGATACCCCCTATCACAACCACTCGTCATCAAAATTGTATCTCCATGTTTGATATTTTGAAGTATTTTTCAAATTTAGGTTTTTGTTGGAATTTGCCCATTTGAACCCACCTGAACACGAGCTCTCCGTTGGTCAGGTTGCTTTGTAAGTAGAGCGGTCAAACTTTGGGATATTACCAAATGTATATCGACGTACCTGCTCCTGCATTACCTCGCTCCTTCTTTAACCCTGGTCGGATTTGGCGAGAAAAATAGGTTAGTGATACAGCACTTAACAATACCTATTTACATTATAAAGCCTCGCCACGAGTAAACATTCGACCTTAGCGCAAATTAAGCAGACACCAATAAGTTGCGCTTATATACTATCTATCATATTCTCTATTCAAATTTGTTTTATCTCGATGTTTGATTTTTAGACAATTCCCCCCCCCCTTTATTTTCGTTGGAATTTGCAAAAAGTCTGAACCCACCCGAAGGTCGCTCGCTGTTGGGCAGGTTGCTGTTATAGTAGAGCTTTCAAACTTCGGGGGCCTACATATGGGATACCAGCGTACCTGCTCCTGCATTAACCTTGCTCATCAATTAGCCCGTTGGAATTGGCGCCAAAAATAGATAACTTTCTTGTCCATGCCGTAGATCGGTAACGGTTGGGACAAGAAACTTATAAATGGTACATTCCGGTCTGCATCATTCTCCCCATTCGGAATATGCCAAAAAAATATTATAGCGCTGGACTTGTTTGTGTGTGTGTGTGTGTGTGTGGGGGTGTGTGTGGGGTGTGTGTGTGTGTGTGTGTGTGTGCTAATTCTGACGTTTACATCCGACACCGGTCAGCCTGGTCTCATCACCCTCGGCCTGGTCCCACCACCCCAACCTGGTATCACCACCGGCATAGTTCGTAGCCGTAAAATATGGAAGTATAATAAGGGAATCGCGCGGAATTAATTGGTATGTCGATAGTATGGTTTATTGACATTTGTGTGTTCAGTTGGAACGTTCTGGTATGACCCCCACACCCATGCCTCGGAATTAGGTGACGCGGGTAGAACAGTCGCCATATCTAGGCCAATTTTCGAGATATCGAGCTAAGTTGTGCGTCATTGTGTTCGCATTTGATGCCCCTTTAATATTTAGTAGGGTTCTAGTAAGATATTGTGGCAATATTATACTAGGCCTATATGTATGCTGTTCAGTACATACATTTAGAATATATCTGGCTTCCATCAGGACGTCCCATAGATACTTCACAACAATTTTGGTTCGAATCGGAGACAACAACAAAAATGACACATTTCCCCCTCCCCAATATGAACAAATGTGATTGGATTTTGGTCAATATTTCACATGTTCGTCTCCTTTCTATGTGTAACACGACAGTTAAAATGGTTAAAATCATCGCATTGCTTTTTGCGTTCTCGTTTGGTACATTGTGCTAAATTTAGCACGATACTATACAAGTATAGTGGTGTGCTAAATTTAGCACAACATTACATAATATAGAACACAACAATCGACCAATCAGAAGGCGCCATTTCTGGTAGAGATGATATATCTGAGACTAGAGAACTAGTATCTAAATTCATGGAGCTACACCTACACTTGAGAAATGTTTACCCTCTTTTGTAATTGTCCATATTCGCGGAGGTTTTGTGCTCAATTCAAAAGTCACACAACCGTTATGAGGGTAAAACAACCGTTATGAGGGTAAAACAACCGTTATGAGGGTAAAACAACCGTTATGAGGGTAAAACAACCGTTATGAGGGTAAAACAACTATTATGAGGGTAAAAAAAACCCTCATGTAAAGACTCACGAAAAGAACAGCTTTGTGCATTTGTAACCCCATGTCACGGAGCGATTTGGAGCAAGGTGTCACAGTGTAAAGGGTATACACTGAATTTATTACTGCCACGGGGCTACAAATTCCCCGTGCAGTAAATGAGTAATGTCATATCGTTTATTGAATTTATATACACTCTTTTGTAGAGTGTTAACTCCCTTTAGTACCATAGGTGCCAAGTTACCATACATGGAGAGGTAACATATAAGAGATTATCGTCCCATGGTTTCGTCGCATTCTGATTAATACATCTGAATATACCCTCAAAAAAGATTATGGGGGATTTAGAAACAGTATTATATAAATAGATATATCAAATAATTTATGTATATCCATATACTGATATATTTTGTGTTTATACTTAGCCAAACTGATCATATATAATTGGTGTTATCATATATTGATAAGAACTGATCATATTTAATTGGTGTTATCATATATTGATAAGAACTTCCTATATATATATATATATATATATATATATATAGCTATATATATATATATATATATATATATATATATATATATATATATATATATATATATATATATATATATATATATATATCTCTTCTAACAAGGAAGCAAATAAACATATTATGGAATGTCTGAATAGCGGATTTATTTTAAACACACCATCACAAATTTTGAGAATATTTTGTTGTGACGACAACGGGTACATGTACGAACTGTCTTACCTTCGGCACAGAAGTGTGGTTGAAAAGTCCACACTTTCTGCACGAAACATTATCACAATCCACGCAAGTGGTCTCCGGATTCGGTGCGTCGGTGGACTTATCGTCCACTTCCCGTTCGTGACAGACATGACACATCCGTTTACCGATGTTGTTAATTTCAGACAAGGAAGCAGCTCTGACTAATTCCGCAGCAAAGGACGTGTAATCTTCTTGCATATCCCTGCGAATGTATAGAATATTCCAATACAACTCATTGACTTATTTATTTCGCCAAAAAAAACAGGTGTTACGCTCATTCCAATGTCTTCGTACTTTAATATTACACATATAATTGCAAGCATATAATATAACACATATAATTGCAAGCATATAATGGACACTTAATGGTTGTATTCGAATCCGCGTCGTGTCTCTTCTCGACGGTGAGCCTCCAAGACGTGATCTGAGCTCAACGATCCGAATATGCAGACTAAAACAGACTCGGTTCTAAGTACGAATCTAAACTCACGAACACAATGTAACGTTCTCGACCAGTCGAATCGTCCACATGCTACATGTTGTCAGTATTCGGTACGTGGTACATGTGACTCGCAGTTCACGAGAACACAAAAACGCGAATTCTACCATTCTATTTTATCATTTTATACACATGCTGAACGTGTGCGCTTTACAAAATATGACAACCATGAAATTTTTTGTTTCGTTATGAGTATTAAGAATAACAATATCGTCCAGCTATAATGTTTTATAATGTCACTATAAAGTGACTAAACGATACAAAACATATATCAATATCGTCCAGCTATAATGTTTTATAATGTCATGATAAAGTGACTAAACGATAGAAAACATATATCAATATCGTCCAGCTATAATGTTTTATAATGTCCCTATAGAGTGGCTAAACAATACAAAACATATATCAATATCGTACAGCTATAATGTTTTATAATGTCACTATATAAAGTGACTAAACGATACAAAACATATATCAATATCGTCCAGCTATAATGTTTTATAATGTCACTATAGAGTGACTAAACGATACAAAACTTATATCAATATCGTCCAGCTATAATGTTTTATAATGTCACTATAAAGTGGCTAAACGATACAAAACATATATCAATATCGTCCAGCTATAATGTTTTATAATGTCACTATAAAGTGACTAAATTGAATAAAATATATATCAATATCGTCCAGCTATAATGTTTTATAATGTCACTATAAAATGACTAAATGAAATAAAATATATATCAATATCATCCAGCTATAATGTTTTATAATGTCACTATAGAGTGACTAAATGAAATAAAATATACATCAATATCGTCCAGCTATAATGTTTTATAATGTCACTATAGAGTGACTAAACGATACAAAACTTATATCAATATCGTCCAGCTATAATGTTTTATAATGTGACTATAAAGTGGCTAAAAGATACAAAATATATATCAATATCGTCCAGCTATAATGTTTTGTAATGTCACTATAGAGTGACTAAACGATACAAAACTTATATCAATATCGTCCAGCTATAATGTTTTATAATGTCACTATAAAGTGGCTAAACGATACAAAACATATATCAATATCGTCCAGCTGTTTTATCATGTCACGATATAAAGTGGCTAAACGATACAAAACATATATCAATATCGTCCAGCTGTTTTATCATGTCACGATATAAAGTGACTAAACGATACAAAACATATATCAATATCGTCCAGCTATAATGTTTTATAATGTCACTATAGAGTGACTAAACGATACAAAACATATATCAATATCGTCCAGCTATGTTTTATAATGTCACTATATAAAGTGACTAAACGATACAAAACAGACACTACACCCCCACACACACACTACACATACACACACACTACACATACACACACACTACACATACACACACACCTTCGAAATGAAAATGGATCTGGCCATTTCAGGGAAGAAAACGTCAATACTGGGAAATACAGACTTCAAGATTATTCCTGTTCCGTTCTTTTTTAGATGTACCTTTACACACATTGCTCCAGGAATTTCGTCATATATAGAAAACCATATATGGTGCCAGAGTATTAACGGTAACATGCGTATAAAATGTTTATTTGCCAAATATAATGAGAGAAGTAAACTTGTGTATTTTCACGTGCACCGTGCATGTTACTAACATTTGCCTTCAAATAGCTGTATGATTGATTCTTGCCAGATAATATTGTATGCTATCTACAGGCAAACGTTATGTGGCATCTACAGGCAAACGTTATGTGGCATCTACAGGCAAACGTTATGTGGCATCGCTACAGATGCGTAGTGCTCACGTATATATAGTTAGCTGTGGTACATGTCTTTTATAAACATTTCTGCACATTATAGCTTACTGTATCGAAATGCCTGCAAACATTGCCTGACTAATTATCGAGTGTTTGAACGCGGCCTAAACCATTGCCTTATGCTGCCAACCCCATTTAATCATTCTGATATTTATCATGTATAAACGTCCGCTGTGACTAGAACCTGTCGAAAAAACTCATGCACAATCCTAGTTTTGACTTCAAGTAAGCCAATGTTAAGTGGGCGGGTTGGGTTAATTTCTCAAGGGGATACGGTGTTGATTGCTGTGCGTATATAATACCAATCATTAATCCGGTGAGAAAATTCAATTAATTTTGTGACTTCTTGCTTGGGAATGCCTAATAGATCAATGCTAGACTCACGCTGGCTAATTTGCTTTACGAGCTTATCCGATTACTTAACCAGAGAGCGATATGTTTACTGCGTCTGGTCACCATCCAGAGTGTTTGCAAAATTGTCAAATATGCCATGAAGAAATACTGGTCTTTTGAACTTGTACTGGATTTATTTGTTTCGTGTGGCTGGCATAGGGCATAATAATCTTGAACCAGAATTACGACCTTCACAAACAGTTCTGGTGAGGTACTCCCGATTCGTTCAATTTGCGCGAACTCGTCGCAGACATGTGCAGCAAAGGGATGTCACATCTAAATGTGTCACCGCATAGTGGATCTACAGTGAGATTATGAATAATAATAATAATAATAATAATAATAATAATAATAAAAAAGGTCGATTGCATGGTTACCATAGTGACATGTGGCCTGTGCAATCTATTGCTCACCTCACAATAGTGATGATAAGTAAACAGTAACCAAATAATAATAATAATAATAATAATAATAATAATATAGAGATGCATATACATCTGATGCTGTAATAATTTGCAAAATCAACAAGTGTAAAACTAAGACTTAAATAACATAGAACCTATATATAAACATGCATGGAGAAAGGAAGGGGGAAATATATATACTGTACATGTAATATATAGGTTCCAACTTCAACCTTTTTGTGACTTATACTTTGTTTATGTTTGTGATTTGCACAATGAATGGCATTTCTTCCTGAGAATATATAGTTGCTCCAAAATTTCACAAAGTTAATTGGATATCGCGTATAAATACAACATAAACAAAAACATATCCTGGTATTATATGTTCAAAAGTACGGCACGGTCTGAAAAAAGAAAGATTCCTTGCAGCGAGTGATATTGTTCTAGCGTGTATATTGGGAGGTGTTTCTATATATGTATTGACGCCACTCACATACACAGTTTGGTTTCCTCTTCTCGTCGAGAAATAGGATATAAGAGCCTATTGTTATTTTGTTTTATATATGAGAATAAAGCTCGGATGAACAATACCACTTCTATATACCCAACAGCGTCGATATCAGAATATGTGTTATAGATATAGCACTTGCATGATTCCACGTAATGCATGTCATGCATAGTTGAATGCACTCCAAAAACATTATAACAATGTTTTCCAGAGTCACTACAATTTAAGAAAAATGTCCAGGTTAGGTTGCTATTCACACGGAGGGCTCTTTCCGGAAGCTGTATACATTAGCTATTTAAAACAATAGTGAATTAGAGAATACATTAAGCGAAATAACCGGGCGTCATGAGGTAGAAGTAAGTATATAAAGCTTTATTCTCAGCCAGTATATATGGTACACATACAGCTGCACACGATTTGAGGGGTTTTGTACATAAGAGGACTGAAAATTGGATTAAAAACAACTGACCGCCAGTGTCGCTGTTAATTATGGGAGTACTGTTTTGACGGTTTGATGGTTTTATAAAGATACTGTAATTTACAAAATGGGATGTTTGAATTTGAAGAATGTTTTTTGTACCTGGTGTGGGTCGATTCCCCGCAAAAAGATTTGTCACCCCTGGAAATTGTCGTCTTCCCAGACCAAATTTCTAAATTGCGACGATAACTTGTCTCTATTTGATCTATTTACTATTATATCTTTCATCTATCTAGGTTCTATCAGCCCATACGATGCTTATATAATTCGTTCGCTCTATCATGGCGACCTATGGGATTGAACACGACATTTTCGGTAAAAAGAATGAACGTTTTGCATAGTTAGTTCGAGGGAGATAACTCGCTTCTGCCATTTCTGTATCATGTAACCAAGCATTCGTGTATTATTTACCAACGATTCTGAGTCGTTATTTCAACTTCGTGTGATAATCTGGATTCAGATTACGGATTACACTCCGTACGACGTGGTTCGTAAACGAACAGACCTGAATCAGTAAATGAACAGACCGTAATCGTTAATTCGTCGTAATCTGGATTCCGATTCTGATTCCGTAATCGGAATCAGAACATTCATAATGTAAACAAACCGAGATTTCACCACCTCGGAGTTTAAAAACACAATAAAAAATAAGAATCCATCCTTTTTTGGTACAAATTATTACAGAATATAAACGATCCATATCAAAGAATTTTAAATGCGGAAACAAATTTGTGTTATCCAAACGGGGAGTATTTTACTGAAATTAGCCAAATAATAGTGTTATTGATAGTAACGCTGGGGGAGCACTTCGGTTGATGGCGAACTTAAAGCAAATCCTTGTCAATTCCATTGTCACTTTCATCATGATCATTTCATAATTCCATCAATAAAAAACCGCCAGAACGCATGTCAATTTCAAATTCGGCGGATAACGTCACCATTGACCGAATTCACATGGACCTGCATGGATATGTCTTCTGCTTTGTTCGTAATTATATTTTCCTTCTTATTCAAGAAATAGTAGAATTATATGATATATATGGATTATCAGATACACGTATGTACTATCTAGTGTTATAATACCCACACGTCCAAGTTCTAGGGACGTGGCTAGAGGGTTATCACGGGTGCACCTTCAAATTTCCGGCCAACTGCACCCATCCCCTTGAATCAAACTCACAGGTTCGTAGAATTTCATTTGCACCCCCATGGAAATATCCAACCTGACCCCTAAGATACCAGTTACCAAGTTACCAGCTATTGATGGTTGAAAAATCAAACAACGAGAACAATTCCAACCTACCTATGGTGTTAAATTAATGTCCAACTAATGTTGTGTCAGTCATGAAATTTCCAACTATTGGAAATGTACCAAAGTTCGGGGGGGGGGGGACACCACAACCAACCCCTGTCGCCACAGCCATGTACAACTGACAAGTTTCGTGTGTTCTCTACAACGTCTTCCGAATTTGAATAAGGGGATCTAGAGCTATTAGAAATGCTTGCCCTCATCAATAAACACACATAAAAAAGACGCGATTAAGTCGGATTGGCAGCTAATTAGGTGCCATGTATATATACACACAGAAGAAAATCACGACTTTCACAACAAACATGAACATTATACATATAAGATACAAATGATACTTGTGTCAAATACACGAGCCATGTTTGACGCTGTGAGAACATTAAACCTGGTACCGGCGACCAATTGGATTTCAAAATCTGATCTGGATCCGTGTAATCTCGATTTAGCCCCGCCCCGCAATCAGTTTCGGATTCTGAATCCAGATTCTCCCACGAAATAACGACTCTGGGGTAGTAGAATGTTGAAGTACAGTAACCCCTCCCAAAATGATGAAAATTGCCATAAATCGTGTATTGCTATATGGCGTTATATGCTATAAGCGAGAGTAGTCAATGCTGACATGAGTCTCAAAGAGCACAACATCACAGTGCGCAATTGCAAGGAATATTCAATTCAGAATTGGTTATATCTATAAGACATTAGGTCCTGATCGATTTCCGGTCGACGCCTATCCCATAAATATACAGGTCTATAGCTCACTGAGCAATTCGGCGTACACTAGCAATTATTTATCGGGTTATCCGATTAGGATGGTCCACATCAATCTCGATGACAGGTACGGTCGTGTGCGTCCAAACTACGAACAAAGATGGATGCGCTGTCTGATAATTACCGCCATCTAGCGGACGAAGCCTCGACCGACGCTCAGAGAAATTACTTTGACGACGAACACGAATGTAACATTATCGAATCAACCGGAAAGACATTTACATGATACATATGCTGTGCTTTCTTGGTATTTGTATGCAGCCAAGAGAACCAAGAATAAAGATGAATGCCATGGATCACCCATGGATTATTTTACAAAGAATTAATCAGTTTTGTATTTAATTCAAAACGTTTATGTATTCCATATTCAAACACGGACATACATTCAAAATTGCATTCACATCCACCTCGAAACAATGGAGAAAACGCGACATAACACCCCGCTTACACCTTTTATTTGGAGCCGGCCTGGGCTTATACTTTAGGGTGTCCAAATTGACACTTCTCAATATATCTGGGCTGGTTTGATGCGATTCTGTATGACTATTCTCATAGCAGTGATAACGAAGATGGTACCGCATGGAGTTTGCAAAAACCAATGGTACGTTGACAAGTATTTGGGCTAACAATTACTCATAATGGTAAACCGAGGCCCATACGATTTTGGTTGGCACACTGACACTAAAGTTCTCTTCGTTAATAACACATTTAGGTCAACTAAGCATTATAAAACAACTCACTATAGGTATAATGACAGTATATATAGCCCTGAAGATTGCCGAGCCGATTCGGCGAGGGATCTTCAAAATCGAGGGCATATAGCTATGTGTGTTTTATTTTACTTGACAGTCTACAATTGTTTTGATAAATTTCCACTATTATGACTATTCTATCGTATATAGAATGGCGGCGAATTAACAGTTAATTAATTATCGAATGGATGGCTAAATTGCAGGTGATTATATGTTATTCAATTTGTTGTTGTTGTTGTTGTTGTTGTTGTTGTTGTTTGGAGCGCTGAGTACAATACACCCAGATGTCAATCCAAGTAATGCCGAACACCTTACGACGGGACTCGGGGGGGGGGTCTTCAAACGCGGGGATCAGACATATCAGATCATCTATAAATGTCAGAAGAACAAGTGAAGTGAAACATTCACCTGCATGAGGTGTCCAAATTCAGTTAGCGAATAAACTTACCAAACGTAAGTATTCGATAATAAATATCTATATTTTGAGTATTTTAGATGTCGTGTGTATAACGAAATAATAAAACCAGTATTGTTGAAGCTTTTGGTAATTATAGTTGAACTTGTAGAGCGACCCGGCGTTGCCCAGGTTAAAGTGACGAGGAGCACTGCGTTTGGAAAATTTTATGGTAATAAAGTGTACTCTTGCCCAAAGTAGCTACACTCATAATGTAATGGGTCATCACACAACATACTTATTATACATGTATGAATTATATGCAGCGATAATAATATAGTTTGTTAAAAGTGGCTGACAATTTTTTTCCACATTTGGTGCTCCTCCCCTCCCCATCACTGACTCGAATAAGGCCACAAAAATTTCTTTAAAACAAACAGTTTGATTCCTCGTATCACGGAGAGAACTACTATATAGGTTTTGTTGAAATCGGCGACATTATCAATTTTGATAGCCCTCCGCTCTCCTACCCCCCCCCCCCCCCCGACTCGAACGGCACCAATTTGTCGATTTTAAACCACGTTATTAGAGTCCTCGTATCATGGAGGAAAATTGGCGACAAAGAATATTTGTATGCATTTTGGTGGCCCTCTCACTCCGCCACACCATATTTGACTCGAACGTTGGCATCATTAGACTTCTCATATACCATGGAGATGGTTTTATCTAAATTTGGAGGAATCGATTTTGTTACTTTGTTACCCATCCCATTTCCTGGCCCCCTCCCGCTGACCCTGGTAGCGTCACCGACTCACCGTTATTATCTTCCTCGTAAAACTACTCCTGTTGGACCCCTTTGGAACCATCTGGATGGTCACCTGTTCATTGTTATAGCGGACAAACTTGGAGACAGACATTCGCAAATAATGTAGATATAGATGTTACATTAATTCCGATGTATGTGCCATTATATATACAGCCGACTTCATATAATCTACATTCAAGAAGCTCGATGTATACATGTATGTTCCAGAATCTAGGGGTTTGGACTGTTGTGCATCACCTATCCATCCATCTGGAATTTTGGTTTAAGTGAAAATGTATGTTAAATTCCACGAGGACTCAATACATAGTGTTACCATCACCCAACATATATTGCAGTACAACAATTGTTGACGCTTCATGATTCGACTTGAAACAGCAACAGTAAAAAAATTCAGATCAGAAAATATAGGTTATAGTTTTTTTTAATATATTGTAACATAATTTCCACCCAAAAATTAGTGACATGTATGTGAATTATCAGTAAAGCGCAGCTGTGGGGTCTATCACTCCACCCTGCTCATGCAATCCTGGTAAAATATATACACCGTTAGTAAATGTCGTGTCTGAAACAAGATTATTTGGGAATTTAAGCCTAGAACATATTTTGACACAGTTCCTCTGTAGTTCAAATTTCCTACCACTATTCTATTCACATGTAAACTGTGTGGATTCCAGTATTTAATATTTGTAATATTTACCTGCATATTCCTACAATTTTCGGATGCAATGACCGTACCGAACTACTCAGAATTGAATAGTATGCTTAATTTGCAAACATGGTAATCGTTTCTATAGCAAGGTACCTTACGTTGCGTGTCACGTTATGGAAACTTCGGCTCACGCAATCAATGTGGGTCGATTAGTGGAACAATGCCTTGGTTTATGGTCCTGAGATCATTTTATTTTTCACCTGATTATACGAATACGTTATGCAGATATTTCTTCGGACGCCGTGTGTACTTCTCGGCACAAATGCCCAGAAATCGATATAAACAGAGCATGTTGTACCGCGTGGTAATTGGAAACTATGACAAATTAACCTGGATATAATTTACACATCAGTTAACTTACAAACTCCCACTCGATATGACGCCTGAATCGCAAAGATAATTTCGCGCCACTTGATTTTACAATCAATACTGATGCTATAGCCGCATTCACGCTGTGCATAAATCCATTTTCATAATGAATTGCTCTGGAAATATTCATCGAAAGCTTTTGAGTTTTACACATCATCATCTTATTGCATATATAATCTAAACAGTTATCACAAAAGACTAAAACAAGTGGATTTTAATTCATTTGAGAGGTTAAAATATAATGTTCTTATTTTAAAACCACCAAATAGTTTCTTGTCTTCGCTCTATACAAGGGAGCTCTCAGCATAATTTGTGTCAATAAATAAGGTAAATACATTTTTAATTACACGAGAATAGCATTAAATAAAAGATTATCAGCTTGGATTTGGCAAAATGTTACCTAAAACTAATCTCAGCCAAATTCTTCATAGTTCAACAAGCATGACATGAAATCGCTCAAACACAGAAGCATTATTTGGGTGCGGTTTTCTTGAAGAGTCACCAGATATTGTGTTGCGAAACCTACACATGCAAGTACAAATACAAAGTTTAGTAACGGGGACTATAAGATGCAATCCGGCTCGTTCCCAAAATAAAGATGATGCATGTAGTAAAAAGAGTAAACTATAGAAGAATGGTGCAGAGGCATCAATCAAAGTAAAACCTTTACACCCCAGCAAATCGCATTCTCGTAGCGGGCGCATAACGTGTACCGCTCATTTAATGACTATATCTCCTCGGTTATCAGAAGATCGAGTGTTGCTCTTTGCTACAGGTTACACTTAGGTCACACAATATCTGAAAAGAATGACCGGACACGTGTAGTCGCATTGTTGCCGTGAATGTGGTCAGTTTCGCTGACAAGATCAACACTATGAGTACGTATGTGCATTTGTATGGACAACAAGTGAATCAGTGGTATTCAAGTAACTATACTCATGTGCAAGTATTCAGTTAACAAAGAGTTAATTTTCTGCTGGAGTTGATACAGTACGTGATATTTGAATACTGTTCCCGTATCAGCGTATTGGATCATGTCTTGGTTCCCTAAGCACTTACAATGGAATACCTTAGGCTCAATGGAACCAGTTGGGAATAGCAATTCAGTCCTATATAAATGTGGGTATCGCACAAACGGGAAATAATGGCTGTCTGGCGCGAGTTAGACTCTGACTGAGTGTTTTTGAGTGTGGGCATACAGCTGACGATACAGAGTCTGTTAAATATTCCAAACAGTCCCTGGCATAGTCCGAATCAATATTGGCTGGGATTATTCCCATGATTCGGAATATTCCTCTTGTCAAAACCACGACAAGCAAATACGTGTATGGGTCATTAGCTACGATGTGGAGTTATGACTATTCGGAATAGTGAAAATTTGGAACCAAAAGCCCTCGGCGTAACGATTCTTTATAGAATAGTGCACCCCATTGCTATTTTCAAGAGTAAAGACTAAAATGTTCACATTGTGTCTAATCTACTAATCCGCCATCGACATTTGTCAAGTCTGTTCAATGTTTCGCGCCATTTTAATATAATAATATGCACGTCAAATTGGGCATCTCATGCAATACTCGCGCCTTAACGATGTACTATATATATATGTGTGACAATATGTTGGGCTGGATTGTTGGCTTCTATACGACGAAGAAGTAGACTTAGTTCTTAAAACGTATGGTTATCGCAATGCATTTGTGTACTTTTCTTAAATTATTTGCGTTGGTTTTTGGGGGAAAATTCGGGGATCAACGGAGAAGTATATCGGTTGTGATGTCATAAGTATCACTTAGGGATTCGAAAAGGGAGTCACAGAAACGTACCTCTCACAAGTCAACGCGTATAGTGGTCGTTAATTGTCCTTCAATCATCCACACAAGCAATACGGATGATCGATGAAGTTTGAATATTTATGGCAGTTTAAATTACTACAGTTCTGTCTCAACTGGGTATGTAATATCTGAGTTTCTCGACTGAAAGCTTCAGAGTGTAGTGTCGATGAACTTTTTTCGTAGTAATATGGTTTAGTGACTTTGTACAGGATGACACGGAATCGTAGTATATCCGTTACTGCATGGGCATATGTGATGGGACGGTCGTTGAATGAACTTTTTCCCATGAACTTACATTGTTGAAATTTTAGTGTTTAACGTTGTTATTGAGTATCGATTCTCATGAGTACATATAGAAGATCCACCGATTCGCAAGAAATCGAATAGCACCGGTCCCCTTGACTACCAAATAGGGTCAATGTTAAGTGGATTATATAGTCAGGTTCCTCCATTGCAACACAAACTGGTATTACGTGTACCCCATTGTTCCTTATATTGTTTGGGTTAAAAGTACCCCAGTCTGGTGTATTTTCTCGAGAATACCCTGCCTTCTCACACTGAGAAAACATTCGGGTCAATAAGATTAACTTACGGTTAGTCACAAGCATTTGGCGTCACCTTGACTAACCCACACCTTTCAGCGAGTCATTACGACTAACTCTGGTGTTAGTCATAGTGGCTAATTTAGACCAAGAATAACTATAATTGCAACATTGCCTTAGACTACGCTTATATAAAATTCATTGCTAAGTATTCAATTTCCATTGCATCGCAGTTCTATTGGATCCATAATTGAATGAATGTGATGGAAGGATGTAAAGGCATATATCAGAAATTCACTCCTACGTCAAAGGCTACGCTATTTGGATAAAAGGTTCTTATTCCATGACACCACAGACATCTCGGTAAAAATGAACTAGTTAAACAGACCTATATACCACAAACTCTAGTCATACATCTGATAAGACCAGTATTGATATATGTGTTTTAGAGAATGGATTGAAAGTTTGTCCTGCTATCAATGCTACCTCTGATTTTGGATACTATATCATCTGGTTGAGTATTGAAATTATTTGCGTACAATTTCCACCAAATTACAAGTTCACATTCCCAGTGAGTCAGAGAAAAGTTAATCCTTATGACTCAATCCTGTTAATTTTTACTAACACATTTTAGTCTAATGGCATAATTAGTCGCTTTATCTAACCATTTCTTAGTCCTTATGTCTATCAACGAATAATCATAGTCATTGTGACTAAGTGTATGCTTTAGTCATTATGACTAAGCTAAGTTAGTCATCTTGTGGACAAACAGTTGACTAACCTAAGTTAGTCAGAGTGACAAACTTTTTTTTCTTCAGCGTAGCGCATAGCGGGTGTGTTCATTTGTGGTTCGATATGTGCAGTCTCTGTTGTCTGGTTAGGTGTGACGAGACAACCACGACTATGGGTAGTAGACGTTAGCCCTGCACGTAGCCAACGAATTCTCCACTGGTTGGTTGCATTGCAGCAACAACTGTGAAAATCGATGCATCCTACACCATGCACACACGAATGCTGAGTTCAAGCCAGCCTTTAACTGGAACATCGGCTTTCGCTAATTAGGAAATTAATGTATAGTGGGTGAGTGTGATTAGGGAATACGGCGTTGTGTCGTTGGGGCACATTATGTGCACTAAATGTACCCCAACACCCACTACATTCATTGTTTATATTTATATAAGTTTTTTTTATAAATTTATTACCATTAAAAAGCTGAGTGTATTGTTATTTGTTTGCACGAAATCTGCCGATAAATTGTGACCAGCCCACGCATCACATTAAGTCAGCCCAATATAAGATTTCCAAACTCTTAGCTACGATAAATGGCTTCAGTTGCAATTCGACTGAACTTTTAAAAGCACGCCCAATTATTCTGCTGACCGCGTTTGGAACTTCCTGTGCGTGATACACTTGTGAGATCTCTGCATTATTGGGATATAAACCGGGCGACCCAACCCAATTGGCAGTTGACCAATCACCAAATATGATTTAGTGTATCGTGGAAAGGCTGTGTACATATAAAGCCATGTTCCCTTTGTTTTGCAGCAAAAAAAAAAAATGCATCGGTGCCAAGGACTGGGTGGTATGCCATGTATGGATATTGTCTAATTATGGCGATCAGTTTCTCGTGAAAGTGAACAGTTCATTAGCGCAGTGATGTAGGTCATGCCACACGCGGTGGTACCACGGACATTATACGGGATATCAGTTGATGGAGACAGCACATGTAGGCATATGAACTGAGCAGTCGTAATTATTAATAGCCGTAATCGACGAATGGCTTTATTTGCTTGGGTGTGCTAATCGATATCCACGATACACCCGATAAAGCAGGTAGGAGACTTCTTGGACAGAGAGCTTGTGTGTCATTGATAACTCAGCCGCATTGATATCAAGAAGAGATAAGATCTCACTCAGAGGGGAAGTATTAATCGAAGCTAAATCTTCGTCTATTGATGTGTATGTTTTCTATTCTAAGAAATAACTATATCGTGCAAATGAGCATCGTGCATGATACATATGAGTTTCTTATTGTATTTGTGAGATATCGACTTATAAAGGTGAAGTTTTAAGACATTTTGAATTGTTGTCAAGCTAGAACAAAATGCCAATGATCGTCTTCGTTTCCCAAAAGCAGAAGACAATATATAGATCATGCCATGATGAGTCTCTACTATGGCTAACGCACGTATACATATATAGAGATCGTATTCCACCATTAGAAAACCTTGGAACTTTTTGAAGTTTTGACGGGGAACCTTATAAAGTCGAAGAAATAACGCAGGGAATATATTTTTTAGTTGTTACCTGTTCCCCAATAGTGTACTTCACTGCAGGTGAATGTCCCAACTCAAAATTGCATGTTTTCCTCTGACTTTTGTGAGCCGATATCGCAATAAACATCGAATTACTTACCCAGGAAACAAATCCATAATTGTAAGCGACGCAAAGCAAAATCGCCCACAAATTCACTTAAATCGTGAAATTACCTGCGCTTGGAGTTGGAATTATAGTTAAATGTCGTTAATGTCGTTAGATATTGAGAATGTATAGTGACTTTGCTTTGATGTCGCATTTGCCCTGACGAAATTCCTACACTCAACGCTCACGTCCGCCCTAATGTATAATTATCCTATTTAAATACACCAGAATTTTAGAAACCAATGGCAAAACACTATATAGAAGTATTATCTATAAAGATAAAGACGTCTGTAATATATCGCGTTTGCGGTTAAATTTTGTCGCCGTAATTTGCTGGTCAATATTATATTACCAAAGTGATTTTCTACTCATTTGTTCATGCTCTATATAGAATAACTTATTTGACAGATATGTATTCGTGTTGTCCAGTCAAACAAAAATACGAAATGAAATATTCTCAGTATTAGCCCAAAATTTGTGGAGATCTGATATTCTACTTAAGGGATCTACTTCATTCCCCAAAAGACTCAACAAGGCTATATTTGAGGCCACTCAAACATTTATACTAACTAGCAATCGATTTCGTTAGTCGCCAATTGTATTTCTGATATTCACAATAAGTAGCTGCTCGAATTTGATAATATTCAGAGACACAAACCAAAGATGATATAGCTATAAATGATATACATGTATATAGCTAACAATGTGGTAACAATTTCAGTAACTCGATGCTTCAAAAAACAAAACAAAAATAAAAATAAAAAGCCATATAAAGGTACTGGCAAACTAGTGACCACTCGACACATAGTTTTAAATTTTCCTATGTAAAACAATATCATGCATAAGGGAAGTGATCATTGTAAATAGATGTGCTAATTGCTTTTTCCCCTCTGTTCTCACCCAACTGTAATCCACCAGTTTATTAATCTTCTCATCATGTTCTGTATCTCTTCCTCTTACTTAATCTTGACTTCCACTTTTCACTGACCACTATATATGTAATCTATTCTTGTCTTAGGAGATGGCTCTATATAAGCATATGATGCTTTTTGTCAAATCCTCTTCCTCCCTTCTAGTCTGCTATTCATACATGTGTAATGTTTTATAATTATATAATTTTGCGAAGAAATAAAATATTGTTTAAACCAAACAAAAATTGGAGGAGGAACTAAATTGGACGGACAGCATGCACATATATGTACACATGTATAGGTATATTTAAATATAGAGTACCCAAGACAGGAACTTAAGGAGACTCTATAAGCTCATGATAAATCTATCAGTAAACGGCGGAAGAAAAAACTATTTTAAACCAATACACACTATGGGTGAAGGTTCTGACCGCCGTGCATAATCCAACGTCCCTGGTATCACCGAAAATTAACGACGTTTAGACTGATATCAAACACACCTGGAAGACTGCCAGAAAGATCACCCATTGTCAGATGAGCTATTCATTTAATGGGCAAACAACTCCAAAACGGCGCCATGTATGGCTATAGATATGTATATTGTTCTCGCGTGTGCCATGGTTCACAGAAGTATTGAACCAAATATCGCATGGAAACTAATTACCCGAACTACGCCGAGAATTATTCGCGTCCTATCACGGCAAAACTAATGCATGCATTGGGGATTTATGTCGGATCCCCAACAGCGTTGTTTAAACCTTTGAAACGTGGCTTGACTCAGTCGCCGTGGGTATCAGACACTTGGCTGTCGCTAATACTGGAAAGTCAATTGCCATATCGACATGGTCATTACGTTGTCACCATTAGAACGAATGCGGCTCAGCCATTAAATATGAGGATGCATTTGAATGCATGTAATATAACTTGCCGGCCGGTCACGTGTCATAACTGGCTGGTCTGCTGCGCGATGTCCCATCATTGCAGTACGTGTTCGTTTAAACATATTTTATTTGTAACAATAAGTTGCAATATGATTGCAGCACAAGTTATATCAACTTAATAAATGGAGCTCAAACTATATAGTTAATCTATAGTTTAAAAATATAAAAGACTACCATTAACAAAAGAGTGTGGGGTTTTTCATGGTTACTTATGATAGTTAAAGTGCAAGTTAAGATAACAAACAAGCGGAACTGTCAAACATTTCGACATTCAAGGACTATTTGTAGGATGATCTAATGCAGCTCATATATTGACTGTGACATTTGACCATTTTAATAAATATTTGTTAGCACAAGTAGCAATATTGGCTGTGGAAATATAAAAATGTGCATTTGTGGCACGTGAAAATCAAGTTAGGAACGTGCGATATGATGCTACTCGGTCGTAAAAGGGTGTAATCGAAATGCCTAATTTTTGCATACCAGTCACAACTAGTTATCTTGCACTTTAATTGTTAACACCTCTCCTTGTTCAACCGATTTAGGTTGTCTTTTGTCTATAAAATGATGGGATTGAAAAAAAAATTGTTAAGGGCATTTCCGCCCCGATAACTTTGAGACATGTATATTCGATCGATATATAGTTTCATCATTGTGTGGTCTTTTTTCAATCCCGAAATTTGAACTCAATTTCGATCTATACACCAGATTTATCGATGTTTTAATAACATTTGGCAAGTTATCTCCCTTTTTGCTGCATTCTATACATAAAAAATGCAAAACCAGAAAAGTTGATTTTTATAAGACTGCTGTGGATGTTTCGACCGCACAATGGTGAAACTATATATTGACAGAATATTTTATTTTTATAGACAAAAGACAACCTAAATCGGTGACAACAATATATATCAATAATAAAGTTTATATTTAAAAAAAGTAAATTAATAATTAATTAACAAAATTAACATAATAATTTCAATAATATTTTTATATCTAAAACAGTAAATTAATAATTGCCACTTTTAAATTTAAATTTAATAAAAATTTAATTTTATCGGCTTCCTTAAAAAGATTCTTACCTTAATATTTGTATGTGCACTTTATAAACTTCATTGAGTCATCTTTATCATGTATTGAGTTTGATATCTTTTGTTAACAGTTTATAAATCATGTATGTCTCATGTTTGTTATTATATTTTATGTGTTTATTATGATTAAATAAAGTTATCATTTAAAATAAATGTATTCACTTTCTAAATTATTATTTCACAAAAAACCTCAAATACCCCAAAACACAATAGTTTAGAGTCGGCAATTAGTTAATCCGATTAGCTTTCAGAACGAAAACGTTGAATAAAATCAACAAATTTGTGAATTTAAAAACAATTCAAGCGTTATTGTATTTCATGTCCCAGCCCGGACATATTTCAATAATATTCATTGAGAAACAACGGACCAAACGCCATATATCACACCGTATACACCTTTTATTCCGAGCCGGCCTCGACCTCGGCATACACTTTATAATGTGTCCCGAGCTGGCCCAGGTCGACTGGGGCGAGTGGGCCTGTTTCCGGCACCTTTTATATGTGGCGCCATTAGCGCGAGCAAGCTTCGTTAATTTGCAGCAGGTATCCGTTTGTGCGTAGTTTAATTTAGAAAGTTCCCCAATTAATATCGTAAATAGAGCGACTGTATTTGACAGAGAAGGCCTCTGTTATTGATTATCAAGTTGCTATACATTAAAAAACGACAAATGCACATGCCCGTTCAAGTGTAGTAGTCTATTTCCCCATGTTAAACGACATCCGCAAATACCAAAATAACGCCAACCTACGTGCAAATGTTTTACATGACAACTGTTAATATATTTGGGCTGAATTCATCTGATGTGGTATGATTCCTCAAAATAAACAACAAAACCATCGTTACTTGGAAATGTAGTTTGGGCTAACATTTACCGAAATCCTCCACCTCAATTATTCGACACACACATCGGATGAAAAACAACCATCATACAACCGCCCTAATTGGGCGAAATGATCCCTATTAAAACGAGCATTCATCTACACCGGTTGATTAACTTTAGAAGTTAGAACTGTACCAAATTGCAAAATAAGGAAAGCTAATTTACCTACATATTTATTACTATGATTTTTGTATTCATTGAAATATATATCGGAGACAATGCAGAGTGCATTTGGAAGTGTTGAGAAGATGCTTCTGGGGAAAATGTTCCACAGAATGTTAGAGCTCTTTGGGTAATAGTGGAGGAGCATTTGAGTAAAGTCCTCATCATTATTGATAATCCAAATGAGATTATCTACATTATGCACGACAAGGCAGACCAGAGCAGAACATCGGAGATATGAATTACCTGTCTGATTAAAATAACCATGCTGGTGATGTTGTTTGTTCACTACACCTGGCCAGAGTACAATTCTTTATGCCTTACTTCTTTGCGGTTGGTCATCATAATTAGACTCGCTATGGTTTGTGCTATCTTTGGCCCAGCGAAGCGCTCCTTCCAGATATTTCGTTACATTTCTTGAAAGGTGAACATGTACGCAACATCAATCAGGAAAATGGAATGGTATGTGGTCCGACATGTTCATTGAAACCACATTCATGAGGTATGTAAAAAGACCAAAGTAATAATTGGATTGACACTGAAGCCGAACTCAGTTAGAAATATGGGCACCCAGCACGCTCAAAATTGGCAAAATCGGTATCAGGTCTAACTGCTAACAGGGTAACAGAGTTGGATGTACACAAATAAGAAACGAAACAGCGCATATGGTCTGTTTCTTCAGACAGGTGCAAAATTCGAGACAAATTGCAAGAATTTGTGTATCCACTAGACAATCCATGTCATCCTAGTGAATGAAACATCAATAAAGTTAATAATGGTAAGATATCATCTAACCGCGTTATAAGATAATGATGTTTGAGTTCCAACAATATTTGCCTGATGGCGTCTATAGTAAACTCTCCAAATCGGAAGTTATGATCCTTCATGGTGCAGAAAGATATGTCAAATTTTACAAGAGGATATATAATACCAGTGTCATATGTTCCAGGATTATTGGTTTCCAAGCAACAGAAAGAGACATTGACACCAGTTCCAACATCAATGATTCAAGATTCTTGTGAGATGGTGAGGATTGTGAGGAATAAGTCAATCATTCAATCAATCATGATGCATAAGTTAAAGGTAGAAGTTAGTGCTAGAACTACGATAAACCAACACATATACCGGTATATTGATGGGTCAGCTCTCATCTGGGAAGCTCACTGGCCAACAACAGGAACCATTGCAGAATATAGCATGAACTTCAAAGCATGTATTAAAGAGAAATTAATGTTATTTGATTGTCGATAGATATGCAAAATGCAGCGTGAACGATTCTTGTCGGAATACCCATGACTCATCTGCCAGCAAGAAACACAAGCTATATATAAAACGACATGCTGCTAACAACACAGAAGGTCATTCTGACAGCTGCATTCAACAAAATACAGTTGATTGATCCAATTGTATAGGAAATCACAAACAATGGCCAACAACGTTCACATCGTACCATCATAAACACGTAGTAGCTAGGACAGAACACGTTCCCATTGAAATATCTGTCCGAAAGACTTGTCCTCACAATGATATAATCAACTCACAAGAAGAGGCAGATGTTATCATTATCCACCAACTTCTGTCTATTGACGAGGGGGGGGGGGGGTAGAACAGCAAATAGTGTAGTAATTTGTGATGATACTGAAATGTTTGTCATTCTCCTATGGTTCCATAATTATGGAGAAGGAACTGAAATGTGATATTGTCAAGAAGCCAAAAAAGGAAAACGAACCGAGTACAAGAAAAAACTTATGGCTATTGCGAAAAATCTTTTTGAAGTTCATGCTTTAACTGGATGTGACACAGTTGCTCAATGTTGTGGCATTGGAAAGTTGAAAGTAATTAATGATCTTGAACATATGAATACTGAGTTTGAGGTCTCGAATCCAACCATAACAGCATAATCGCCGAGTCATCACAGTCCATCAAAATATGTTAAATTGCGTGATAAAACCGACGGGCGACTAACTGTGGCATAGTAATTATGGCGACCAGTTGTCAATAAATTGCACCATCGTAAGGCAGCACACATACTATGCCATAACTAGTATGATACGTGCGTTTCCAGCCATTGTCATAACCAAAAATCGCATAGACACCAATTGTATCGGCGTCGTGAATATTTAAATCACCTGGTCCGATTAATGTTTGAGAGCTTTGTGTTAATCTGGTTGGTGTCGGAACCACGTGTTTGAAATAAAGAAATTGATTACATCTTTCGGTTTCGATGCTGGATCTAGAATATGTGAATTAATTCTTCGATAAGAATTATATTTCTATATATTTATCTCAAGTGCGTCGTGAATAGACGTTTCTAGAAGGGACCAATACCTGGGATAACCCAATTGCTCAGATCTATACGAAAGACCGATCCGAAATCGTCGCGATTTGGAAGATATCTCGGACCACTTTAGGTTACACTGGTGTAAATGTTTTCCATAGGCCTCAGTGCTAACGTTTTAGCGTATGCTGTTGGCTATATGAACCATGGGTCCAATTTTTTTTTTAATCTGAAAAATTGACATTTCGGGAAACTTTTTACACAAAAAAATCATATCTGTCTAGCAGGGAATTCGCCTTTAAATCTTGTGTTTTCGTAACTAGTGTCAGATCCGCATAAAAAAATACTGTCATATTTTAGACCACACCAACAAATTCAAACTTCACTACAAAGGGTTAATTCCTGTGCCAATGGCTATCTTACCTATGGGAAATCATAGGGAAGAGGTGTGATGATTTTTTTATGCAAAAAGCACACAAGGCTATTGACCAATCAGGGCCCAGTGTCTATTTTATTCTCTCCTATATATTCCTCCCGCATCCGCTAGAGGTCTCTCCGAACCTTATTTACACCAGTGTAACCTAAAGCGATAGCCCGCTTTTTCGCGGAATAATTGTAACACCCTACATTTTTTCAGAATTGCCCATGAATGAAAAAAATGTGTTCAAAAATAATATCACTTCTGTGGTTCTTTATTTATCACACACAATTTAACCCCACTCTCTGTAACACATTATTCATCAAAAAAGCACATTTTTCCACCACAAGTCATATTCAGGCCCCATTATCACACAGTTTTTGGGGTCTGGTGTTGCAAACTTGGATCAGCTATGGAAGACTGTACAAGATCCTTTCCATGAGAGAACTTCTGGTGATGTGAGGTCATTGAGTCCAGATCTGATCAGCTGAGCATCAAGCACATGACTTTATCAGCACATGGAAGACTAAAATATGACATTTTCAGGTCTGCAAGGGTGATCCAAGATAACTGGATGTGGGTGTATATTGAATTAGTTGAACAAAGATATGCTCTCTTTGAAATGCTGAAGCATTTTCTTAAATGTGTCCAAGTTTTAGTGCTATTAACCTTCAAATGGCCATACCCACCAGTGAAAATGGGACACTTTTATTATATATATCTGTATATCACTGGCTATAAAATCCAAAATACTTGTTAGATTAGCTTCTTATAACAATTGGTATGTGTGTCATTGACATGCTCATGTTATGGGTAATTTGCATTATCATGTGACAATTACCACCTTGAAATTTTTTGAAAATACCTTGAAAAATTGGCATTTTTTATGAAAAATCATACCATTTTTTTGGCCGATGTAAGTGAAAGAAGACATCAGCAGCAAGAATAGCCACACCATGCATGGGAGATTCATTGGACTGAAAGACCAGGCTGTGAAAAATGCATTAAAATACTTTAAAGTGACTCCCAGGAATCAAAAATGCCAAAAAGCTCATTTTTCCCTTTAGGTTACACTGGTGTAAATGTTTTCCATAGGCCTCAGTGCTAACGTTTTAGCGTATGCTGTTGGCTATATGAACCATGGGTCCAATTTTTTTTTTTAATCTGAAAAATTGACATTTCGGGAAACTTTTTACACAAAAAAATCATATCTGTCTAGCAGGGAATTCGCCTTTAAATCTTGTGTTTTCGTAACTAGTGTCAGATCCGCATAAAAAAATACTGTCATATTTTAGACCACACCAACAAATTCAAACTTCACTACAAAGGGTTAATTCCTGTGCCAATGGCTATCTTACCTATGGGAAATCATAGGGAAGAGGTGTGATGATTTTTTTATGCAAAAAGCACACAAGGCTATTGACCAATCAGGGCCCAGTGTCTATTTTATTCTCTCCTATATATTCCTCCCGCATCCGCTAGAGGTCTCTCCGAACCTTATTTACACCAGTGTAACCATTAGCTGTAGAGGAATAAAATTCCAAGTCGTATCTACGGCGATATATCAGATGCTGTGCAAAATATATGCAAATTACACTGCCATACGAGTCCATATCTTCACGCGTATCGGGCTACAGTATTCAGTAATGCTTTATGATTTCACAATGGTATAGCAAGTCCAGTGAACATCTTTTAGATAACAAGAATACTAATTAATGTTCAAGACAAATTTATACCAAGCAAAATTACCGAAAAATTAGGCCAATACACCCTTGGACAAAACAAAAATATGTGAATTAAGTAAACTGCAATCCGTAATTCTGTCAACTGTATTGGAATAATATTTAATGTAAGAGAAACTGGCACAATTTGGAGTCCAGATCTCGGGTACGAATGCTCGTATAAAGTCGGTACCATGAACTGAGAATGGCGCTACCCTTATTATTAGATGGACCTGGTCTAAATTTCATTGGCTGAGTTTTTTGTTCTTATATACGATCCTTAAGATACTGTCCGAGAACCAAACGTCAGAAATATTTTTCGCTAATAATATTGTTGAAATAAATTCCTACATGAACCGTGTGCACCCTAAAACTAACCCCACCGTTGTATAAACAATCGGCTACGTCCTTGAATATTGAACAGTTTGGTCTTCTTCTTTTTTGGCTTAGCGTATCATTCTTTGAACAATTGAATTGTCCATATCTTTCAGATATCGCGCAAGAAATAGCAACATATTGAATTCCAATCGAACTGGAATAATATATTGTTTTAGATTACTTTGTTAAAATACCATCACCGTTAACATCGTCATCATCACATAATCGTCGTTGTCGTTCTCAATAGCCAGGTTCAGCCACACGTACTTGCAACTTGTAACGTGTGTTACTATGGTATTGTTATGGATATGCACTTGGCGGGAAAAGTCTAGCCAGTTTACGGCGCCAAAGCTACACGGTTTGAGACATCGGGCCGATTTATATCAGAATCTTTAAACAATAATCTGGTGGTATGGAGACAATTTGTCCACTGTGCGACCGCCGCCGACATGCTTAGGTGGCTCAATTCAGAACAGTATCTTTTCGCGCAGATACGTGGCATCCCAGCACATCGTTGATCGCTCATTCGGTAATAGTTTTAATTATGCATCGTTGCTACAAGTATCATAATGCTACACGTTTGACACAAAACTTCAGAACGGTTTGACCGTGTACGTGTAGGCGAAATGGTCACATGACTGTCGTTGTAATGGCGTTGGTAAACGTAGGCCTACGTGTGGCTGAAACTGGCTATTACCATCGTCACCACGTGTAGCCGCATCACCACCATTATATCATCATCATCATCATCATCAGTATTTTTATAATAAATTCGATTATGTCGAAAATCTGCATCTGGAAATTGATAGGGACCGGAGGTCATAACTTTTAACCCAAATCAGATTCTTTTTAGTCGAGATGTCAATCCGATTAATTTTACAAATAAGCAACCATAACACAGATACAAACCGCGGCGCTCACACGGGCTGAATATATAGACGGAGTTACGCCGTTGGGGAAAACTGCAGACAACTTAGAGTACTAAAAGAAGACGATTGATGGGCGCATTCCGTCACGTCTCCAGACCCATAATCATTCCTGACAGTTTCATTATTCAAACCTCGACGAAATCGCTCGGTCGATAATAGAACAATCACGTGATCAATATTTGTCCAAATTCACGACCTTCATTTCTTTTAGCGATAATAACCTGCTGCGGGTCCCTCGATTCAATTACAATCAGAACGCGGACCTATGCGTATAATAACTCGTATCGAACATTAATTATTGATAGACTACCATGGACAAATGGGAATGGATTTCGGATATTTAGACCATGAGCCCCTTTCTTTCTTCCTTTTTTCCGCCGCATGGATTATATACTCACCCATCCGCCACTTGGTGCCTCAAATATGACCAAGAAACAACAGTCGTATAGATGAATTGTAATATCGATACCCGCAATCTTGCGGAGACGAGAATTCACTGATATATTCGCAACAAACGACAGTCCATCGTACTGGTCTCGTGCTGGTACACTAATATTTTATTAGACTTTGAACAACTGGCTTGAATCATTCCTTATTATAAAGGTATGAGGCACGGGCTAAGTGGGATAAATTTCTTCTTTCTTTCGCTGTATTTCAAGTTTGTGGACATTCAATGTGAGTCGTACTTGCCCTGAAGGCTGATTGAAAGGCTACAATGAGGAGACTTTAAGCATGTCAATACTGATAAATAAATTAAAAAGTGGCCATTAAATAAACAAACAAAGGTTACACAGACATATTTCTTTTAAAAAGGTGGCAAGTGTGATTTAAACAGGTGACCCACACCCAGTGATCAGATTTCTTCTTGCTGCAGTCACGTCGATTAGTTTCCTCTTCTGTTTCACGGAGAGGGGCTTTCTCTGTGGGCATGACACGAAAGTCAGTTAGTAAGTTATGTCCTGGTGACGTAAAATGGTTGGCAACTGCATGGCTTGTCCAACTTGAGTTTGATATCTGAGAGATGTGACATCATGCGGACTATATGAGTTTAGTTTTGGTCTGACCTACATATTGGAATCTGCAAAACTGACATGCAGGTTATAAGATAAATTATATTTGCAGAGTAACAATCAATTTGTTGAGTGGTCGATATTGAGAGAAATTCCTTATCTGAATATATTTTCTGGTGTTCATGGCACAACGCTTCTTTTGACAGTAACTGACTTTTTCGTTCGAGAAGATGCGATCGTTCGGTGCCGTTTGAATGAAAGTGAAGGCGATTTAAATTTGCGAAATTCATAAATAGTTCCAGATTTCATTTTTGCGTATTGCGTATAGGCCTCGATGGATGAGAGATTGAAAGAGAATGTTACATGCTTCATTAAGATCATGTTGACAAATTATGAGAAAGCGTACGATTTGAGATTTGGCCACAACAAGTCTAGGAGGATGCAATATGCTTTATGCAATAAGGCATGTGTATCAGTTTCCTTGAAGAAAACTTTGGTGTCCAAGAAGCCTTGTTCTAGGAAACGGTGGCCCTTTAAAATACATCTAGAAAATTGACTGAAGAATCTGAATTTAAGACTGTAGGTTCCAATTTGATATTGTCATCGTATGAGTTGAAACTTTGAAAGACAATATCTAATTCTGCTTTGGAATGAGTCTATATAAGAAACATATCACAAATAAAACGGAAATAAATCAATGGTTTCTTGTCACACTTGGATAAAGCGTCTGCTCCCCATTTCGCAGCAAAGATTAAAGCGATGCTCGGATCGAACTTTTTGCCAATTGCGACACCCTGGATTTGAAGCCAAAATTCATTATTAAATTCAAAAGTATTGCCCTTAAGAGAATATTCCAATATCACACCGGAAATATTTATTTTCGCGTGCCATGGGTTCGCGTATTTATTAAACTCGGGGGCTATTCCGGAACAATTCGCCTGAATGTGACCGACCATGGAACAAAGTGACAAACCGCTGCACATTATTT
This sequence comes from Siphonodentalium dalli, assembly GCA_032622095.1. Classification (NCBI taxonomy): domain Eukaryota; kingdom Metazoa; phylum Mollusca; class Scaphopoda; order Gadilida; family Siphonodentaliidae; genus Siphonodentalium; species Siphonodentalium dalli. The sequence continues at coordinate 185,346,203 of CP136061.1, read as the reverse complement.
GGAATTGCGTGGAACGAGCAATTTGTTGAAGAGTATACCATGCGGAGGGTTCATTTTTGGTTCTCTTATTTTGTCCCGAGTGTATATTGGCCTAATTGTCCAATAATGCTTGGTATAAAATGTTCTTGAACATTAGTATTCTTGTTTGTAAATGGCAGTTTTGTTTAAATGGCGGTCAAATTATAAGTCGAAAAAGGGGCGTAACACATGTGAAAATAATTGGACAGAACCCATATACGAACTAAATGTATAGTTTAGCTGGGAAATACAAATACCAGCTTTGGTTCAAATAAAATAATCCGAACAGGAGTTATCGGACCGAAATGTTATGAAATCGGTCAAATTCTAAGTAAAAAAAGGACCGTAACTCATGTGAAAATAATTGGACGGAACCCATATTCGAACTTGCCTGTATTTTAGCTGGGAAATACAGATACCAACTTTGGTTCATATCAAATAATCCAAACTGGAATTATCGATCGGAAACCAAAAACGTTAACGGACGGTAAAATTCTAAGTCGAAAAATGGCCGTAACTTGTGTAAAAATAATCAGACGGAACCCATATTAGAACTTGATCTGTATTTTAGCTTGGTAATACACAGACCAACTTTTAGTTCAGATCAAATTATCCAAACTAGAGTTATCGGTCGGAAGTCAAAAAATGTTAACGGACGGACGGATTTATTACATAATACGACTCGAGGGACAGATTGATTACACAATACGACCCTTTTAAAAGGGCGTATAAAAACCACGATAGCAATGTGTGTGTACACACATTACTATCAATTTTAATGAATATTACTTTTCACGACAGCTACTGCTCGGATCATCGGTCAAAATATTGTATAATCAAGTTGCAAATCGTATAACATGAATCTGCATGCATGGGTTTCCATGTATGGTGATCAGTTTATATTGGTGAAGCTCTGACATTGCACTAAATCCAAATTCATCATCATTAGTTTGTTTCTCAAATCAGCAGATAAGGGGCATTACATCACATTCATCTTTCAAGCTTTTTGGTTCGATTGGTCTTCGGTTGAAAAGTGTCGACTTTTGCTATGGGCAAATTATGGTTACTATATAATCAAAAGTTTTGTGAAACGCATTCTATCCTGCAAACAATTTATATGTGCACATTAAATCTGAAATCGACTGGCGTAGAATTCGTATTTCATAATATGTTCCGTCGCTATTTTATCGAACTGCGATGATTGAATAATTGATGACCTACTTGTGCCAAAAGCGGTGAGGAAATTATAATGACGAACCCGTCGATAAACCGCATCGATTATGTCACCAGGCAGCAGCAATAATCCTGAATTCGCCAATTCCAACAATCATTTACAGATATTTTCTATTCCATTAATTGTCATCTCACTCTCGTAATTCCATCATGATTCAATTTTGCGTCGACATTTAAAATGAATGATGTTGTCATGCGCAGCAGTGCGTGGCTCCACTTGAGAAGCAACAATGATATCTTCCCGTCTGATGCCATGTTATATATCCATACTTCCATATATCCACCATGATTAAGTTGCGCATTGGGTCATATTATGTCAAAGTAGTCAAAGTATTGTTACTACTGCAATAGGTGAATTATAAAGGAATTCCCAACATTTTTATTTTTATTTGTTATATGGGCTCAACTAACCAAAATTCTTCGATTCCGTTCATTGTTTTGACTGGGCCGTCAATATCATGGTTCAAATCCCCAGCCAAGAAAATAATTTCGACGTTTTTAGGAATATTAAAGATTTGACAGCCATAAATTACTATTTCTTCGGATTCTGAAGTAAAAATATTTGTTTTGAGACAAGGAAGTCACCTTTCAAACCCCAGCGCTAATATATTTCGATTTTTTTAATATTTAATTTATCCACCTCGAATTTTTGTCAGGTGAGCAAAATCTCCACTGGGTTCTGTCGAGAAATAGGTACGGATATGCGTGGACACCGTCGTGAGATTCAAATAGGTCACACAAGGACAAGGTTCGCCGTGGCTCAATCCGCTGATTTTCGGTAAAGACGACGCAGTTGAACCTATATGTAACGTCATAACAAAAAGTTCTGAAGAGAGTTTCTCATTGGATATTTTTATCCCCGTTTCTGTTTTATTTTGTATGACAGTAAACTTATGTGTACCATGAAAGCCATGTTACATGTATTACACTAAAATATGTTTAAACTAACGTATACTAGTATTCGAACATGCTCGTGAATAGTATAATTATATGTTTGTACATTCGACGAACAGTACCGAGCGGGGAACTGCCTTTCCATCATATATATGTCCATGCTGATGCTTTAATGTATTCTTTGAACTAT